>BSBK01000451.1:1777500-2377500 GCA_027943335.1 Chamaecyparis obtusa | reverse complement strand
TTCTCCTTTGCTTTGGCAGGTAAAAAATCTTAAAACAAAATTGGCCCCTAAACTTGCTTTCAATTTTCATTTCATCTTTTCCTTATGCTCTATGCCTACCATGCTAGGGTTTGGAGACTATGGTTTTGATCCTGTTTACTTTTTTTGAGATTTCTTGCAGGCCATGCACAACCATTAACCATTAGTAAGTTTTGTTCTGACTCCCTAAGTCATTAGTTAGATTTTACATATTCAAGCATGGTTTTTAAGATCTTTGAATCACAAATTAAACTTTAGACTGAAATGGTGGTTTCCAAAGGTCTATTTTTTTGATTACATCATCTGGAGTACCCATATGAATACACATATCTTGCCAGAATATGTTGTAAGCTTTAAGGTTTCTTTTCATTTATATTGTAATGTTTTTGCATCTCTTTGTGCCCAAATTTGCAATGTTGTTTTGTTTGTTATTTGTTATATATTGAAATGGATGATTACTCAAAAGAAATTATCCATAGCATTTGACAAGTATTTTATTTCTCTTTGTTGCAATTTGTGTTTTGTAGAGTATTGGTCTAAATTGAAGGAAAGACAATATGCAAGATCAATGCTTGAGACTGTAAGTTTATTTTATTTTTCATAGGAAAATATTTATTTTTATTTTTTCCCAAAATTGCAATATCAATGACATAATTATGAGATGGTACAATGCATCCATGGAGTCAATTGATAAAATTGACATTTAGAAAGCCAATATAGACTTAATGTAAAGCTAGATCAAGTGCCTCCAAAGCTTTCAAACATGCTATAGAGTTCATTTTCTCCAGTGTGGTTCACAGCAAAGGACTATTCTGCAAGAACAACTCTTTACATTATAATAAGAATGAATCCTTTGATTGCTATGACATAGGTGTTGCTTTTGAAAGATGACAAAGGCTCTCTATGATTCCCCAAGAAGGAACCCTTACACTACCTATTTTTTACAATGGCCCCTCATGAGAACTCAATAATTTTAAATGTTCATCACCACAACAAAACATAACAAACCTTGGATGGGTTAAAGCTTTTGATTATGGTCCTCAGCCAATGTCATCCCTTGATTAAGTCCCCTTCAAGCCCTCAAAAAACATTACGAGAGAGACATAAATAGCCATGTAAATAACTCATGAGTAGCTAAGTGCTTCATAATTAATTAGAAGGGACCTTAACATGTGCCCTTGGTGCCCAGTCATCTAGGTTTCAGAATGAAAGCTATGTGACAATATTGTCCCAACAGCTGCTAAATCCCTGCATGAGACTGCCTAGAAAATAGAACTATCTGCCAATTCTTGCATGTTCGAGTCCTCCTAAATAGAAGTGTACATGCTAAATGGAGATGCATCACTCACCTTGCGAGCTTCAATTTGTATATTGAAAGAAAATGAAGAGGTGCTACTACTGGTCATTAACATATCATTAGACATCGACTTTTTTTCCAAGATAACTTGTTGGAGCTCAGTGTCATCATCTTTTCTCTTGGAATCTGAAGAATCAATTGCATTTTCTTTTCCTTCATTCCCTTTCAATGAATTTGATTGCTTCAAGCTAGCTTGTGTATCAATAAAGGATACATTAGTAATTTTAACACTTTTCTTAGGCACTCTTTTGACTTGTACACTATGCTCTTCCTTTTTTGCCTCAATGACCCTTAGCTGTTTCTATCTATCTACTTCTTCATCCATGATAGAAGTCATTATGTATGTGTAAGCCTTTTTGCAATAATCTATACAACATTAAGGCCGAAGCACGGGCCTTATCTTTAACAACATCAATATCTCTTTCATCCACAAACTCACACCGCTCAACAAAATGTGAGGCTTTATCTAGCCTATGCCTCAAGCAAAGTAACATATGAGCACGTTTAACATCTATCCTTGTGAAGCCTCTTCTCAAACCAATGAGGGTGTAATAATCAACTATGTAAGAACTGGACAGGCTCTATTTCATAGTATGAATCTTAGTATTCAAATACTGAATATTTGCATGAATGTCCCTAAAATTGGCATTTGGATGCTTCCAAATAGGCCCTGATAGCTTTTGGTGATGAAGAATGGATTCATGAAGTAGTTTAAGGTGTTCCAGATCCTGCAAGCTCTCAGGGAAGCATCTTACAGTTTCAAATAGAGATGCCCTAGTGGTTAGAGCTTCCATGCAAGTGGGATCTAATGCAAGTGTTCTATTGCAATCAGCAATAGATTCTATTATCCATCCATCAGCTTGATAGGCCGTCACCCTCAACATATAGAATTCTGCTATGAAACCTTGTGGGGTACCCCTTCTTCCATCAAGAATTTTTGAGAAATGTCTTGCTGACTCTAAGTAGAGACCAGCATCTAAAGAAGCCATTACTGCCACTTTCCTTCTAAGAAGAAGCTTGATATTCCCAAGAAAATGGCTAACTACTTCTGCATCTAAAGAAAAATTCTCAGAGAAAAAGTTGTCATTGCTCCTGCAAATGCTCTCCCTTCTAAAGGTTGCAGATGCAACTCTTTTTCCACTCTGGAGCAAAAGCAGTGCATCCTCCGTGAGACCCAAATGGCAACAAGCCTGTCCAAGAACCAAATACCTCCATTCTTCCCTCTCACATCTCCTGGACAACCCTACTAACAATTTCTTCTTCAGTTTAGAAACTAAGAAGCATTTCAAAAAAGAATTTTCCCTGAAGTTTTCATCTTCTACATAGCTTGGAAGAAGCTTCACTTTCTCTCTAGATATTGGGGAGCTCTCAAAAGAAAATATGTCCTCCCTAAATCTCACACTAGGGATATATTCCTGCAACATGTTTGCAACCTCTTTAAATCTCCTAAGGTACAAGAGGGCTCTTTCTTTGAGTTCCAAAGCTTTCTCCTAGTTGGGAAATAATTCAAGAGCAACATTGAGGAGATTAAGTGCTGAATAGATCTCATTAGACTCCTAGTTTCCTAGTAATGCCTGTGCATGACTCAAATGTTTCTCTGCAAGCTTTTTTTACTAAGCCACCAATGCTTCTTCATGGGAGGAGGGGGAGGAGGAGGAGGAGGAGGAGAAGAAGAGGGAACCAATGATTTAGAAGACATTATGTATGATGCATCAAGCTACTGCTGCCAAGTTTGTCTCCCCATAATTTGTGGCTCCCATTCCCATTAGGTCCAATCTTATCAATAGCTTATATCCCCAGTCAAAATCCTAAATAATGCACCTTTGAATTCTTTGCAGACCTTGTAAGATAATATATACTGGTAGTTGAAAAAACATAAACATAAAGGAAATGCCAGTAGGTTATTGACAAGAAAAGTGCACCAGGCCCCTCCTCCATGTACCTCTCCTGCCATTTCCACAAAAAATAATCATTCATTTACCCCCTACCAGTCCCAAGAAAATATTTATTATCTGTCTTTCTAAATCTAGATTTTTTTGAATTTCATTGTTTTCCTAATATATTATAATATATTTAGATAAGATCTTTACAATAATTGTTGCATTTCATTTCTTCACAATGAGTGGAAGAAAGGGAGAGCCATAATTTGATATGGTGTAGGCCCAAATTGAGAAATAGTTGTAGAAAATTGGTTTTTGAGTCAACTAATAGATCTAAAGGGTTATATAATTGTCAAAAAAAAAGTTTGAAACAAAAAAATTTCCTATCTGGGTGTCCTTATTTGAAGATCTTTAAATGACAGGTAAAAAGGCCTAAAAGCTTTATTTGGGGTTGTGGTGCATCAAATCATTACAAGAAAGGAATAGCCAAAATTTTGTTTGTTGTAGGTCTCCCAATCATTCCCATCTTGGTATTTTGTGGATTGAACTGCATTGTAGAAAATTGTCTTTTGATAAATACACAACCCCACAAGTTTTGTCTTGGGATACATACATTATCAAAATCTTGGGTTGTAGATTATTGATTACAGTGCTTTGAAAGCTTTGTCTATTGACTCTCTTTAGAGTATTGAGTCTATTACTCATTAGAGCCACACTATATAAATAAGTAGATAGTCTGCCACACCTTAATCACTTAAGCACATTGGTTTGGTATCTAGCTTTGAATTTCCTCCATTGATAAACTCATTATTTGGATTTTCTTTTAGCATGGAAAATCTTTAGTATTGTCATCAATGTACTTTTATCTTCTTCTCAGTGTGCTTAGTTGCATCTCATGTATGTAGTATGTGGTCTCTTTTAAATTGCCACTACAGAATGTGTATTTGTTAGCTACTTTATTGTTCAATATTTCTCATGGCTGTACTAAATAGTGTCAAGATAACCATTCACTCTTATTCTTTTTTATTTCTTTGTCTCCTCAGCATTACCTTGATTAAGCGCTACCATATTTCCACAATCCATAACAATTTGTGATATGCTTTTGGATCTTGATTAAGTGCTACTAGATTTCCACAATCCATAACAAAAATTCATACACAATCAAGCTCTAGAAGCA
This sequence comes from Chamaecyparis obtusa, assembly GCA_027943335.1. Classification (NCBI taxonomy): domain Eukaryota; kingdom Viridiplantae; phylum Streptophyta; class Pinopsida; order Cupressales; family Cupressaceae; genus Chamaecyparis; species Chamaecyparis obtusa. The sequence continues at coordinate 2,373,068 of BSBK01000451.1, read as the reverse complement.
TATACAAATTAACTTGATTTTCAAGACTTGATTACCCTAACCTTTGGTAGCTTAATTCAAATATTTAACTATCCTATTCTAATTTAGGCTTTTAGTATCTCTTATTGTGCCATGATTGTCTTTTTCTTTGTAAGAAGGCTGTTATCTCTTGGTTTTCTCTATTTTTTCCTACATGACTGTCTATGTGCTTATTTCTCTTCTTTCAGAGTGGACTGCTATTTGAAGCTACTATCTGTAGCTTCTAAATGTCATCTTGGACAATATTCTAAACTTATATGAAGGCATTAGTTGAGGCATTTAATGATTAACTGATTATGAGCTCTATTGAACATACCATTGGAGTTTGAGCACATCTTTGGCTTAATAAAGACTTGAAATGTGTCCATGCTGGCCTTTGGTTTTGTGTTGCAGTTCTCTACATTTGATGAGAAATTTTTTATTTTATCAATATATTAGCACAATCATCATATATTACAATGATAAAATTTTTGTTGATAAACATTTTTCTTATTATGGCTAAGAGCTAGGGATGTCAGATCTACATTCAACATACATTTGATTACTTTAATACGTGGCAAATTTTTATTCATCTAGAAACTTGCATCTAAATTTTTGCAAATCATCACCTGAATTATACAGGTCATGTTTAACTTGTTTGAGACCTAAAAAGAGAACTGTGATGATGGGTAGCGAGATGATGGACCCAAAATATTATTAGAAATCTTTGCCACAAAACTACTATGATGTCTTCCTTAATTCTGCTATGAAGTCAGATCTACTATAAAATCTTCCACAATTCTCCACAATAATGTCTCTCAAAATCTGCAATGTATGTGTTATTTATTTCTGTAGGAGTCTATAATGATCTTAAAAAATGCACTCCTTGAATTTGGTGTATATGATTGATCTTCACACCACACCCTTATTTCTTACTTTCCTTGTCTATTTATGTCTTCAATTTATAAGAGGTGTACTCATTTGAATAGAATTTTTGAAGAGACACGTCCTTTGGTTTATTAGTCATTGCCTTTCTTCATAACAATTATGGTTTTCTTACTCTTTGAACATATCGGTTTCTGTTCAAGTTTTCTTATCTCTTGGATGTGTCAACACCTTTGAAGGAATCATTTAATGGATTTCTAGTGTTATGCTTTTTGTTACATTTGATCCTTATATTGAATGCCCTTTCTATATTTTCTGAGGTTGGTGCTTGCATTTGGTCTCTCTCACTTCTTTTGCAAAAGTAGTTTTGATAAATTATCATAGTCCAACAAGGATTCAATGAATATAGCATATGATGATGGGAAGTTCCATAAGACTAGAACTAATCCTCCAACATCCATTACTTCTTGGGTAGCAGTATCTAATCACTAAGAACATGTGCAAATAATCTCAAAAAATTTCTATTCATTGTTTAATGTAAATTTATATCTTATCCTTAATGATTATAACTTAACACAATGGTTTAGTTTGTACGGAGGTATTAATCTATACATTTGGACATATACTACTCTAGTGGATGGGATGTAAAAGGATGCTCTAGTGAAGGAATCTCAGATGTTCTTTGATGATATGGAAGATCGATGTTTTACTCCAAATGATATCACATACACTGCACTTATTGATGGATATTTCAAGGAAGGCAATGTGCCAGCAGCAAGGAAACTTTTTGAATTTTTTTTAGAAAAAAGGCTTTGCCCCTGGATTAATAATGTATAGTGCTCTGATAGTTCAGACATTTGCAATGAAGATAATGTTGATGGTTCCTTGAGATGCTTCTTGGAGATGCAGGATAAAGGTATCAATCCTGATGATATCTTGTCTGATACTTTGATGAAGGGATTGTTGAAACATGGTAGAAAAATTGAAGCCATGAAACTCTTTAATGAGATGGTGGAATAGGGTCAAAATTTTAATAATATGGTTAGATGTATTAAAAAGGCTAAGAAAAGCTAGTTTTTAGATTTGCAGATCAACCTTGACACAGGATGACACATCAAGAAAATGCGTGAGAGATGTTTGGCTATCTCATATGTCTATTGACCATCTTAGGGGATGCTAGGCATCTGGGATGGTAAAATCAGAATTTTTCCCACTTTAAAATTTTTTTAAAAATACTTGCCATATGGTTTTCACAAGTGGCACTAGCTTCTAAAATCGAGCAAGTTATATGCATGGTAATTTTTTCTCAAATATGGAGAATCAGTATTATCCCATAGAAAAAACACATTCTAATCCATTATATCCCTAAGAGGAAGAGGGCAGACATACTAGTATAGTAAAATGGCCCAAGGTTGTGCATGTGGAAATGAAGAAACTTGAAATGGAAAAATAAAAAGTTATTTACAAAGAACAATTTTTAAATGGGCTAGGGGCTCCATTATCCCTCCCACACCTCTTATAGAATTCAAAAAAGCTGAAAATATAGAACATAATCATAGATAGAGAGAGAGATGAAAACATAATACATAATCATGTGGAAGTGAACAAACTTGAAATTGGAAAAGAAAAAATTATTTAGAAAGAATAGTTTATAAATGGGCTAGGGGTCACATTAGCCCTCTCACACCTCTTGTAGAATTCATAACGTCTAAAAGCATAATACATAATCATTTAGAGAGAGAGAGAGAGACCTAAATTGGCTACTATACTACTGTCTCCGAAATGTGTCCCCATCCCCAAAATGCAAAGAATTTTGAAAATGGTAATTCCACTTATTCAGAAAGATAAATTATAAGATTTCTAAGGAAAAGAAAGTCTATAAGACATTTTGGAAAATAAAGTTTGTAAGAAATTCTTTGTATTGAATTAATTTACTTTAAGTTAGACTATACACTAAATAGTGCTATCTTAATTCAAGCTATTAGATCAATTCAATTTATTTTTTATTCATAAAATGGTTCATCTCTCTCCTAGAATTGGATTGCATTTTGTGAACATAGTGTGACTCAGAACTTCTTTATCAATTTTACATTTTTCTACTACTAATGGAAAATGCACATGGTTTTTAGTTAGCTGTTGTTTTTTTTTTCTCTAGAAGAAATCTATTTGCATCTGCCAAAAATGTATATTTCGTCACTTTTATTTTTGATATAGACTGTCATTTTTCTAAATTTTGACATCTTTTCATGAGAAGCATTTTTTAATATGTATTGCATATTTTTCATGTTTATGGATTGACATTTATGTTGTTTTTGGGGTAATGGATTGTGATATCCAAAATGGAGGAGCATGTTTAGAATGTTAGAGTTGAGATACATATTGCTAATGATATAGTCTCATGGACTTAAGTTTTGTGATGTAATATTTTGAATGCAGTATTGAGATGCTGGTCAATTTAAACATTCCATGGGTTATTCTTGGCCATTCAGAGAAGAGGCTTATACAGAAAGAAGAGAATGAGGTATGCTATTGCATGTGCACATTTATAATTGTTACATAGTCATGGACATTTTCATTGTTTCCTGGCATATGCTCACCAAGAAATTCCTCATGCTAGAAGTATTGTTACATAGTCATGACCTTTATTAATGTTGGCTACTTTCAGTCTATACAACTCAACTAAACTAGTTGTAGCCATGGAAAGAATGCCCAATATCAAACCCACACCCATCCATTTCCAAATGACTACCCTATGACTTTACTTGGTTTATTGATGGCCATATTTCTTCCCTTACTCTAGAACGTGAGTAGGATGATTAAATAGTAAATACAGTTTTTTGTAGTGCTCAAGAAGAATTTAGTTGTGTAACAAGCTGGATAAGGAAGGTACTCAATAACATAAACAAAGGAAGCCTATGAGGCCCGCTTACTATGTTTGGGACACAATTTTGGAACTATCTTAACCTTTTCATTGGTTACTAGCTCCAAAAATGCCTCCTTATTTCTTGTATGACTTCCAGGTTGTCATTGCCATCCTTTTCATTATGGCGAGAGGCTATCTTCAAAACCCCTTTGCATCCAAATTCTCCAAGTGGCAATGTTAGTGTGACCAAGAAGAGCTTGCATTATTATGGAGGTAACTTCGTGTGGATAGATTTAAGCCATGCATAATAGAATTTGTGATGGGGAGTAAAATTTGAATGAGTATACGCTATAAATGTAAACCTCGGGAAGTTTCCTACAGATCCTCTAGGACCCAGTCTTGAAACACTAAAATAGGGAGTTGGAATCTTATTTTCCTGGGATGATCTTACTATTAATCTCTTGTAAATGTTCTCAAGAACAACATCCCTAGATCACAAAGTTGTAAATTGCTAACCAAATAGTCTCTTGACTTTATCAATAATACAACTAGTTTTATGGACCATAGTGTTGTGAACCATATAGTTTTGAATAGAAATGACTTTAGGACTGTGGATGTCTACCCAAAGGTCCTTTGAAAAATAGAAGTACAAACATAATCACGTAGGGAGCTACTAGTCTAATTTACCTCCATAGGAATCCCATGAGATATTAGAAATATATTTGCCAATGTTTGCTTCTATGTAGAAGAAATTTGACATTTCCTTAGAAGTTTGCTACAGATCATTTAGGGAAGTCCTGAAAAACCTATAATAGGGATCTAGAATTCTCTAAATTTCTATTTTGTGGGATCATCTTATAGGCTTACTGTTAATTCCTTTTAAAAATACAACAACATATATGCTCTTATTGGCTAACAAATTTAATTGACTACCACAAAAATGACTTTAGGATAATGTGGATAATCTTACTATTCCTTGGAAGGCCATGTAATTGAAACATTACATCAAGTGTGCATATTTGGTTCAAAGTATAGCCTGTCACTGGTATCAAAGTACATCATGTCACTGGTATCATAATCTGTAGAAATAGTCTCAGGTGTATGACTAAATAACAAAATTCACAAGACCACCAGCTTAAAGTTTGGAGCTTAAATTTTGAAGTCTGAACTGCACTATGAAATTCATGGGCTTTCCTACTTTAAAATGATTCTAAAATCTTTTGGCACCCACTGAGTTTTTCTAGGAAGCCTCCATCCATGAAACCTCCAGCTTGCCTTCTTTAAAATGATTCTAAATTTTTTTGGCACCTACTGAGTTTTTCTAGGAAGCCTCCATCCATGAAACCTTCTAGCCTACCTACTTTAAAATGATTCTAAAAGATTTCAGCACCCACTGAGTTTTTCTAGGAAGCCTCCATCCATGAAACCTCCAACTTGCCTACTTTAAAATGATTCTAAAAAATTTTGACACCCACTGAATTTTTTTAGGAAGCTTCCATCCATGAAATCTCCAACCTTAGAATGCACAAGTTTCTAAATATGGGCAAGAAGATAGTAATTAAGGTTGATGATTACATTTTTACCAAGGTAGCATATAGGACAAAAATGCCAAGTACAATCAATCTAACAAGAAAAAGCATTTTTATAAAGTACAACACTATTTTGTTATTTTGATAATCAAGTAGCTTTCTTTGTGAGGCTTGACACCATTTTGTGGCATGCACTAGACAACCAGAAGAAATTGAGTGTATCTTGAAATTGAGAAATTCGTCTTATATGCTAGGATTGAATTTGAAAACTTAGTGAAGATCATTTGTAATTGGGGATTTTAAATGTAAATTAAACTAAATGAATGACACAATTTGATAGACTTTCTGAAATAATATTATATTGACTATACTCAGAACTTGTGAGTTACATCGAGTGTTGAATCCAAAGTTCCTTTTCAAATGCAACTGCAGACTCACTTTTCAAATATCACAATTATTGTAACTTTTATTGCTCCTTCTGGTTAGGTTTGATTTAAGAAAATTAAGGACTTTTTTTATTCTTAAAGGGTGGGTGGCTGTGCATTGGTAATGTTCACATTAAATGGGTTTGGCATAGAATATCTTGTCAAAATAGGGTTAACTAGGTACGAGTGTGTGATGCATTAAATGTGATATATACTAGAACTCATTCAACCAATAGACAAATAATGAATTCAACAAAGCTCACACCTACAATTCTCATTTTCTTTGAGATAGTTTTTGTTATTTCCTTTTAGATGTCTAGTTTATGGTTTATGCATATGGATTGATAATTACAAACAAAGTTGGGTAACAATAAAACATTTAGCGTTTGAGTTGTAGAATGTGTATGTTTTAGTAGAGAATTTTTTTTTAACTATGGAAGCTAAGTGCACCGGATTGTATACGCTTTTGTAAATTTGGATTTTAAATTTTTTAATGAGATAGTGTGATAGTCGGAGGTTCAATCCATTTTTATGGAGATTACCTTGACTAGGGAAATTGTTATGTGATTACTATTTTTCTAGTATGATGTAGCTTTTGAGAAAATTACAAATATTAAATGAAATCAAGATTGTGTAAGGTAAGGGGGTTTTCAGATTTTAGACTAGTTAATGGAAACAAAATGTTTTCAATGAGGAGGATAAGAAGTGCTTCATTGATTTTGAGTGGAAAAGATGTGACAAAAGGTTAAAAGGATTGATTGTTTTTCGGGTAGGATTGTTGATGCGTGTGAGGATTGGTAATCTTATTGGCAATTGTTGGATTCAATAAGGGCATTTATGGTTTTTTTTAGTGGAAGGGGAGAAAATTGGAGACTATTTTAAAGGTTCAATTGGATCAAAGAGGTGACTATTGTTTAGTTGCAAACATAAAAGTCCATATAACATTTTTTGTTGGGAAGAGTTGAGGCAAAGGTGTATAATAGTAAGTGCTTTTTGGTTTACTTGGATTTTTTATTATTTTTACTTTTCAAATGCCTACAACAATCTTGGTTTTGTTAGAAAGTAAAGTCCACCAAGATAACTAAGAAGGGGGGGGGGGGTGAATTAGTTATCAGATAATTATAACTTTTACCATCTTCAATAGCATTAAACCATATAAGCAATATAATTACCAACCATAGAAAGATATTCATACACAATAACACAATGACACAAGATATGTTGACTAGGGAACCTCTTGATCAAAGAGTAAACCCCGGTGGGAATGATGCCCACAAAAGATGTACTAATATGAATATTCCTTGTGAAAGGATGGACTCTGTTAGGAGTCTTATGAAATATATTCAGTACATATGAATCCTTGTTAGGAGATTTTGAATCCATGTTAAAAGATTCTAACCCTGTTAAGAGTTATGGAAGATAGAAGGACCCACTGCTCAAACAACTTCAGGGTAAGATCACCGAACACACTATCCAAATAATCTTTTCATTACTCAACATAATAATATGTTACCTATTCTTTGATTGTGCCAAACCACACTCACTATTACATTATATCTCTATTTTAGATCTATGTACCTCACATGTCTTCCTTCACAAATTCGCTTTCATACTTAGATCTTTTCTTCACTTCATGCATACAGAATCACACACAACCACTACTTCCATATCACAAGAAAATTACAACAAGGAAATACATTCCTTCCTTTATACCACACTCAAATAATTACAAATGAGTCAGCATACAATTATAATATAAAAGTTTCCACCGCTACATCAAAATTACACAAAACTGTTGGCTTCCAAATACAATAAATCTTCACTCATGTGACCTCAAAGTTTATGCTACCATCCATGTCACTATAAATGTGTCTTCAACTTCCCTTTAACTACACAAAACCAAATTCCATCCTGATTAGGATATATCATCTGATTTCCACAAATCGCTACTCAGGAACACTGCCTGAATACTGCTTCCACCAAAATGCTCATAACTTCCATGAATAAATGAATTACTATCTATGCTCTTAACCATACACATATAACATATCAAAGAGTATATCCTCAATATCTCATAGCTCTAATTGCAATAACCCATGTGCACTAATCCAAACTCTATCTGCTTCTCTGCAAGTCTTCGGTAAATCACTATGTTGACATCAATGACAATCATAGTCATGAATGCAACAAAAAATGCTATAGAATGGCTACCAAACATTTAGCATTCATTCCTAAAAATCTCCCCCATTGGCATTGATGGCAACATAGATGAAAAACATCCAATGTTCCAAAAATCCAATACTGCAACACTACTTCAAATCCTCTTCATCAATCAAATCTTGCTTTGTTATCTTATTCAGTTCTCTCCAACAAATTTTTTAGATTTTTTTTCATGTATACTTCTCCCCCATTGACATTAATGATAGAAATTTCATCACTATGTCAACAACAACTCAATGTCAAAAGACACTATTAAAAAAATACATTCACTAGAGTCCTCATGACTTAGCTTAGATACACATACTCCCCCATAAAGGAAGTACCAACATCCAGTCCAGAAGAAAGATAAGGCTCATATACCACTGGACAGATGCAACCAACTACATCACTTTTCAAAAGTAGGCTGGAGCATAACCAAGCATACCTCTCAGATACTCAAATGTATCCTTAGGCAAAGGCTTTGTGAATATATCTGCTATCTGCTCCTTTGTACTTATGTACTCAAGTCTGACTTCTTTCTTAGAAACTTTCTCTCTTACAACATGATACTTAATCTCTATATGCTTTGTCTTAGAATGTAATACATGATTCTTAGACATACTAACTATGTCGTTGTTGCCACAATGTATGACAAGAGGTTCAACAAATTTTATTCCAATATCCTTCAGCATTTGTTTCATCCAAATTATTTGGTTACAATTTTTTGCTGTTGCTACATATTCTACTTTTGTTGTGCTTTGTGAGATACAATTTCACTTCTTGCTTAGCCAAGAAACTAATCTTCCTCCAAGGAAAAATGCTGCACCACTGGTGCTTTTCTTATTATCAACATTGCCTCCCCAATCAGCATCTGTATATGCACATAGGGTAAAATCATCAAATTTTTCATACCATAGTCCATAGTCCATTTTGCCTCTTAAATATCTCAGTATCCTCTTTACTACTGCATAATGTGATTCTCTAGGTTCAGCTTGAAATCTTGCTACAATTCCAATTGATTGTGCTATATCAGGTCTTGTATGAGTCAAATACTACAATATTCTAATCATAGATCTGTATTTCTTTTGTTCTACTGCAAGAGTCTCATCTATGCTACATAGATTATGTCTAGTCACCATGGGTGTTCCAACTGGTTTACAATTCCCCATTCCAAATCTTTTCAACAAGTCATTCAGGTACTTTGTCTGACTTATAAAGATACCATCATTGTTTTGTGTTATCTGTAATCCCAAAAAGTATTTCATTTCACCAATCATAATCATTTCAAATTCAATCTTCATTTCATCAGCAAATTTGTCACTAGCTTCATCTCTTCCTCCAAAGATAATGTCATCAAAAAAAAAAACTATAACCAGCAAACCATTTTCAACTTCTTTTGTGTACAGATTGCTATTAGTTGTTCCTTTTGTAAATCCCAATTTTAACAAATACTTATCTAGTCTTGCATACCAAGTTCTAGGTGCTTGTTTAAGTCCATATAAAGCTTTCTTCAATTTACATACCATGTCTCCTTCTTGAGTTAAGGGAAAACCTTCAGGTTGCTCAATGTAGACTTCTTCTTCCAATTCTCCATTCAGAAATGTTGACTTCACATCCATCTGATATGCTTTGAATTTCTTGTAAGCTGCATATGCCAAAAACATTCTTACTACTTCAATTCTTGCAACAAGTGCAAAGGTTTCTTCATAGTCAATTCCTTCTTGCTGTGAGTAACCCTTACATACCAATCTCACTACTTCTCCTTGTTCATTCATCTTGTTTCTGAATACCCATTTAGTTCCAATAACATTCTTATCTTTAGGTCTAGGGGCCAATTCCCATGTCTTGTTCTTTTCAATCTGATCTAGTTCTTCTTTCATAGCATTAGTCCAACTTTCATCTTCACAAGCTTCATTAGTAGTCTTAGGTTCAATTTGAGAAATCAAACATAATTGTTCTTGTGCCTTATTTTGAGTTAGAACTCCTCTTTTGATGCTCCCAATAATTTGTCTAATAGGATGATTTCTTAACAAACTCTTGCTAGGTGTCACTATCTCAGATCTCACTTCAGATGTAGGTTCTTAAATGACTTTACTGTGGCTTTCATTCAACAAATCACTGTCAGTTTCATAAAATAATTTAGTAGATCTAGTGTTAGGTTTAGGATGAGCTTCTTCATCTGATTCATAATCAAGCATTCTTTCCTGAATTTTGAACTTTTCATCAACTTTAACATTTGCACTTTCAACAATAGTCTTAGTTATTTTATTGTAACATCTATAGGCTTTGCTTTTCAAATAATATCTAAGAAATATACCTTCATAACTTCTAGGATCAAACTTTCCAATATCATCATCTCTCTTTATATAACATTTGCTTCCAAAAATTCTAAAATACTTAACTGAGGGTGCATGTCCAAACCATAATTCATAAGGTGTCTTGTCCATGTCTACTCTGATTTGTACTTTGTTCATTGTATACACTACTGTGTTCACTGCTTCTCTCCAGAATATCTTCACCAAATCATTCTCAAATAACATAGCTTTTGCTGCTTCAGTCACTGATCAGTTTCTTCTTTCTACAATGCCATTTTGTTTAGGTGTTCTAGGGGCTAAATATTGTCTCTTAATGCCATTTTCTTCACAAAAGGTGTTAAAATCTCTAGAAGTAAATTCTCCACCTCTATCAGATCTTAAACATTTAATTTTAATTCTAGATTCATTCTCAACTTTATTCTTAACAATCTTAAACTGATCAAATGCTTTGGATTTTTTTTTAAGAAATGCAATCCACATCATTCTTGTAAAATCATCAACAAGAATCATAAAATACTTTTCTCCATAGAAGCCTCTAGTCCTGGTAGGACCACTCAAATCTATAAGAACAATATCTAGCTTCTCTGTAGATGTAAACTTCTTACTAGGAAAAGAACTTCTCTTCTCTTTAGCCATTACACATTCTTTGCAAATCATGTTAGTAGGCTTCATAATTTTAGGTAAATCTCTTACTGCAAGTGTAGTACTTACTTTCACAATATTATCAAAGTTTATATGACAAAACCTTCTATGTCATAACCAATTGTCATCAATCTTAGTAATCAAACATGTCATCTTAGTAGGATTCAACTAAAATACATTACCTCTGGTTCTAGATCCATTTCCAATCAAATTTCCATCTTTATCCTTTATCACACAAGTTTTCTTAGTAAACCAAACTTGATATCCCTTATCAACTAACTATCCAACACTCAAAATATTATGTTTCAATCCATCCACAAAATAAACATCATTAGTATTAGTCTTTCCTTCAAGAGTAATAGATCTTATACTTTTAATCAAACAAGGTGCATTGTTTCCAACTCTAACAACTCCTTCATCATATTCGTTTAACTTTATGAACTTTTTCATGTCTCCAGTCATATGATGTGAACAACCATTGTCTATAATCCAATCAGCTTTCTTTTCAACTTGAGAAACTAAGGCTTTTTCTTCCTTGACATCAGTCTCAAAATTTTCTTCTTTAATTGCTACAAATCCTATGTCATCATTATTCTCATTATCACTTTCACTTAAGGTTCTCTCTATACTAGCTTAAAGATTTTCATCATTAGCATAATAACATTCCTTAGATCTTCTAGGTTTGAAATTATTTCTGTACTTTTTTAACTCTCTTAGGAAATTTATATGCAAAATGACCATATTCTTGACAAGTCCAACATTTAAATATTTTCTTACTATCTAGTTCTCTTTTCAGAAGCAAGGAAATACCTTCTTCAATCTTCTTGTCTTCTTCACTTATAGATCTGCTATTGCCAGCATAATCTCCACTCACACTGATGCTTCTTGACCATGTAGGGAGAACACTAAGAGCACTGAATGCTGTCTCCATTCTAGGTAAGTCTCCTGATAATCTCAGGTTCATTTCTGCTACTTCCAATCTTCCAAGAAGAGTCTCTCTTGTAAAGTTTGTAGTACAAGGTATAACTTGTTCAATCATCTATGTTGTCTTCTTAAATATAGGAGTCAATGTCCTCAAAATTTTCCATATCACTTCATTCTTTGTCTTTGTTCCTCCACAAGATTGTATACCTGTAATAATTTCTGACATTCTACCAATATAGCTTCTAATAGATTCATCTTCCAACATTCTTATATCTTCAAATGCACATATCCAATTATTTAATCTAACTCTTTTTGCATGTTCATCACCTTCAAAAGTAGTGTGTAAAGCATTCCAAATTTCATGAGATTTTTTCAAATATTTTACCTGACTGTACTCATTCTCTGGAAGGGCTATCAAAAGTGCTTCTCTTGCAAGTATGTTACACATGAATAGATCTCTCTCATCTGTAGTACATGTTTCAAGATTTTCCTCTTCAATGATAGTCTTATCATTCTTTGTAATCAACCAATAACCTAGTCCTAAACATAGTAGGTGTGTCTTCATCTTTTCTTTCCAGCTATCAAAATTTACTCCATCAAACTTAGGGCTTTCTTTCCTAAAATTCACCATGGATCTCCTTAAGATGTTAAACTTCTTTTTCAAGGACCTGCCACTCTGATACCAATTGCTAGAAAGTAAAGTCCACAAAGATAACTAAGGGGGGGGGAGGGTGAATCAATTATTAGCTAATTATAACTTTTATCATCTTTAACAACATTAAACCATATAAGCAATATAATTACCAACCATAGAAATATATTCATACACAATAACACAATGACACAAGATATGTTGACTAGGGAACCTCTTGATCAAAGAGTAAACCCCGGTGGGAATGATGCCCACAAAAGATGTACTAATATGAATATTCCTTGTGAAAGGATGGACTCTGTTAGGAGTCTTATGAAATACATTCAGTACATATGAATCCCTATTAGGAGATTTTGAATCTCTGTTAAAAGATTCTAACCCTGTTAAGAGTTATGGAAGACAGAAGGACCCATTGCCCAAAAAACTTTAGGGTAAGATCACTGAACACACTGTCCAAATAATCTTTGCATTACTCAATAGAATAATATGTTACCTCTTCTCTGACTATGCCAAACCACATTCACTGTTACATCAGATCTCAATTTTAGATCTATGTACCTCACATGTCTTCCTTCACAAATTCGCTTTCATACTTAGCTCTTTTCTTCACTTCATGCATACAGCATCACACACAACCACTACTTCCATATCACAACAACATTAAAACAAGGAAATACATTCCTTCCTTTATACCACACTCAAATAATTATAAATGAGTTGGCATACAATTATAATATAAAAGTTTCGACACACTACATCAAAATTACATAAAACTATTAGCTTCCAAATACAATAAATCTTCACTCATGTGACCTAAAAGTTTGCATTGTCATCCACATCACTATCAATATGTCTTCAACTTCCCTTTAACTATGAAAAACTAGATTCCATCCCAATTAGGAGATATCATCCAATTTCCACAAACCGCTACTCAGGAACACTGCCTGAATACTGCTTCCACCAAAATGCTCAAAACTTCCATGAATAAATGAATTACTATCTATGCTCTTAACCATAGACATATAAAATATTAAAGAGTATATCCTCAACATCACATAACTCTAACTGCAATAACCCACGTGCACTAATCCAAACTCTATCTGCTTCTGTGAAAGTCTTCGATAAATCACTATGTTGACATCAATGACAATCATAGTCATGAATGCAACAACAACTGCTATAGAATGGCTGCCAAACATTTAGCATTCATTCCTAACAGGTTTTGAGGGAAAATTGATAGAAAATATGTAGAAAGTTGGCATGTTTGAATTTCTCTTTGTAGGTAGGGATAATATAGGTTTATTTTTTTAGAACCTACAAAATCTAATAGTCTTTTGGTGTGTTTCTTATCAAGAAGATGCTAGGAATGGTAGATATTTTTTATAAATTTGTTTGATTTTCAAAGAAACCAGTTAACATTGTATTTTAAAAAAGTAACGTTGAACTAGTTGATTTAGTTACTTTTATTATTTTTTTGTGACCTAGGTATTTGGTCATAATTGGAAAACTTAAGTGTTCAAACAATGATTAGCGATTCCAATGCATTACTGACTTGTGGCATCCTTAAGTAGTTTTAAGGTCAATATTTAATATTTTGTGTTTTCCAGCTATGATAAGAAAGATGCTACATTATTAGTTATTAATGTATCTTAAGGATTAGTATATACCACAAATAGGAGATCTTGGAAAATGCTATCAATTTTTATAAGTTGAATTTAGTGTGTATCAAATTTTCTTAATACTACTAATTTTATGATTGATGTATAGGATAGAAGTGCAATAGATTGGTAGGTTATTAGGAGTGTGGACTTCTAAAGAAATAAAGATTTTGATGGGTTAATTAGGAGTGAAAATGTAGAAGGTATGATCATTGGTACATACTTTATCTCTATTTAATGTGGTTGGTTTCCCCTAAAGATATATGCTTGTCATTGTAATAAGGGGAACAAGCCACATGTAATGTATTTTCCATGGCGTCATTCACTTCATTCTTATATTGCACATTGAATAACTTCACCATTGAGTTTAAAGTATCACTAGTCATCCTCCCCTTAAGCTTTTCTACCCTTGAACTATAGATGAAAAAACTTGAAATCATGTTTAGTGGAAAGTACTAGTATACATGGTATGATTATTCTTTAAAGGGTACTAGCTCAATGGAAGAGCACCTACTTTACAAGTAGCAAGATGATGGTTCGATTCCATCATGCCCTACTATGATTAAATATGACTAAATTAATGACTAAATATATGACTAAATTAATCACTAAATATATGACCAAATAAATGACCAAATAAATGACCAAATAAACAACCAAATAAATGACCAAATAAATGACTAAATAAATGACCAAATAAAGGACCAAATAAATGACCAAATAAATGACCAAATAAACTACCAAATGACCAAATAAATGACCAAATGACCAAATAAACTACCAAATGACCAAATAAATGACTAAATATATGACCAAATAAATGACTAAAATAGTTTAGTCATAAATTTGGTCATGAGATAAATGACCGGCAATAAACTACCACTGGTCATGTGACCAAATTTGGTCATTTATCTACAATTTTAGGTAGTTTATTTGGTCATATATTGTTATTTTTGTACTAGTGACTACAAGAAATTATCATGTTAAAATCTAAAATTCAAGTTCACTAAATAAAAGATTCCCTTATAGCTCTATTTAGGTCAAAATACCGAGACTAGGGTTTCTATTTTTCAAAAAATAACCTAAGTGTGCCCTAGTCTTTTATGTTTTCATGTTACCCTTTTTGGCCACTTAAGACTTTGAATCTGCATGTGATCTTTATTTTTCTTAGTGTTCACTAAATCTCAGATTAATCTTTTAAGTTATTTTTTCTTTCAGTGAAATAATGACTACGTCTATACTTATGTCATGTTTCCCTTTAGTCGCTTAATCTCCAAATTCAATCCATGGTTAGTTTTTCTTTTAGCGATTCAATGACTATGCAGTCTTCCAATCTCTTAATTTTTTATGGTTTTCTCTAAGCATTCAACGACCCTATGCATTGGTTATTTCCTATTTGCTAGATTGAGCGTTTAATTCTCTGGCTATTCAACGATCAAGTGACAGTTGTTGATGATCTTCAAAATCAATGGTGATGTTTTAATCTCATGATAAACTGTAATAATGACAAAGTATCTAGCGACTTGGTGAATAAAGGTTTTCTCTTGTTCACTAGATTTTAGTGGCTCTGACAAAATGATTTGGTGATTCAGTGACAAAGTATCTTAAAAGTAAAGGTTTCTTCAGTCATTGGATCTTGGGATAAGATAGATAAGTTTTAAATCTTTTGGTGATTCAATGAATAAGGCATTCATGCAATCTCATGATCAATTAGTAAAGCCCCAAAATATTGGGTGATTCAGTGATAGCCACTGATTTCTTTCAAGATCAACGGTCAGTATCTAATCTCAAAATGAAACCCAAGTTGAATAAAGCATTCAATGACTTGGAGAATAAAGGTTGTTCACCCAATCTCATAACTAAATCATGGTTAAGTAAGTCATTCAACAAATACAAGAATTCTTTGTTCACTAGATCTCGTGGTAGACCAAGAGTTAAATAAAGCTTTCAGAGATTGAGAGATAACTATTGTCGCCGAATCTCTAGATTAAGAATGTGGTTAAGTTCAAGGTATGCGGGTTTAAAAGAGGCTTTGTTTGCTAGATCGACAAATGAAAGCCTGGTTAAGTTAAAGATTTCAAGAATCAACGAATGCCTTCAGTCGCTCATTCTCTAAATAGAAGTCGGGTTAAGATAAGTGTTTAAGGGTTAATCTAAGGACCATTGATGATTTCCAAGATCAATGATAGTCATTGAATCTCCAAGTTAAATCATGAGTTAACAAATCATTCAAAGATCATGAGAAAGCTTTGTTCGCTGGATCTCCAGATTTAACCTAAGATAAGTAAATCATTTTGAGATTGTGAGAGTGTTTGTTCTCTGGATCTTTGAATAAAGTCAGGTTAAGTGCTCATTAATAAAAAGGGTTTATATCCATTGCAACATGGAAAAGTACTCTTCCAGGTTGGATTAAAGAAAAAATTTAGCCAATCATATCTAACCAAGGGTTTATATTAATAATTGAGGGTTTTTAAAGCCAAATACTGTGATCATTTCTTTTCTACTTTGATTTTGAGTTTTTAATAGACCTGTCAACATCCAAACCATGGCTAGCCTTGATTTAAATTTGGTACTATACAAAATTGAATGCACAAGTGATTGGGAATAGATTTGTAATGATCTTGGAAACTTTATGCATTTAATAATGGATAATATATAGACAAGACGTCATTGTATTCAGCACTTGAAGTTTTCTAAAGATAGCTAGATTTTCAAAGAGGTAGCAGTGAGTCTCGAAGTGATAAAGAATTTGTAGAACTAAGAGGTATCAATAATTTTAAGGATGATTGAACCAGAGCCAAGCTGAGCATCATCTAGTGGAGAGGCCAAGGAACAGGGTGGCAAAGAAAAGGGAAAACCAAATTACTCAGATGAATTTATCAAGTTGCTCCCTGGTTCAAACCAAAATAAGAAGGCTACTGATGAAGCTTTTGAGGATATAATGGAAAACTACAGAGATCCTATCACCCATTCTGGCTTAGGTTACACTATTTTCTCTTATTTTTACAATAATAGAAATAAAGCTATTCCAATTTGCAATGCTTGGGCTTTGGGAAAGGATAAATTGATTGTGCCCGATGTTTTCTTGGATGTGGACTTGATCATAGAGTTAGCTAGGCTATATGACCCCATTTAAAAAACTATCAGGAAGGGTTACCAGTATGCTTTAGTGACTTTGGATAGGGGGTATTTCATGGAGGCCTTTTATTTCTACTCCTCCTCCTCTACTGAGATAGATTTGAAGAAAGAAAATGCATATATTATGCAAGTCACATAGGATTAGTAAAGAGCCAGATGGTTAGGCACTTTTCAAAGACTGGCAAGTACATAGCCCCTCTCCCTGCACACATGAATGCCCCTTATGAGGTCAAATCCCTTAACTTCTATATGAAGTTTTTTTGTCATGTGTTGCATAGCATTCTTGGGATAGATGGAGATGCAAAAATGTTGCATACTAACTTGGTAATGATTATTCTTGATATACAAAAATCCCATGCAAAAACTGACTATGATTACATCTAGTATGTAATCAATAGAATAAATGAAGGTTTGATGGCCATCAAACAAAATAAGAGGCCCATTAGGTTCATGCATTACTCTCTTGTGATGCATTTGATCCTATATTTCAATGTCAATAATTTGGATGCAAGGGTTTTGAAGCCTAGGTTTATGTTTGAGGGCCAACCTAATCCAGTGTAATATTGGCTAAGGGTGTGGAATTACACTTCCAATGAGTTTGATTTCTATGTTTTTCAAAACTAGATAGTCCACCCAATTCTCAACATGATGGGGACTAGTGTAGTGAGATTACAAGTCAAGGTTTTGAAGGTTTTGAGGACTATGCAATATGAAGACAAATGGAAAGGAAATTATAATTGGGATGATTTCTACCTAGGAGTAAATTACACCATAATAAGGGTTTATGGATGCCCACAACCCCCACATTTACTTCCAAAATTTGTGCCACTAAGGGTTTCTTAGTTATAAATTATATGGTAGTTAATATAAATTGACAAGGAACATATGGCACCTCGCAAGAAGGGCACATTTATGCCAAGGAAATTCAAGATAGGAAACTTCTTAAATTGGTAAGAGGGAATTACCCCAACTTAGTTCATGGCTCAGCCACTTTAAGATGACCTCTGGCAGCTGCAGATATGTGGAATTTGAGAATTTCCTCAGAACTGCCAGAATGACATTGATTCCCAACATTGGTACAATAAGGGAACATGTAGGTTGTGATGCTGAAGATGTGATAAGAAAAATCTTGGATGAGGATGAGATTTTTAGGAGGCTCACCAAGTTCTATGATTTGATGAAGTTGGAAGCTCAGGTCAGAAAGGCCAAGATTGATTTTGCAGGTTTCTTCCCTGATATCCCCTATCTGCAAAGAATTGATAGAATGATTGAGATGCATGGTACCCTATCAAGTCAGTTGGATGTGGATAAGCATTATTCCACTTTTGACTATGAGGAATATACTGATGAATCATAGGAGAGTGATAGTCCACCTCAAACTAATGAACCTCCTATCATTGACATAACTCAAGAATCACAAGAGGTAGAGGATACCCCCGAACTAGCACATAAAAAGAAAGGACTTGAGGTAGGTGGGCCTTCCAAGGAGAAAAAACAAAAGAGGATTGTAGATAGAGACTCTTCTCTAGTGCCTAGTGATAGTTCTTATCATCACAATATGAGGAATATTATTAGAGAAGGTAAGAAGGTAGTGTTAAAGGAGGAAGGGGAACCACCTCTACTACTCGGAAGGGATTAGAGGGAATTGTATCAGGAAGAATTCCTCAGTGATGACCAATTCATCAAGAGTGATGAATTCAAAAATTTCCTTATTTGGAGGAAACAAAGAGAAGTTGCTAAGGCTCTGCCAGAGGGTATGGAACCAAGTGATGAGACTTTGAGGGCTCTAGCTTCATATGATCCTAGCATAGAGAATATCTCTATTTTGGAAGCTAGAGAAATGGTAAAATCTAGTGGGATGCTCTTGATTCTTGGATGGGATTTGACCTCAGCCTTCATCATTGATTAGATAAGGAAGCAACCAGAGGGAAATTGATCTTATGAATTATACATTGGTGACATGATCAGGGGAAGTGGATATGATCCAAAGTCCTAAGCCATGGAAATGTGGTCTTTAGCCCCAAGGACCCAAAATCCTTCTCTAGTGAGTATAGAGGATAAGATGGAGGGGGACAAGATCATCTGGACTGTCAGAATACTAGTGATCTTGATGTGTCAAAAGTTGTGACACATTTTTCCCACCTAAATGAAGCAAAGACAACCCAATTAGCAAACAGATATTCTCTGCTATTTTAAAATTCAATAAAGATTTCCAAAGATAGAGACTTAAGGCTGATGAAAATCAAGTCTTTGGAGGATGAATTAGATGATTTAAAGGCTAAGGTTGAGGAAGCTTCAAAAGTAGTTCCCCCTCCAACTTTGTGGATTAAAGTTGCAATCCAGCCAGAGGTAGAGATTTCTGACAAGACATCAGAGGATTCGGAGAATGTAAAGTAGGATGTAGCCTTAAGGGCTATCTCTGACATCATGAAACACATATGTGAAAGAATTAAAGAAAAAATGGACTTAGTTCATCAAGCATTAGGCATATTGCAGAAGGTTAATGAAAATGTGAAAGAGGCAGTGGCTACTTTGGAGCCACTCTTTAATATATGGTCTAGAAGAAGTGCTTTGTTTGAAAAATTAGATGCACTGCAACCTCATAGACAAGATATCCCTAAGGTGGTTACTGAGGTTTATGAGAAGATAGAATTGATCAGTACCACCTTGATATTTTTCAAAGGGAAGACAAATCAAGTAGAGGCTAAAATGGCCATGTTTGGTCAAGGCTATATCAAGTATTTGCCTTCAATTTATAGGGATGATGGAAGTACAATAGGTTTGGATGAGTGGAAATCAAGCATGAGCTAGGAAATGATCAAGGAGGAGGCCTTCCTCGATAATAATATTTCTTTGGACATGGATGGTTGCAACAATATAATTGATAACCTGATCAAGGTTGAGAATGATTGCATTAAGTTTGTTGCTAATATTAGGGCCATCACTGATTCTAGATGGGATAGGAAAATCAAATTGTTGTAGGATTTTCAAGGGTACAATTGGCCCTCAGAAGATGATATGGAAACATGGGATAGAAATAAAAATCAAAAGAAGAAAAAGCCAACTTTCATTGAGCTAGAAGTAGAAGAAGAAGAAGAGTGAACCACACTTGGCACCTAATCCTGAAATATAGGGAGAGAAACTATCATACAAAGAATGATGTAGGTTAGCCTATAATAGTGCTCATCATTCACATAACAACTTTAGCAGTTGCTCTAACTACTAACAGACAAAGGTGCAACTCAAGAGGATTCACAATGAGAAGAAAAAACTTATGGTGCCAGTTTCTTTCCTTTCTGTTTAAAATTTAAATATTTTGTACTCTAGTGCAAGTCACTATCAAAACCATTCAAAGATTGTTGCATCCCTTTTAAAGGATTCCAAGATGGTTTTTCTTACATATAGAAAGTTCTAAATCACACCAAAAGGTGGTGAAATACTTAGTGTAATAGGAGTTTATAATTTTAGTGTTTTGATTCTCAGAAATCCAAGTTCTTGAATGTACTGATACAAGAAGTTGATAAATAAAAATATACTGAAATTCCATGTATATCTTTTGTTGTCTTCATGTATGAATGTGATTTCTTTGTGTATTTAATTTGCAAGGAATTTTAGGTACATCTTTCTACAAGGTAGATGTGGGGTTGAAATTTGAGTTCCTTTCAAGGGAGGGGTAAATCTTGAGTGAGGTCTCAGAGATTTCAATATTTGTGGATGAATTTGATGACATGGTGTATGCATAAGAAGATAATTTGTAAGACATTTTATTTGGGGTTTGGGTTATTTGAGTTGAGAAATTTTTTTTAGGTTTACATTTATTTAACTCTGATGCCCTAGGATTTGGCACTGGTTATTTCTAGGATTGCACTATTTTCACCATCAATCAATTAAAATGATTTACTTTAAAGTTGTGAGAGATTTATATGCTTAGATCTATATCAAGCATACATATAGCTATTGTGATATTTGAAGAATTCAATCTAATAGGTATACCCACCAGTAACTAAAAGATCAAAGTGAAGAAGGACATAGATCCTTATTACCTTAGTGTTTTCTTATTGTTTGATGCATTTATTGGGAATATAAGAGTGAAGAACCAGAGGTTTTTTGATTAGTTTTGATCATCTACAATTTTGAACACTAACAAAATTGGTGACTCTGCTAGGGAAACTAAGACTAAATATGCAATAAACTTGATAATGGTTTTGCTGACTATTTTTTTCTGTATTTAAAGATCAATTTATCATTTTATTCCCACAAATTTGTGGGTGGTGGCTTTGAACTCTATGTTTACCAGTTTCAGGTAAAAGATTTTGAAATTTTTTGAGATATCTCATCAAAGTAATATGAGCAGGCCAAGGAATACTAGGTCTTACTAGAGGGATCACTCAAAAAGCAAGATGGGTGAGGAGTTACATACATCTAGTAGAAAGAAATGGTCTAGAAGAGGGACATCTAGTAATGATTCTCCTAGACTAGCTCAAGAACATGTTCCCCTTTCCATCCAAAAAGAAGTCCCATCTTTCTCTGAAAAAACTGAGTTCCTTAGAAGAATGAATCTTGAGTTAGTTAGTCCTCCTCAAGAAGATGAATTTATGGACATAGGTTTCTTTCCTATAGGAGAGAATTTAGACCAGGCAGGAGATACATATGATGTTGAAACTTCTTCTCATGATTCTAAAACATTGTGGGAAGAAGTTATGGCTTTAAGAAAAAAGGACCAGGAACAATTTTTGGAAATTACTAAAATACAAAAGGAGCAAGAACAAGAGATTTATGAGTTACTCATGGAAAGGCAAGAGATCCTTAGAAAAATAAAAAAATAATGAGATCCAAGAAAATGATCTAAATCAAAAGTTTAAAGGTTTAGATGGTGAGTTTTTTGGTGATGTAAGAGCTATGAGAAAACAAGTCAATAGCAATGAGGTTAATCCCAAGAGAGATGAATTTGAAGGTGAAGGCCCTATCCTAAGATAGTTGTATCCATCAGAGATCAAAAGAAATGAGGATCTTAGAAATAATGTAATGGATGCATCTAATAAGGGAACACAAAAAATAGTTGGAATTAGCATAAATGACTCCAAAAGGAATGATGCTAATCCTACTACAATGTCTCAAGCTAGTTTAGACCTAGAAAAGGCTAGAAAAGCTAAGGAAGACTTGGCCATCAAATTAGAAAAGCTAGAATTAGAGGCTGCTACAGATGAGATGAAAAGGAAAATTGGTTTCCTTCATGCTAATATGAATACAATTGCTAGTAGTTCAATCCCTATTATCAGTGGGCCAATACCACTAAATCAATTAGTTGGTCCTGTGCATAATTTCCAATCATTAGGCTCTAAGAAAATGGTCCAAGGACCAGTTCAAAATGTAAATCCCATAGTCCCATTAGTTGGAAATCTTGCTAGAAAAAATGTACATCAGAATATTGGAGGAGGTGGAACCCAAGCTTCACAAAATTTTCAAAGAAGACTAGTTCATCTCGACAGATATCGACCATTGTTCTTTGATGGTATTCTTGGCCAACCAAATGTCATTCCAAATGAGGTAAGAAACAAAATCCCAAAATTAACTAGTAACAATGTCATTACATGTGAAGAGCATCTTAAACCTTTTACAGATAAAATAAATGATTATGAAATAGAGAATGAAGATGTTGTTATGAAACTTTTTGTTCAATCATTGATAGAAGATGCTAGGGATTGGTATAGAGGTTTACCTAAAAATAGTATTACCTCATGGGATGAGTTTATAAGGAGCTTTAAAGAAAAATATGATTAACATGTGAATTCTAGTTATATGCTTAATGAGTTCAATAATATCAAGAAGCATGTAAATGAGAGTATGTCATAATTCAATGGTAGTTTTTAGAAAGCTATGTACAAGTTATTCCAAGTTTTAAGATTGGATGATGAAGTTTGTTTGACTACATACTTCAATGCTGTAGAAGGAAATATGTCCTACCTTTTAAGAGACAAAAGTCCATGTACTTTGAGGGATGCTTTAAAATTAGCTATAAATTTTGAAAGCAATAGGAAAGCATCTGGTCAAATGTATAAAAGGGATGAAGGTAGACTGTGGAAAGAGACTAGACCACATGCTATGAAACTTGGTAAGGAAGATGATAAGATTGACAAATTGGCTAATGCTATTAAAGATATTTCTACTAGATTTGATAAGAGTGGTAAGAATTTCCAAGATAATAGACCACTTTATCAAAGGCAAGAGAGATTTCCTAGGTTACATGACTAGCCATATAAAACAAATTGGAAGGAAGGGAAGCCTATTTTTGACAACCATGAGCCACAAAAGGGCAGGGATATTCCTGATCCTTTGAAAAAGAATAAAACCCACAATATGGAAAATATTCTATGGTGTGTGGCCTGCAACATGCCTCACTCACCTTATCAATTTGTTATTTCCTAGGCTTTAGGAGATGAGCGAAAAGATCTACCTGTAGGAGACCATGAAGGCTCTAAAAAGCTTGTAGTGAATATGTTCACCACTCAATGGGTGAAATAATTTGCCTCTTCAGATGGTGAAGAGATATTAGAATATGTTGACCATAAAAGGAGAACTCTCCCTATTTATGAGCAACAAATATTTTCCCATTCTGATCATGAAGAATCTGATGATGAAACTTGTCAAACAAATATGATGAGACCAGAGATAGAAGGTACTCATTGGAGAAAGCCCAGTAAAGAAGAAATCAAGAATCCGACTGTGGCTACTATTTCTCAGGCTAGATCTTCATATAACTTGAGAAACAAAAAGGTTGATGCTAATCAAGGAGTCCTGAGGTCACTCTTTTTCAAAGATGATTCTCAAAGTAAGGTTTCTCCTAAACTAGATGCTTTCCCAAGAAAAAATAGTAACAATAAGTAGCAACCTGTTACAGTTCAGAGTGCTAAGAAAAATGAGGAAAATATCACAGAAAAGAGAAACAAAAATGTTGGTGGAAGAAAAGACTTATTTGATCTTTCTACTAAGGCCCCAAATTTTGACATGAGACATGCTTTGTCTCAGATGAAGGTGTCAATCCCTTTATTGGAAATGCTGAAAATAAAAGAGCATAAGGTAGCAACTTTGGCTCTGATTAATGATCAAGAAGGCATTCCTATTGTGTTAGAAAAGTTGAAACTAGTGGCAGGACCTGAGATAACCAAAGGGGTTTCCAAATTTTGTGTTGGAAATATAGTAACCCAAGATCCATCCTCCATTGATCCTTTTTTATGTTACTCTAATTGTAAATAATTTATTGTTGAAAAATTGTATGATAGACTTTGGTGCTACAGCTACAGTAATGCCTTACCAAGTTATGAAGGAATTAGGGCTACAAGTTGATACATCTAATGGAAGATGTTATGCCATGGACAAAAAAGTAGTTCCTATGGTAGGGACTTTGGTTGGAATAGAGGTGAAAATTGTTGCATTCCTAGAGGCAACTTACAAGATAGATTTTGTTGTAGTTGATATGCAGTCCCATTATGGTATGCTACTATCAAGACAATGGGAAACAATAGTAGGAAAAAAGATGCAGTTAGATCTATCATATGCTACAATTCCTATGAATGGTACTAAGGTAAAGTTGTACAGAGAACCTCAGTCCTCAGTATTGATTGAGATGGTAGCTCTAGAGGATCTAAACTACTATGCAAGTGATATTGATATGAACAACATCATGGTAGAAGAAATAGTGCCATAGGTTAAAAACACTGATCCAATTGTTGATGAGTCTCTTACAACAAGATGGACTATGGTCACTGTACTTTGATGGAGGATTCTCTAAAGAGGGCTCATGAGTTGGTGTTCTACTTATATCCCCATCAGGTACTACTTTTAAGTACTCTTTCTTGTTAACATTCCAATTCACAAATAATACTACTAAATATGAAGCTTTGATACTGGGATTAGATATTGCAATAAAACATGGTATAAGATTTTTAAAAGTTTATGGAGATTCCTAGTTAATCATTGGTCAAATTAGATCACAATATGCTGCAAAGGATGATAGACTTAAATTATACAAATATGTTGTCTGGGATAAGATTGAATATTTTGATGCTTTCAATATTATGTGGGTAGAAAGATCAAAAAACATTATGGCATATTTCCTTGCAAATGTTACATTAAAGAGAAATGATGCAACCCTTACTGGAGTATCAAAATTAGAAATAAAGAGTAGACCTATTGTCCCTAATAACATTTGCAATTGGAAAGTCTTTGAGGATGAGAATGACATCTTAAGGTTTATTCAAGGTTTGGATCTGTATGATGGTCAACAAATTGATTTTGATGCTTATCAAGAAATTGTTGATGGGAAAAGTTGTGTCATGGGAAATGAGGTTGTTCAGTTACCTTCTAACCATATCCCCAAGGGTTTAGTTGAGTTAGAAGACATGTTAAAAATAAATGATAGTCAATTATTCCAGAAATCCAATGCCAAGGTGGATGACCTAGAAGAAATAAACCTAGGGTCAGAAAATTCCTCTCAAATTATCTATATTGGGAAATGTCTCAGTAAGGATGTAAGGAATAATTTAATAAGACTGCTAAAAATATATAAACATTTTTTTTCTTGGTCATATGATGATCTCAAAGCTTATAGGAAAGACCCGTTTCAGCATGAAATTCCCCTGAAAGATGACACCAAACCTTTCAGGTAGAAGAAAAGGCCCATTAATCCCTTGTTAGCTACCAAAATGAAAACAAAGCTAACCAAGTTAAGGGATGCAAGTATAATTGAGCCCATAAGACATTCATCTTGGGTCTCAAACTTAGTACTAGTCAGAAAAAAAAATGGTGACATAAGGTTGTGTGTAGACTTCAGAAACTTAAATGTTGCTTCACTAAAGGACAACTATGGACTGCCAAATATGGAGGCTATGCTTCATAAACTGACTAGCTATGATTTATTATCCATGATGGATGGATTTTTAAGATATAACTAGGTGTTGGTCAAGGAATAAGAGAAGTTCAAGACAACATTTACCACACCTTGGGAAACATATGTATATGTCTGAATGCCTTTTGGTTTAAAAAATGATGTAGCAAAATTTCAAAGGGAAATGGATGTAGCATTTAAGGACCTTATTAATGTTCTCATGGTTGTGTACCAAGATGATCTGATTGCATATCCTAAAAGGGATGAGGATCATTGCAATCACCTAGAAAAGGTTTTGATTAAAGCTCTGGAGTATGGCATATCTTTAAACCCTAAGAAATGCCATTTTGCTATCACTGAGGGAAATCTACTAGGGAATATAGCATCCAAAGAGGGAGTAAGGATTGATCCTGAAAGGGTAGAAGACATTAAGAAGGTCCCTACTCCAAAAATCCTCAAAGGTGTCTATTATTTCCTTGGACAAATCAATTTTATCAGAAGATTTATTGCCAACTTTGTTGAGTTGGTTAAACCTATTGTCAAGCTGCTAAAAAAGGATGTAAAGTTTGTTTGGAGTTAAGAAGCACAAGAAGCCTTTGAGAAAATAAAATAGACAATCCAAGAGGCACCAATCTTAGTTTCCCTTGATTACTCTAAACCCTTTTCTCTATTCTCTTTTGCATCATTTCACACCATTGCAATAGTATTATTACAAAAGAATGATGAAGGATTTGAGCATCCCATTGCCTTTTTCAACAAATCATTACAGTCAGCAAAACTGAACTATGAGCTGATGGAAAAAAAATCCTATGCTTTAGTAAAAGCTATCAAAGCATTTAGACCCTATTTGGTTTGTGCAAAGGTAAATGCATATGTTCCTCATGCTGTAGTTGAGGATATTCTAGTGCAAAGTGAGGTCACAAGAAGAAGATGCAAATGGATTAACAGAATCCTAGAATTTTATTTAGAGCTTCACATCACTAAACTTGTCAGAGGTTTAGGACTTGAGAAGCTAATGACTGAAGAAAATATGGTCCTGATTCAGGTCAACAATGTTGATATCCATGAAGGAACTGTCACCAGCATTGAGATGCAACCCTGGTATACAAACATTTTTTTTTTCTCAAGAATGCTAATTGCCCAAAGGACCTTAATGGTAATCAAAGAAGAAGCCTTAAGTTGCAAGCCCAAAGGTATATATTGCTACAAGGTGACTTTTATTAGAAGGATAATAATGGGATCTTGCACTTATGTCTAGACAAAGGACAGTCTAAGAGGATTTTAAAAGATATTCATTCTGGAATGTGTGGAGGACACCATTTAGCCAGAGAAACTGCTCATAAGATTTTGAGAGCTAGATATTACTGGCCTATGTTATTCAAAGATACTCATGCATTTTTTAGAAAGTGTGAACCATGCCAAAGGTTCTCAAATAAGTTGAAGTTTTTAGGAGCATTAATGCTAAACCCTATGGTAGCAAAAGCTCCTTTTGCTATGTGGGGTATTGATTTCATTGGGGAATTTACTGAGAAGTCTAGTGGAGGACATTGTTGGATACTTGTGGCCACTGACTACTTTACCAAGTGGATTCAAGCAATCCCAACAAAAAAGGCTACAAGCATAGTGGTTACTAATTTTTTGATGGACAACATCATAAAAAAGTTTGGTGTTCCTATCAAGCTGATAATGGATAATGCTATGTGCTTCAAATCATAAGAATTCACTAACTTCTATTCAAACATGGACATAATAATGTTATATTCATCACCATATCACCCATAGGCTAATGGGAAAGCATAATCAAGAAATAAGAGCATTCTGCAAATCCTAAAGAAAACTTTAGAAAAGAAGAAAAGAACTTGGCATGCAAAGTTGAAACTAGCTTTATGGGAAGATATGATTACATAAAAAGGAGCTACATGCAAGTCTCCTTTTGAAATGGTTTATGGTATTAAATCAAGGCTTCTTGTGAACAATTTACTGCTTATTTACAAGTTTATGCAAGAGGAAGATTTAGAAATGTGTGGTCCTTTGCAAAATAGGATGATCTAGCTTGTTGAACTAGATGAAACAAGAAGAGAAGGTTAAAAGGAGAATATTAGACTACAACAGAAAATGAAGTATATGTTTGACAAGAGAGCAACTGTCAGGAAATTCCAGCCTGAAGATTTGGTCCTTCAATGGAATGCAAGGAGTGAGGATAAGGGCAAGCATAAAATATTTGAATCATTATGATTGGGTCCTTATATTATCCATTAGGCTCATGGAAAATACTCATACTATCTAAGAAATATGGATGGTGAAGAGTAGGAATTGCTAGTGCATGGACAATTCCTAAAATTTTTCTTCAATTGAATTTTTTTTTGTTCCATGCACAACAGTTTTGTATTGTATAGGTGTGTTTTATTTCAAGCCATGTGTTATTTTCATGCTGTAGGTTAAGTGTTTGGTTTGGTCTACCACCCATAGATACTAGTTTCTTGCTATAAACTTACTTTTAAGCATCCTCAGATAGAGCCACTGTTGGAGTGATTTTAGGGTTTTCTAAGTAAATTTCATTTTTCTTGTTCATTTAGCCTCCAAAGTCTATACTTGTGTCAAGTATTCATAAGTCTGGAAGAAATTATCATGTTAAAATCTAAAACTCAAGTTCACCAGATAAAAGATGCCCTTATACCTCTATTTAGGTCAAAATACTAAGACTAGGGTTTCCATTTTTCAAACAATACCCTAAGTGTGCCCTAGTATTTTATGTTTTCATCTTACCTTTTTTGGCCACTTAAGACTTTGAATCTGCACCTGATCTTTATTTTTCTTAGTGTTCATTGAATCTCAGATTATTCTTTCAAGTTACTTTTTCTTTCAGCGAACCAGCGACTATGTCTATACTTGTTTCATGTTTCCCTTTAGTCGCTTAATCTCCAAATGCAATCCACGGTTAGTTTTTCTTTCAATGATTTAATGACTATGCAGTCTCCCAATCTCTTAATTTTTGATGGTTTTCTCTAAGCATTCAGTGACCCAACGTAGCTGTTATCTCCTGTTTACTAGATTGAGAGGTTAATTCTCTGGCTATTCAGCGATCAAGCGATAGCTGTTGATGATCTTCAAAATCAATGGTGATGTTTTAATCTCATGATGAATTGCAATAATGACAAAGTATCTAGCAACTTGGAAAATAAAGGTTTTCTCTTATTTGCTAGATTTTAGCAGCTCTGACAAAATGATTTGGCGATTTAGCGACAAAGTATATTAAAAGTAAAGGTTTCTTCAGTTGCTAGATCTTGAGATAAGATAGAAAATTTCTAAATGTTTTGGTTATTCATTGAATAAGGCATTCATGCAATCTCATGATCAATTAGTAAAGCCCCAAAATATTGGGCGATTCTATTAGGAATAGTCCCAAGAGATAACTGAGGGGGGGGGGGGGGGTGAATCAGTTATCTACAAGTTTCAATTCTTTATCCAATTAAGTATACTTAAACATAAAGCATAAACACAATGAAAGAACACATGAACACAATACTAATATTTTGGTTACGGGGAAACCCAAATAGGTAAAAACCCTGGTGGGACTTGATACCCACTAATATTCTATACTAGTGTATAATGATCCTTGTTAGAAGATCATTTACCCTGTTAGGAGTAGCTTTACAATATATGAAGTATAGTAGACCTAGTTAAGGGTCAGACCCTATTAGGAGTCTTTTATAATTGTCCCTGTTAGGGGAGAGGATGCATTATCTGAGAGCTCACTGCTCAAATGGATGAAGACTACAACCTTCTGAATAACAAAGACACACTATATCCAGATCTTGGTGAACTACACTTTGACCTACTATCTAGATCAGTTCCAATGAATAGTACACATATTCTTCTTGGTCACATTGACCTTCTTCTAATGGTTCAACACTTCACACACTCTGCTCTGCTCCACTTAATCAACCATGAACCACACTCCAGCAATCACAAATGACTTCCTATAAATATCTTTCCTCCAAATGATATAATCAAGTTGTTCTATTAGAACCATCTTGAAATCATATTAGAGAAACCATAATAAACTCCAACAAACATTTTTTCAGCTCTACTATGGGTGCAACACATTTTGGGACCTGTTCATATAATATAATTATAGATGCACGCCACACACTGTCGACTCTACCAAAACAACTAGAACTTTCTCTGTAAGCTTAATTAACTTATGCACTCTTAACCAAACATGAATAACACTTATCCAAGCTTAACTCCAAGGGTGCATATCCTTAAAATAGGCACAACTCAAGAAACAATAAAATCTCTGTCAGCTCTTCTGAACAAACATAGGAAACTGCTACTAGTGAATAGCGATTGCATAAATTCACTTGCATTCATCATTAGACCATGTATCCATGAACTTAACATCACTAACATGTCTTAAACATATATCCTAGGGTGCATGCCCATAAGACAACTATATGGACAACCATACAGAGAACACTGCCTGTAACTTTGTCAGGAATGCTGCTGACACAAGCTGTTGTATAACTGTTTGTACTCACATTCAACCTCTGCACCCATGATATCATGCTAATATCATGTCCATGAATCATATACTAAAGGCTTACTATATAATAATTCCATGCATGCTACTTTCCATATGTTGTCATCAATGACAAACATACAGTTAGTACTGGCTTGCTAGAAAGTCTCCAACAATCTCCCCCTTTGGCATTGATGAAAACATGTGGAATGAAAAACCACCATCAACCCAAATGAACATTTCTTTTATAACATTCTCCATTTCCTCTTCAAAACTTCCCCAAAGATGAAACCTCCATCTACTACGATATTTTCTAATATTCTCCATTTCCTCAACTGTACTATTGTCATAATTGAATACTACTCCCCCTTAGTATATTACTCCTTTTTTTTTTCATGACTCTATATACTACTCCCCCTTTGACATCAATGGTAAAGGGCACCATCCATTTTAAGCATAGGTACTACTCCAAAATTAGAGTAGTCAACCTTCCATTAGTTCCTGACGGCTAATGCCATTCCTACTTCCTTCTAAGCAGAATCAAGGAAGGGAATTACTCCCAAATTCCCCTTGAGATACTCAAAAGTATCCTTAGGCAAGGGCTTTGTGAATATATCTGCCAAATATTCTTTAGTACTCACATAGTCCAACTTTAATTCTTTCTTGACCACTTTCTCTCTAAGGAAGTGATACTTGATCTCAATGTGTTTTGCCTTTGCATGCATCATAGGGTTCTTTGACATATTGATAGTGCTAGTGTTATCATAGTGAATAACAATAGGATAATCAATCTAAATTCCAAAATCTTTTATCATTTGCTTGATCCAAACAATTGTAGAATAATTCAAGGCTGTTGCAACATACTCCGCTTCTGCTATTGACTGAGAAATATAATTTTGTTTCTTTCTTGTCCAAGTGACAAGTCTATCACCAAGAAACACTGCTCCACCTGAAGTACTTTTTCTATCATCAACACATCCTGCCCAATTTGCATTAGTGTATACATGAAGCTCAACATTTTCTAAATCAGGATACCATAAACCATAGTCTATAGTGCCTTGTAAGTATTTGAATATCCTTTGTACTACCATGAGGTGACTTTGTTTAGGCTCTACTGCAAATCTTCCAACTATGCCAACTGCATTTGAAATATCAGGTCTAGTCTAAGTAAGATAAATCAATTTACCAATCATTGATTTGTATAATGTTATATCAACTACTAGTGAGTCATCTTTCTTTGTAAGCTTGCATCTAGTAATCATAGGGGTTCCTACTGGCTTGCAATCATCCATCTTGAATTTCTTCAGTATCTCTTTCACATACTTTCATTGATTAATGAATATCCTTTCTTTGTCTGCTGTACATTTAATCCCTAAAAGTACTTGATAGGACCAATCATACTCATCTCAAACTCATTCTTCATTTCTTTGGCAAATTCAACACTGAGTTTGTCATTACCTCCAAAGATAATGTCATCAACAAATATAGCTACAAGTAATAAACCTTCAGATGTCTCTCTAATGAATAGATTCCAATCTGCTGCTCCTTTCTTGAATCCAATCTTTGTTAAGTATCCATCTAGTCTCTCATACCATGCTCTAGGGGCTTGCTTAAGTCCATAGAGGGCCTTCTTCAATCTGCATACCATACCAGGTTTGTCTAATAAGGTGAATCCTTCAAGCTTCTCAATGTATACTTCTTCTTTCAGATCTCCATTCAAGAATGCTGACTTGACATCCATCTGATAAACTTTGAATTTTTTAACTGTAGCATAAGCTAAAAAAAACTTAATATCTTCTAATCTAATCATAGGTGCAAATGTGTCTAAATAATCAATGCCTTCTCTTTGCACATATCCCTTACATACTAGTCTTGCTTTATTTCTTACTACTATACCATCTTCATTCATCTTGTTTCTGAATATCCACTTTGTTCCAATCACATTATTATCACTAGGTCTTGGGACCAATTCCCAAGTGTCATTCTTAATGATATGATCAAGTTCTTCTTTCATAGCATCATGCCAATCTGAATCCTTACAAGCATCTTCAACACTTAAAGGTTCAATCTGAGATAGTAAACATACTGCATCATTGCTAGCTGAGTTCTTTTCTTGTGATCTTGTTAAGACTTTGTTGCTCTTATCTCCAATGATGTCTTTCTTTGAATGATTTCTTGATGTAAACTTTGGAACTTTAGGTGATGCTGACTCATCAGCCTTAGGAGTACCTTCTTCACTTGTCTCAAGGTCATTAAACAACACATCAATGTTGTTAAACATTTCCTCAATGACTATCTCACTAGTGGAGGGTCTAGGTTCTTCTTCAATCATGGGTGAGTAATCATGATATCTTTTTTGAATCATAAAGTTTTCATCAATCTTCACATGAGCACTTTCAATGATCTTTTTCAATCTTAAATTGAAACATTTATAAGCTTTACTTTTAGTAGAGTAACCAAGAAAAATACCTTCATCACTTATTGCATCAAACTTTCCTACTGCTTCATCCCTCTTGATGTAGTACTTGCTTCCAAAGATTCTAAAGTATTTTACCATGGGAACATTACCAAACCATAGCTCATAAGGTGTATTGTCAGTGCCAGGCCTTAACTAAATTCTATTGATTGTATAGACTATTGTATTGACCACATCTCTCCAATAGGTGTGGGAAACTTTTCCTTCTATCATAATGGTGCGTGCTATATCAAGAATGATCATATTCCTTCTCTCTACAATTCCATTTTGATGAGGGGTTCTAGGTGCACTTAACTATCTCTTTATGCCATGTTCTTCACAATACTTATAGAATCTATCAGAGGTGAATTCTCCTCCTCTATTCGATCTCAAACATTTTATCTTTAATCCAAATTCATTATCAACCTTAGCTTTGAATATTTTGAACTTATCAAAAGCTTCTGACTTACCTTTCAAGAATGCAACCCACATCATCCTAGTATAATCATCAACAAATAAAATGAAATACCTTTCACCATAGTATGATCTTTTTTGAGTTGGTCCACATAGGTCTACATGAATCAGATCCAACTTGTTCACTATTGAATTCTGCTTGCTCCTGAATGAATTTCTCACATGATTCTCCATCACACATTCCCTGCATATAGTATTGTTAGAAAGTAAAGATCCCCAAGATAACTGAGAGTGGGGGGGTGAATCATTTATCAAATAATTTATCCATTCAATAGCTTTAAACAATATAATCAATGTACTGATCAACCATAGAAAGATAATCATACACAATTGCACAATAACACAAGATATGTTAACTAGGGAACCTCTTGAAAAGAGTAAACCCCAGTGGGAATGATGCCCACAAAATGATGCACTAATATGAAAGTTCCTTGTTAGAGGATGGGCCCTGTTAGGAGTCTTATGAAATACATTTAGTACATATAAATCCCTATTAGGAGATTTTGAATCCTTGTTAAAAGATTCTAACCCGGTTAAGAGTTTATGGAAGACAGAAGGACCCACTGCCCAAATAGCTTCAAGGCAAGATCTCTGAACCCACTGTCCAAAAGATCTTAGAATTATTCAATAGAATAATATGAAATATATTACCTCCTTCACACTATGCCAAAACTGCACTCTCTGCTACACAAGATTACAATTCCAAATCTCTGTACTCACAAGTCTTCCTTCATCACTGAATTAGCTCTTTTCTTCACTTCATGCATATATTCACATCTCACTCTTCATAGTACATATTAAAATAAGGAAGAAATTCCTTCTTATATACCAAACTCAAATAATTACAAATGAGTCGGTCCTCAATTACAAAATAATAAATTCTACATGCTACACACAAAATTCACAAAAATTATCGGCTTCCAGTTACTGTAACTTTCTCTAAACATATCATCAAAGTTTTCACTATGAACCACATCATCATTAATGAGTCTCCACCATCCCTTTAACTGCACAAAATTAGATTCCATCCTAGCTAAGAGATATCCTCCGATTTCTGAACATCGCTACATAGAAACACTGTCTAAACACTGCTTTCACCAAAATGCTCATAACTCTTACAAATGAATGAATTTCTTTTTGCGCTATTAACCATAGGTTAATAACACACCAAAGAACATACCATCAATTGTGAAAAAGCCAATCTACAATACAACATGTGTGCAAAACAAAATTGTACCTGCTTTCCTGCTAATATCCAGAATATCACTGTGTTGACATCAATGACAATCCAAGTCATGAATGCAACAACAACTGTTATAGAATGACTGCCAAAACACTTTGCATTCATTCCTAACAATTATCAATTGGCTTTTCTATGCTAGGTAGATATCTTACTTCCTTAACATTTCTTATCTTCACTATGTTATCAAAATTGATATGACATAGTCTTTTGTGCCATAACCAATTGTCATCAACTTTAGCAACAAAACAACTTGCTTTTGAATTGAGTTGAAAAACATTACCTCTTGTCTTTGAGCCTGATGCAATCATAACACCATCCTTGTTGTTAATGATTCATTTTTCATCTTTGAACTCCAACTGATAGCCTTTACCAAGTAACTATCCAACACTAAGAAGGTTATGTTTGAAATCATCAACATAAAGAACATCATCAATACTATTCTTTCCATCCAAAGTGATGGCTCCTCTACCAACTATAGGTTTAGGAGTGTTGTCTCCAAATCTAACCATACCTCCATTGTATTTGTCCAAATGAAGAAACCTACCTTTATCACCTATCATGTGATGTGAACAACCACTATCTATAATCTAGTCTATTCTTATATCTATTTGGGAAATCAATGCTAGTTCTTGATTCAGTTTATCATTTTTAGGAACTGACTTAATATTTGTTTTATCTTCAATAGCAATGAATCCAATTTCTTCTTCACTTGATTCTTCATCTAAGACTCCATCTCTAG
Organism: Chamaecyparis obtusa; assembly: GCA_027943335.1. Taxonomy (NCBI): domain Eukaryota; kingdom Viridiplantae; phylum Streptophyta; class Pinopsida; order Cupressales; family Cupressaceae; genus Chamaecyparis; species Chamaecyparis obtusa. The sequence continues at coordinate 2,337,524 of BSBK01000451.1, read as the reverse complement.
CAAAGTAACATTCCTTAGAGTACTTAGGCTTGTAATCCTTTTTGAACTTTCTAACTCTAGTGGGACACTTAGATGCAAAGTGACCTATTTTATTACATGAAAAGCACTTGAAAGGAAATTGACCTTCATATTTTCCTTTTCCTTTATTTTCTCTTTTAGCAACCATAGCAATAAAATCATCTAAAGTTTTCTCTTCATCATCATCATCAAAATTACCAGAATTGTTTGCAAATTTCTAACCATGAACTGTTGCTTTGAAAGCTATCTCGCTCTTTGGTTTTGTCTTCAATTTTGAAATCTCAAAATCTGAGATTTTACTGATCAAGGTCTCTCTCTTGAAATTTGATATAAGCTGCATGGTCTCATCAAGGATGTTGATCTTGCTCTCATATTATGGAGTAAGAGTAGTCATCAACTTGTCCATAATGTCTTCCTCATAAATCTCTCCACCATTGTTCCTGATTCTAGCAACTGCTTCATTGCCCCTTTGATTATAAGCTCTGATGTTTTCTTTAGGCAACATCTCTAATGCATTGAATCTTTTCTTCCATGTCTTTCTACATGCATCCTTTTCTTTCTTGTCACCTTCAAATAAGTCTGCAAGGTACTTCCATATCTTGTGGGTAGTGTCTACCTTCTTTATCTCTAAAAAATCACTATCATATAGTGTTTTGATAAGGGCTTCTTTAGCTATAGCATTATGATGAAACAATTCCTTTTGAGTGTTAGTAGCATCATCCTATTCAAGGTCTTCTAAAGTAGGAATCTTGGCTACTTTGATCGTTACATTGAAAACTTCATAAGCAATACACTGCAAATGGGTCATCATCTTGTTCTTCCAATCAAGATAATTTTCTTCATCAAACTTAGGACTCTCTTTCCTAAAGTATACCATCTGATCAACCTCAAGTTGTTAAAATTTCTCTCTAAGGCACTTGGCTCTGATACCAATTGTTAGGAATAGTCCCAATAGATAACTAAGAGGGGGGGTGAATCAATTATCTACAAGTTTCAATTATTTATCCAATTAAGTATACTTAAACATAAAGCATAAACACAATGAAAGAACACATGAACACAACACCAATATTTTGGTTACGGGGAAACCCAAATAGGTAAAAACTCTGGTGGGACTTCATACCCACTAATACTCTATACTAGTGTATAATGATCCTTGTTAGAAGATCCTTTACCCTGTTAGGGGTAGCTTTACAATATATGAAGTACAATAGACCTAGTTAAGGGTCATACCCTATTAGGAGTCTTTTACAATTTTCCCTATTAGGGGAGAGGACGCACTGTCCAAGAGCTCACTGCTCAAATGGGCAAAGGCTACAACCTTCTGAATAATAGATACACACTATATCTGGATCTTGGTGAACTGCACTTTGAATTGGTATTTGGATTAGTTCCAATGAATAGTACACATATTCTTCTTGTTCACATTGACATTCTTTTGATGGTTCAACACTTCACACACTTTGCTCTGCTCCGCTTAATCAACCATGAACTGTACTTTAGCAATCACAAATGACTATCTATAAATATCTTTCCTCCAAATGATATAATCAAGTCAGCCTATTAGAACCATAGTGAAATCATATTAGAGAAACCATAATAAACTCCAAAAAAAAATTGGTCATCTCTACTATGGGCGCAACACATTTTGGGACCTGTTCATATAATATAATTGTAGACGCACGCCACACACTATCAGCTCTACCAAAACAACTACAAATTTCTCTGTAAGCTAAATTAACTTATGTGCTCTTAACCAAACATCAATAACACTTCTCCAAGCTTAACTCCAAGGGTACATATCCTCAAGATAGGTGCAACTCAAGAAATAATAAAATCTCTATTGGCTCTTCTGAACAAACACAGGAAATTGCTACTGGTGAATAGCGACTGCATAACTTCACTTGCGTTCATCATTAGACCATGCATCCATGAAGTTAACATCACTAACATGTCTTCAACATATATCTGAGGGTGCATGCCCATAAGACAACTGTATGGACAACCATACACAGAACACTACCTGTAACTTTGTTAAGAACATTGCTGACACAAGCTGCTGTATAACTGTCTGTACTCACATTCAACCTCTGCACCCATGATATCATGCTAATATCATGTCCATACATCATATACTAAATGATTACTATATAAGACTTCCACACATGCTAATTTCCATATGTTGTCATCAATGATAAACATACAGTCAGTACTGGCCTGCTGGCAAATCTCCAATAGATTCAACAACAGCCACCGATTTCTTTCAAGATCAACGGTCAGTATATAATCTCAGAATGAAAGCCAAGTTGAATAAAGTATTCAAAAACTTTGTGAATAAAGGTTTTTCACCAAATCTCATAACTAAATCATGGTTAAGTAAGTCATTCAACAAATACGAGAAGTCTTTGTTCATTGAATCTCGTGGCAGACCAAGAGTTAAATAAAGCTTTCAAAGATTGAGAGATAACTGTTGTCACTGAATCTCCAAATTAAGACTATGGTTAAGTTCATGGCATGTAGGTTTAAAAGAGGCTTTATTTGCTAGATCACCAAATGAAAGCCTGGTTAAGTTAAAGATTTTGAGAATCAGCGAATGCCTTTAGTCCCTCATTCTCTGAATAGAAGTCAGGTTAAGATAAGTGTTTAAGGGTTAATTCATAGATCGTTGATGATTTCCAAGATCAATGATATTAGCCAAATCTCTAAGTTAAATCATGAGTTAAAAAATCATTCAGAGATCATGAGAAGGCTTTGTTCGCTGGATCTCTAGATTTAACCTAAGATAAGTAAATCATTCTGAGGTTGCGAGAGTCTTTGTTCTCTGGATCTCTGAATAAACTTAGGTTAAGTGCTCATTAATAAAAAGGGTTGATATCTATTTCTATGTGGGAAAGTACTCTGCTAGGTTGGATTAAAGAGAAAAGTTAGCTAGTCAGATTTAATTGAATGTTTTTATTAATAATTGAGGAGTTTTAAAGCCAGATACTATGATCATTAGTTTTCTACTTTGATTCCAAGTTTTTAATAGACCTGTCAAAATCCAAACCATAGCTAGCCTTGATTTAAATTTGGTAATGTATAGAATTGAATGCAGAAGTGATTGGGAATAGATTTGTAATAATCTTGGAAAATTTACGCATTCAGTAATTGATAATATATAGATAGGACATCATTGTTTTCAGCACTCAAATTTTTCTCAAGATAGATGGATTTTCAAAGTGGTAGTAGTGAGTCTCGAAGTGATAAAGAATTTGAAGAACTAAGAGGTATCCAAAATTTTAAGGATGAGTCAACCAGAGCCAAGCCGAGCATCATCTAGTGGAGAGGCCAAGGAACAGGGTGGCAAAGAAAAGGGAAAGCCAAATTATTCAGATGAATTTATCAAGTTGCTCCTTGGTTCAAACCAGAATAAGAAGGCTACTGATGAAGCTTTCGAGGACATAATGGAAAATTGCAGAGATCCTATAACCCCTTCTAGCTCAAGTTAGACTATTTTCACTTAATTTTACAATAATAGAAATAAAGCTATTCCAATTTGCAATGCTTGGGCTTTGGGAATGGAAAAATTGATTGTGCCTGATATTTTCTTGGATGTGGACTTGATCATAGAGTTAGCTAGGCTATATGACCCCATTTCAAAAACTATCAGGAAGGGTGACCAATTTTCTTTAGTGACTTTGGATAGGGGGCCTTTCATGAAGGCCTTTTATTTCTACTCCTCCTCCTCTACTGAGATAGATTTGAAGAAAGAAAAGTAGAAATACGCAAGTCACATAGGATCAGTAAAGAGCCAGATGGTTAGGAACTTTCCAAAGACTGGCAAGTACATAGCCCCTCTTGCTACACACATGAATGCTCCTTATGAGTTCAAATCCCTCAACTTCTATATGAATTTTTTGTGTCATGGGTTGTGTAGAGTTCTTGGGATAGATGGAGATGCAGAAATGTTGCATGCTGATTTGTTAATGATTATTATTGATATACAAAACTCCCATACAAACACTAACTATGATTACTGTGTGTGAATTTTGTACCTAGCTATAGACACAACACTTCAGTAAAACATTAGAGGTTAGCAAAACTCAAAATATGCAAATAAGAACAATATAGCTAACCAGGCGATTTACTACCTTCTAGTAGGTGCGAGTATGGTATTCTCAGATTAGACCGAGATCAGTGACAATGCAACACCTAAACGAAGGATTTAAATGATGAAAGAAATAAAATATGAATGCAAATTAATCTATTTTTATTTATTTTTGATGCAATAAGATGAGAAATACTGATAATAAATTAATCTAAATGGATTGAAATGATATGCAAATTAAGCTAACAATGATATGAAATATGAAACTAGAATGAATTGAAAAATAGATTGATCTCACAAAATGTTGATTCGCAAGAAGCTTGATGATTCCTCTAATGTTAATTCACTAGAGTAAGTATGCAAATTCTGTGGATGATTTGTAAAGAGCTGAGCCTTGATTTTATAGAAATCCAGGGCTTGAGGGTGTATGGAAAAAATCATAAATCACTCTTCATGAACTCAGGTTGATTTTTGAGTTAACAATAAATTAGAAATAGATAACTCATAAAATCATGCAAAATCATGCAAGAACAACTTTTTAACTCAAATCAAAAGTTTAGATCAACTTTGAACTTAAAATAGATGTTGAGTTTCAAAAAGATAACAACTTGAATTGATTTTCTGATTTAAAGTTTAAATGCTCTTTGAATGTGCACAAATAATCATGAATTAATTAAGTAAATAAAGTGATTTATCTTCAACTTAACTGATTTTAAATTTAAAAATAACTGATTTGTGGGTTAATCAATTATTTTAATCAAACTTTTATTCAAAACTATATTATTAAATACTGACAACTTGGATTTAATCAATTAAATAAATATTTAATCAATTATTCGTAGGAGATTTGATTTATTGTCAAAATTAAATAATATAATTAGGAATAAATATAATTAAATCTAATTAAATAATTAAGTGGTAGAATTAAATTAATTAATTAAATATTCATCATATTCAATTAATCAACTTTAGGATAAATATGATTTATCACCAAATAATATTTAAAATAACTGATTTATGGGTTAATCAATTATTTTAATCAAATTTTATTCCAAAACTATATTATTAAATTTGACAATTTAATTTAATCAATTAAATAAGAATTCAACTAATTATTTTTAGTAAATTTGATTTATTATCAAATAAAATAATATTAATTAGGAATAAATAGAATTAAATCTAATTAAATAATTAAGTGGTAGTATTAATCTAATTAATTAAATATTCAAAATATTCAATTAATCAAACTTTAGGATAAATAGGATTCATTGCCAAATAATAATTAAATTAAAGATAATTAGAATAAATAGGAATATTGCTAGGAATATTCCCCGATGAAGAATTTATGAGAAAATCAATTAGGATCTCGATAATATGCAGATGTGCCTTAGGTTAGGACTTCGATGTTGATTTCATTCGAATTGAAGATGTAGGATGTTAGTGAACCTATAGCCCATTTTTGGGGTATTACATTTTGCCCCTTTTTGAATCACTATGCAAAGCGCAGTGGTTCAAAGAATAGTCTGTGTTTTGATATATGTATGAAAATGATTTGAAAGATTAAATATTGAAAGATATCGACCCAGGCCTAGAATGACCAAGAATTGAGATGATGCTAGCTATATCAACAATGAACCAGTGATTATGAAAAAGTGCCAAAACACCTGATTCTGAACCTTATGATTGTGAAGAAGTGAGTGACCAATTCCAGACCTCAATGTCCTTGTATGAATCATATTGGTATCACATCCTGAACCCATCAGTTACGAAGAACCAATGAAATAACACTAATGAACCAATAGTTATGAAAAGATGATACAGTTTATAAGATAGATTTGGATACTAGATGAATCTGATATGCCCCAAGAGATGATAGATTTTCCCCCAAGCGATGAGGACTTTAGATGAGTCAGCAACTAGACGTGGTTGTTGTCTTGATTACTGAGGAAAGATTGATTGACATAATTGAGTTACAGACTTTGAATGATGTGTAATGTCATGCCCCCTTTGGGATTAAAATTGAAATCTAACAAGAAAAGTCAGTGTTTATAGTTTAGAAGCATGTTAATTGATTTGAGAAGTGGTTATACATGTTTGGGAACGCATTCTGCATCATTTAGAGGTCCTGGAGACCAAGTTTGACTAGGTTTGACCATGAGTTGACCATGGTTAACTAAGTTGAAATTTTGATAGTTTGATGTAAGATAATCAGTTAAGTTGAATTCTGGATTTCTTTGATGATTGAAGGTTGATTATGCAAGTAGTGAATAATATAAATGATCTTAGATTTTGATTTTGATCCTGAAAAAGGATTCTACTTGCTATTTCATTGGAGGAACCTTCATGTGAGATTCAGCTCTTATGATATGTTTTTAGCATTTTTGAAGAATCGTTTAAGCATTTAAGTTTAATTCAATAATTTGTGAGATCATGCAATCATGCAAAGTGCAAAATGAAATGCAAACCTAGGACCTAGGACCTAGTCACTGATCATGTGTCAATTTTTTATCATCATTGAACTTTTTAGGTAACTAGATAAATCAATACAATGCCCACTAGTTATGCAACCATAGACATATGAATATCAATTTGTATGCACAAGAATCAATACAACACCCACTAGTTAGGCAACCATGGACATATGAATATTGATTTTATTTTTGGAATGTTGGATTAGATATAAGCACCAAGGCACAAACACTAGGATGATCTAAATATCATGTCCATTTTGATATAACAATTTGTATAAGCATCAAAACATAGATGTCATGATGACCAGAATATGCCTTGTGTACAGACACATCAAATAGTCAAGAGATCATTCTAAATCCAATGTGAATTACCCATAGTGACCCTTTATCATTAACATCCTTAGGTAAGATTGCATTTCACAATAGGAGAAAGAACTCACTCAAAAAAAGATAATAGTTAGATCAAACTTCCTTGAATTTTTTGGGTATCAATGGTCGAGGTACGCATGGCCATCCAATTCAAGATAGAGGCTCTTACAGTCGGACACCATTTCAATCCAAAATTTCCAAAGTTGTTAGATTTTCACATACAAGAAGAAAACAAAGAAAAGATTAATGTCCCAGTCATCAGTCTCTAAATCCTATAAAGGACATCATCAAAGAGCTTGTGGGAACAAAATATGCAAAAATCTCAATGTGAATCTGATGGGGAGGTTAGGATAGACTAGCTAGTCTATGCTTTGCTCCTTGCCCAAGGACTCCAGTGTACTCCTAACACCTATGGTTGATCTATAGGAACCTTATACTGACAAGGAACCCCTAACCTACCTAACCTTCCCACCAAGTTCAATCATTTCACTCATCAACACTCTATACCTAGCATTCTAGCAAATTAGCCTTGTCTAGGCTTAATAAGGGCTTTTTGTCTTATTCTGCTTTACCACATTCCAACAATGGTTTTGAGAGGTTCCAAGTTATTTTCAAGAATTTTGGGAACTAATCAAATCATTGGTTTGGTTGGGTCTTCATTGGAATGAGTAGTTGCTTTGGAAAATAGGGCTATAAGGAGGAGGCCTAATTAGCCTCCCTCCAATTTCTTAGGGAATTTGTGATCCTTTACATTGAGTTTCATGCACCCTGTCCTAAAGGACTTTTCTTGCAAATGACCCACTCTAATGGATTTTTGGGGTCTCAAGTGCTCATTCATCCGTACAATACTCTTCCCTATTTATGAGGGTTTCAAGGGTTTCATGGACTGCTCCCTGCTCCTAGCTTCACCATGACTCCTCTACAAACTTGCAAACCCTCTCCTTCTCATGGTCAGGTCTTCTCACATAATATTATACTTCCACCAAAGGGAAAGTCTTGATAACCCTCCTGTCACCTACTGGAGTGTCTTGACTGCTGCTGCAACCTAGCCAAATGGCTTCTCTTCGCCTAGGGCATTGTCAAACTGATGTTTGCACTGGCTTGTTGGGGCCTTGCTTGCATAGTATACAAGGTTAGGGTTTGAGGTCTTAGACTTCACAATCCCATGGCTTTCCCATGGTGGAATCAAGAGCTTCAGGCCCTATTCCATCAGTGCCACCAATGTAAACAGTGGACTGTGAAACCCTACTAAACCAAAACAAACAAACAAAACACACACAACCAAAACTATATAAAAATATATGAATTGAAACAACCACAAAGATGGCTACACAACAATGCATGTCAACTATGCACACTGAAAACAATGTTTCAAGCTCTGAAAGTCACTGTAAAACATAATTTTAGTATATTTTTCTCCTGTTCTGTACACCTGCCGTACATAAAAAATTTCCAACCTCAGGATTAGGGTTAGTTAGCCTTATATACCTTTTCTATCAAGTGTGTGTGTGGGTTTTAGGGCTTTTAGCCACTTAGCATGAGCAGTCTTTACAAAAGGAAGAAGTTGCTTAACAACTCTTAAAAGTTGCTAGCAAATTTTGAGCAACTTTTAGTTGCTTGAGTAGCTTTTGCTCTCTCATACAAAAAAACCATTCCTAAAGCACACTTGTGCTCATTAAATAACCAAACACTACCTTAATTTTACTAACCACAAATCCAAGCACTCCAAGTTGATAACAATCCTTGGATCAATGTGTTGCACAAACAGACTTAAAAGACAAGAGACGTTTATGACTTAGACAATGCCTAGACTCAACCAAAAACAAATGAGCCAAAGTCCAAGATGACTCTTATTTTACTTACATTGCACTTAACACACCAAAATATGAAGGTGAGGGACCTCATAGAGGTGCTCCTGCACTATACTCCCCCTCAGCACAAACTAAGGCACCTTGGGGTCTAGGAGAGCTGGATCAACACCAAACCTTTTGAACTATCCTTCCTCTATCCAGGTGGCTTCAAATTTAGGCTGACCCTTCCACTTGATTAGATGCTCCATGTAGACTTGATGTCGGGTGGTCTTCTTCACCCTAGATTCTAGAATCTTCTCTGCTTGGGCTGGTTCCTTCTTAGGCATGGCATTGGCATCCACATCTTGTAGTACCTTTGGTGGAGCTGTACCTTGCTGATTGATGTTACCCTTGAATCTGACCAGGTTTGCAACATTGAACACCAGTGAGATGGCTAAATATGAAGGTAAGTCCACCTTGTAGGAATTCTCTCCATACTTGGCTAAAATCTTGCATGGACCTACTCTCCTCATCTGTAGCTTAGTAGGCATGCCCTCCTACATTCTTCCTTTGCTAAGATGGACCATAACATAGTCCCCAATCTAAAACTATACATCTTTCCTCTTTTCATGCACTTTAGCCTTGAGTCTTTGAGTAGACTCCAAAATGATTTTCTTCACTTTCTCTTGAACCTCCTTGATGGTTTGAGTAAAATCTTCAGCTTGTCCACTCTTCAGCTCCATGGAACCTAAATCCCTCAATTCACACACTCCTCTAGGGTGTCTTCCATAAACTATCACAAAAGGACTTCTTCATGTGGTCCTGTTTATGCTATCATTATATGCATATTCAGCCTGAGATATAACAAGATCCCAAGTCTGCCCATACTCCTTTGTCAAACACCTTAGCAAGTTGCCAAGCACCTTGTTGATGACCTTAGTTTGACCATTAGTTTGAGGATGGTATGCTAAGCTGAAAGAGAGATTAGTTCCCATCCTTTTCCATAAAGTTTTCCAAAAATGACCCATGAACTTGCTATCCCTATCTAACACAATGCTCAAAGGAAGTCCATGAATCCTAACTATCTCTTTAAAGAAGAGATGTGCTACATAACTTGCATCATGAGTAGTTCTACATGGAATGAAATGAATCATCTTAGAGAACCTGTCAACAACAACATAGATGCTATCCATACCTGATTTGGTTTTCAGGAGTCCAACCACAAAGTCCATACTTACACACTCCCAAGGCCTATTTGGAACTGGTAGAGGTTGATAGAGCCCTGCATTGCTTGAACCTCCTTTAGCTCTTTGGCATACTCCACATTGCTCAACATACCTCCTAACATCCCTTTCTAGCTTAGGCCAAAAGTAGTATCTCTGTAATAACTCCAAAGTCTTGTTTATGCCAAAATGACCACTTAGGCTACCATTATGCTTCTCTTGATCAGATTTTCCCTCATGGATCCTCTAGGTGCACAAAGCTGATTACCTTTAAACAAGAGTCCATTATGAAGGGTGTAATCTACAAACTCACCATGAAAATGGTTCTCAAACTCTAGGCACACCTTGTAGGCTTGTGAGAAGTCTTCATCTTCCTCATATAAGTCTTTAAAACCTTCTATTCCAATGCTTTGCAGCTGTACCTCTTGGACAGTCAATAACTTCCTACTCAAGGCATCTGCTACCTTGTTGAGCTACCCTTTCTTATGCTTGATTGTGAAGGTAAAGGATTGGAGACAATCCATCCACTTCAAGTGCCTGTTACTAAGATTCTCCTGAGTTTTTATGTAGCTTAAAGCCTGATTATTAGTAAAGACAACAAATTCTTTTGGCAAAAGGTAATGCCTTCACTTCTTGAGAGATTGTACTAATGCATACAACTCCAAGTCATAAGCTGAATACTTCTTCTTTGCCTCATTGAGTTTCTCACTAAAGAATGCCACATGCCTTCCTTCTTGACTCAAAACACCCCCTACTACTGTACCACTTGCATCACATTCAATGGTAAACAATTTATCAAAAGTAGGTAAGAGTAGGATAGGTTTAGTAGCTACCTCTTGCTTCAATGTTTGGAATGCTTTCTCAGCTGCCTCAGTCCATTTGAACCTAGTTTTCAACCCTTCTTTGATAGTGTCTAATATTGGTGCACAAATCCCACTGAAGTTCCTGATGAACTTTCTATAAAATTGGGCTAAACCATGAAAACTTCTAACTTCTATCCCTATTTTTGGGGTAGACCAATTCAAGATTGCCTCCACCTTGCTTGGGTCCATTTTCAAGGTACCCTTGGACACCATAAAGCCCAACTAAATCATCTCTTACTGCATAAACTCACACTTTTCTAGATTGATGGCTAATTGCTCCTCATGTAGCTTCTTCATAACCAACCTTAAGTGTTCCAGGTGTTCTTCTTTTGTCTTTCTATAGATGAGTATATCATCTAGATACACCACCACAAATATGCCTGTGAAGTCCTTCAAGACCTCATTCATCAACCTCATGAAGGTGCAGGGGACATTGGTAAGCCCAAATGGCATCACAAGCCACTCATACAAATTATCAGTGGTTTTAAAAGTGGTCTTCCACTCATCACCCTCCTTAACTCTGATTTGGTGATAACCACTCTTCAAATCCAACTTTGTAAAATACATAGCACCTCCTAAGCAATCCATCAAATCTTCTATTCTTGGGATTGGGAACCTATACCTGATAGTGATCCTGTTGATAGCCCTTGAATCTATGCAAAGTCTCCATTTTCCACCTTTCTTGGATGCTAAGACCACTGGAACTACACATGGACTAATACTCTTCTAGATCAGCCCTTGATCCAACAATTCTTGCACTTGCCTTACCACTTCCTTATTCTGGTCTAGGGTAATCTTGTAGGCTACTTTATTAGGCAGAGATGCACTAGGTACAAATTCAATTTGATGACTTATAGCTCTTCTTGGAGGTAAGGTGGCAGGGGTTCCATCACTTACTATATCTCTAAATTCTTCCAGCATTTGCTGCACTTTCGATGGTAAATCTGCCTTCAACTGCTTGTCTTCCTCCTTTGGTTTCACCATGATAGCACATCCTATGGTGTCCTCATCCTGTAAAGAATGTAAGAACTCCTTACCACTACTAAGAAACACACTAGGTGTCTTAGAACCCTCTTCATTCTCTGTTAAGGACTAAATTTTGAAAGTCCTTCCATCCTTCTTGAAAGAAATGGAGTTTTCCTCTCCATCATAGATCATCTTTCTATCAAATTTCCAAGGTCTTCCCAATAGAAGATGGAATGCAGCCATGGGTAAGACATCACAAAGAATTCTATCTTTATAACCTCCAATGGAAAAATCTACCCATGTCTGCTCATTAACTAGAACACTTTGTTCCTGGTTCAACCAAGTTACCTTGTAGGGGTTTCCATGTGGAATCTTTGTAAGTTTCAGCTTCTTTGTTGCTTCCTCTACTATAATGTTATCAGTAGACCCTAAATCTACTATAACCTTGCATACTTTTCCTTGTATCTTGGACTTGACTCTAAAAAGAGCCCTTCTTTGCTTGGGTTCACCTTGATTAGGCTGCCTGATAAGTACCCTTCTGAACATAAGATTCTCCCCCATTTTTTATTCCAATTTTCTGACCTCATTAGTGCATGAGCCACTGCTGTCCTCTTGGGTATAGGCTACCCTCTTCTCATTATGTGAGGCTGATGGTTTATTAGGACACCTATAGGTAGGGTGTCCAAGCTATCCACACTGATAGCACTTCATGGTGGCAAAGTAGGAGCTACTCCTTCCTGTTCCTCTTCCTCTGCTTCCTTGAGAACCTCTTCCTCTACCATAAGATCCTCTTGTACTAATTTTTGAACTTTGTTCCAAGAGTCTACTCTAACCTTGGTTTCTTGATTCACCACCTCGACTAGAACCTCCTCTTTGACCCCCTCTAGAGTCTCTACCTCTTCCTCTATTCTTGGAATTAGGTCCTTGCTTTCTCCTCTATTTGTCTTCAAGCTTTTGTGCAATATGCTGATAACCAAGTATGGTGGTAGGAGTGAACAAAATCATCTCTTCTACTATGCTCCATTTCAAGCCACTGAGGTACCTTGCTACTTTAATGCTTTCATCCTCTTGGACTCTAGATCTCAAGCTCAATTTGTGGAACTCTTCAATATAAGTAGCTACATCCATCTCCTTCTGTCTAAGTGTCAACCTTTTCTTATGCTATTGTATTTCATAATCAGCTGGTAGGTATGCTTCCCTAACTTTTTTGACCATAGCTTTCCAATTAGAGATTGGATTCTTTCCCTCTTTCTCCCTTTCACCTTGCAAGTAGTTCCACCAGGTTAATACTTGTCCTCTCAACCTAGATTTGGCCACTTTGACCTTCTATGCTTCTGAGATCTCTTCACATTCAAAGTGATTCTCCATGCCTTCAATCCATTGCATCACAAGCTTAGTATCCATCCTGCCAGTCAGTAATGGGACACCTTGAAGTGCCTTGCCTGTGATAGCCTTCAGGGCTTTGAGAAATTGCTCATCTTGTGTTGGAGGATTAGGTGTAGGTACATCATCATCAAGAGTCTTCTCTTTCCCCTTAGCATCTTGCTCCTCCATTTTCACATTCACCTTATCTTCTTTTTCTTGGACATCATCCAAGAGTTGCTCCATCTATAACAATCTTTCGTGCAGGAGTCTGTTAGCTTCCTCCTAAAATTCTACTTTCTTAGCTAGCTCTGCATTGGTCACCATCTTTTGTTTCTAAGATGATCCACTTCATTCTTTTGGTGGTTGAAACATCCACCCTTCACTTCCCAAGCCTTAAGTTGCTCTGATACCAATCTAATGGCAAGAAGTAGAGCATAGACTAGCTAGTCTATCCTAGCCTCCGCATACGAATTAGTAAGCATACAAGGAGATAAAAGCATGTAAAAAGCATAGATTGTTTTTAGTTTGTGTTTGATGTTTGATTGCATTATTGTAGATGCAAAATCCTTTCCGGAGACAAGACTGACTGATTGACTTAGATGAAGCTTCAAAGGACTCTGACTAGATATGATACATCTAAGATACATTGGGGGCCATAGGATATGACTTTGATTGCCCCCAAGTTTGAACATTGATAGAATATAGATGCTTTAGCTGATTGATGTACAAATTGACTTATTGAAAATAGGAATGTGGGAACAAACCAAGAGATATGTACAAACTAAAGCAAGACTGAAAGCTAGGAAAGACCAAGATTGCACTGATAGATGGAGCATTTTGAAACAAGTGGCACCCATTTGCTGGGTTTTCACCATCTTGGCAGAGATTCTATTTTTGCTACCAAGGTGCCTATTTTTCCCATTTTTTTGTATTTTTATTTTTATTTTTCTCTTTTTTTTTGTACTTTTGATATTTTTTACTTCTTTTGTGAATCATCAAGGCACCTATTGCTAGGTTTTCACCAAGATGTTCATTTTTTTAGGACTTTTTTAGATTTTTAAAATTTTTTCAGGACAATTTACCATACATTGAATGCCTTAGGCATATAATTTCTTCATATGGAGAACGTTGATTGGTTCTCAGAGATGTTCTCCTTCAGTCATTGAGAGTTGATAGGCATCAGAGCCAAAAGTAGTAGTGATAATAAAGGGACCAAGCTAGTTGGGTTCAAACTTCCCCTTGCATTCTCTTCTAATATACTCTAAGATGATCATACACTACTTGTCTGCACTCATCTAGTAGTTCAAGTTCTTGCAACCTAGATACTCTATAGTCATCATTAGTTACTAGACCATGCATTCTGATTCTTAGTGATGGGATTTCAACCTCAATAGGTAGTACTGCTTCAGACCCATAAACTAAAGTGAAAGGTGTAGCCCCAGTAGGCATTCTAATACTTGTTCTATAGGCCCAGAGAGCTAGATTGATCATGAGATGCCAGTCTCTTCCTATTTTATTAACTATACAGTGTAAGATTTTTAATAGATTCTTGTTAGAAGCCTCAGCTGGTCCATTCCCTTGAGGATAGTAGCTAGATGACCAATGTTGTGTAATCTTAAATTTGGCACATAGATCATCCAAGTCTTTGTTCTTAAATTTACCACCATTATCTATGACTATAGAATGTGGAATACCATACCGACATATGATTTAGTTCAAGATGAACATAGATATTTTCTTACCAGTTGCTTGTGTCAAAGGGACTGCTTCTACCCATTTTGTAAAATAATCAATAGCCATGATTATATGGGTATGTCCATTAGAAGAATGAGGATGTATGGATCTTATAAGATCAAATGCCCATTGATGAAAAGACCATTGAGTAGTGAAGGGAATTAGATCTCTCCCTAGAGCATGAATTAAGTTGCCATGCACTTGGCACTTTTGACAGTTCTTAGCAAACTTGATAGACTCTTTCTCCATTTCAAGCCAATAGCACCCAGCCCTAATATGTTTTTGATCTAGTGTTAAACTGTTCAAGTGTGACCCACATATACCCTCATGGACTTCCTCTAATGCATGTTGAGACTCTTCCTATTCTAAACATCTAAGGAGCATACCATCAAGACCTCGTTTGTAAAGATCATGACCAATGATGACATACCATGGCAAATAAGGTATCTCTTTTCATGATGGTTAAAGGTATCGGGGATGATTTGGTCTTTGAGATAGGAGAATAGGTTTTTATATCTAGATGAATCATGACCTAAAATAGTGAAAATCATGTGGGTTTCAGGGGAGTCATATGCAGGATAAGATAGTGCTTCCACCATGAACTCGTAGTGTAGCTCACGTTCAGGCTACTATAATAAAGTAGATAATGTTGCCATTGCATCGCCAACCTTATTCTCTATTCTAGGTATTTTATCAAATGTGATAGATATGGAATACTTCTTTAGATCATCTACCATTCTCTTGTATGGAATGATATTTTCATCTTTAGTTTGGTACACATCATTGACTTGATGGATTACAAGTTGTGAGTCTCCATGAATGTGTAATTCTATTACTCTCCACTCAATTGCTATTTTCATACCATTCAAAAGGGCTTCATATTCAGCAATATTGTTTGTACAAGGAAATTTGATTCTAAATGCCTTAGGAATGGAGTATCCTTGAGGAGTGATAAACAAGATGCTTGTTCTAGATCCATTCTATGTATAGGAGCCATCAAAGAAAAATTTCCATTATCTAGAAGAAAGATTCATGATAGAGGAATCTGGAAATTCCATTTGCATTGGTGTGTCATCAAACAAAGGTGCATCTACTAATTGATCAACAATAACTTGGCCTTTAATAGCTTTTCTTTCAACATAGTCAATTTTAAATTCACTTAAGAGCATGACCCATTTGGCTAATCTACCTGTGAGGGAAGCTTTGCTTAGTAGGTACTTTAGTGGATCAATCTTAGATACTAAATGTGTAGTATGAGCCAACATATAATGTCTCAATTTATGTGATTCAAAGACCATAGCTAGACAAGCTTTTTGAATCATTGAATAGTTCTTTTCGTATGCCACCAATGTTCTACTAATATAGTATATGGCTCTTTCCTTCTTGTTCTCATCATGATGTGCAAGCAATGCCCCCAGTGATGTATCTGTAGCAGAGACATATAAGATCAAAGGCTTCCCTTGAATGGGAGGCATCGAGATAGGAGGATTTGATAGATATTTCTTGATATGATTAAAGTTCTTTTCACATTCCTCACTCCATGCAAAGGTCACACCTTTATGTAATGTCTTTGTAAAAGGTTGTGATATGTCTACTAGCTGAGATATGAAGCATCTGATAGATTGAAATCTACCTTGAAATGTCCTCATTTGACTGATGTTCCTAGGAGGTTGCATCTCCATTATAGCCTTTACTTTACCTAGATCAACTTCAATGCCCTTCTTTGAAACTATGTATCCTAAGAGCTTTCCAGAAGTGACACCAAAAGCACACTTCTTAGGATTTAGTTTGAGACTAAATTTTTCCATTCTATCTAGTATCTTGCTCAAGTCATTTAGATGTTCATCTCTAATCATAGATTTTGCTAAAGTATCATCAACATAATCCTCCATAGTCCTATGCATCATATCATGAAAAATAGAAGTCATAGCTCTCTGATATGTAGCACCGACATTCTTAAGCCCAAATGGCATGACATTCCAGAAGAAGGTACCCCATGCACATGTAAAAATAGTTTTCTCTTGATCCTTTGGAGAAATATTTATTTGATTATATCCAAAAAAACCATCCATTAAAGAATACATCTCAAAGCCCGCAGTCATGTCTACTATCATATCAATATTAGGTAATGGAAAATCATCCTTAGGGCATGCTTTTTTTACATCTTTGAAATCGGTGCACACTCTTATTGATTTGTCTAGTTTAGAAATAGGTAAAATATGTTAGGAATGAATGCTAAATGTTTGGCATCCATTCTGTAGTAGTAGTTGTTGCATTCATAACTATGATTTTCATTGATGTCAACATAGTGATTTACCGAAGACTTGCAGAGAAGCAGACGGAGTTTGGATTAGCGCACATGGGTTATTGTAGGTTGAGATATGTGATGTTGAGGTTATACTATTTGATATGTTATATGTCTATGGTTAAGAGTGCAAACAGTAATTCATTTATTCATTGAAGTTATGATCATTTTGGTGGAAGCAGTAAGCAGGCAGTGTTCCTGAGTAGTGGTTGGTGGAAATCGGATGATATCTCCTAATCAAGATGGAATCTGGTTTTGCACAATTAAAGGGAAGTTTAAGGAACATTTATAGTGATGTGGATGATAGCATAGACTTTTAGGTCACACGAGTGAAGATTTATTATATTTGGAAGCTGACAGTTTTGTGTAATTTTGGTGTAGCATGTGGAAACTTTTATTTTGTAATTGTATGCCGACTCATTTGTAATTATTTGAGTGTGGTACAAAGGAAGGAATGTATTTACTTGTTTTAAAAGGAGAGTGGTATTTATTTGTGATGTGAAAGTAGCGATTGTGTGTTATGCTATATGCATGAAGTGAAGAAAAGGGCTAAGTATGAAAGCGAATTTGTGAAGGAAGACATGCAAAGTACAGAGATCTAAAAATGAGATCTAATATAACAGTGAGTGTGGTTTGGCATGGTTAGAGAAGAGGTAACATATTATTCTATTGAGTAATGCAAAGATTATTTGGATAGTGTGTTCAGTGATCTTACCCTGAAGCTGTTTGGGCAGAAGGTGCTTCTGTCTTCCATAACTCTTAACAGGGAATATTTTAACAGGGATTCAAAATCTCCTAACAGGGATTCATATGTACTAAATGTATTTCATAAGACTCCTAACATAGTCCATCCTTTCACAAGGAATATTCATATTAGTGCATCTTTTGTGGGCATCATTCCCATCGGGGTTTACTCTTTGATCAAGAGGTTCCCTAGTCAACATATCTTGTGTCATTGTGTTATTGTGTATGAATATCTTTCTATGGTTGGTAATTATATTGCTTATATGATTTAATGTTGTTGAAGATGATAAAAGTTATAATTATCTGATAAATGATTCACCCCCCACCCCCCTCTCAGTTATCTTGGTGGACTTTACTTTCTAACACAATATTAGAGATCCATTCCGCATAATCAATAACTCAGATAAATCCATCTTTTAGGAGCTTCTCTAATTCAGCTTTTACCAAGAGTGCAACATGTGGATGCATCTTTCTCAATTTTTTCTTAATAGGTTTAATGTTTGGAGCTATAGATAAATGGTGCATTATAAGAGCAGGATCCAACCCTGGCATATCTGAATATTTCCATGCAAAGTTGATCTTCTTCTCTATTAGGAATGTTGTAAATTTTTTCTTTTCTTCCTCTGATAAAGATTGTGCTACATGGATCAACTGTGGTTCTTTTGTTCTTCCCAAATTGATAGATTGAGTGGGCTCAATTAGAACTAGAGATCTGTCCTATAAATGACTTGGAAGGACATCAAATATCTCATCCTTAGGCACCTCAGAGAGGTTTTCACTTTTGGATATGTCTTTTATTTTTACTTTTGTAGGTTCTGAGACTTCCACAAAGTGGTTTTTACCCTCATAACTCCTTTTCTTTTTATTCTTATTCTTATTTTTCTGACTAAGATACTTGATGTCTGACTCCATCATGCTAACGCTTAGTTTAGTGATGGAAGTCCTCATAGGCTCAACTGCATTTAGGTAGCAAGCAAGGGCATAGTCATTGGGAAAGGTATAAATACCTTGGTTCAAGTTGGTGGATGTTATGTCAAGAAGGTCAGGGTGTTGGATAGTCAAAGTGGTGAAAGATTGGGAAAGAGTGTTTACCGATATGGATCTATCATCATTGGTCCTAACCCAATGCTTGATTTCAAAGTTGATATTACAAATTAAGACATTCAATTCA
The DNA here is from genome assembly GCA_027943335.1 of Chamaecyparis obtusa. Taxonomy (NCBI): domain Eukaryota; kingdom Viridiplantae; phylum Streptophyta; class Pinopsida; order Cupressales; family Cupressaceae; genus Chamaecyparis; species Chamaecyparis obtusa. The sequence goes on along the minus strand of BSBK01000451.1, from coordinate 2,318,418 downwards.
TGAATAGGCTCAATGTCATTATGGAAATCTACTTCAACCATCAGTGGATCAGACTCGATAAGTTCATCATTTTGCTCTAGACTTACGTTAGGTTGAGGTTCATATTGGTGAATAACATCAACATGCTTTTCTATAACAAGTTCATCTGGTTCTGGAATGAGTCCCCATTCATAGTCATTTGATTCATCTTTTGTTTCTTCATCTAGACCTCTAGGAAATCTAACAACATGAGTAAATTCAGGATGAATACCCCAAAAAGGGTTACCCTTAGATCCTGATTTGAATTAATACTCATAGGAATCTATCTCAGAATAACTGCCACCTTCCTCTTTTTGATTACCTTCGAGATTAGTTGGTTCTTGTGTTGCAACTATCTCTTGCTCTATAGTAGGTTCTTGTGTTTCTACTACATTAACCCTTTTTATTGGATCATCTTCAGCTTCAAGGAGGTCTTTTATTTCTTTAGGCAAATTCTCATAAGGAATGAGCTCGTTAGTGGTGTCTAAATCATCACTATCAGATTGTTCAATTATTTCCCCCTTTAGTTGATTTTCTACGGAAGGCTCAATTTGTTCTAGAACATGTGAGGAGTTCTTGCTAAGATAGAAAGGCTTCTTCATGTAGCCTAGACCTATTGTATTCTTGTTTGCTTGGCCACAATGATCAAGAGGTGATGGAAGACCTTTACCCTATAGTCCTAGAGGTCCTTTTCCTTTATATCCCATCTTTGTAATTAATTTATCCCCTCGGCCATATGACTTAGAGGGGATATTCAGTATTTTAGCATCACATTTTTTGACAACTTGAGATTTAGGTTCATCTTTGTATAGCCATGCAAGCACAACTTCATCCTCTTCAAACTCCTATTTAGATACTTGTTCTACAACAAAATTTCCTTTATATGCTTCAAGAGGTTCTTTAAATTCAAGCTTGGACTATTTTAGAGTTTGTCCATAAGACTTAGGAGAGATAGGGAGAGATGTCAAAGATAAGACTAGCTCTATAGTATATTGTCCCATACCATTTTCTTTGATTTTAACCTCTTTAGCAATGTCTTCCATCTTGGAGGTTGAAGCAACATCTAGCTACTTAGTGGAAGATTCTCTATTATTGGGAACAAGTTTATCTGCACTCTCTTTCAAGGTATTGCAAGTTGTATACAGATCAACTGGAATTGTCACCTCAACTCCTTCATATGGAAATTTCAAACACTGATGGAATGTAGAGGGAATGGCTTTCATGTCATGTATCTAGGGTCTTCCTAGGAGGATATTGTAAGCCAAAGGTAGATCAAGAACTTGACATATAGTATCTCTGATGACAGGACCTGCTCTGATAGGTAGGACAATAGTTCCCTTAGAAGATCTTTCTTGCTCATCATATGCTTTGATAGTTATCTTCTTCCTAGGATCAATGGCCATTTCTAAAAATTCCAATTGTGTAATCAAGCTGAAAGAACAAATGTTTAGGCTAGTGCCTCCATCTATCAACACACATTTGACACAATGGTTTTGGATCAAGACTTCAATATGCAAAGGTTGGTTATGCAAATGACTCAAGGAGTTATCATCTTCCTCTGAAAAGGAAATGTATTGTGGAGATGTAAGATGACCAACCATAGTTTGGAATCTATCTAAATCAAGGTCATTAGGAACATTGGATCCGAGTAGAGCTTTGTCTAGAATGGCTCTATGAGATGGAGATATCTGAAGCAACTTAAACATGGAGATTTTAGCATTTATGTGTGGATTTTTTGGACAATACTGTATGAAGTAGGCCTTGTGTCTTTAGGATTTGAAGATTTAGATGTAGCCTTCTATTTAGAAGTAGATGAAAGATTGAAAGGCACCTTAGGGACATTTGATGAATCTAGTATTTGTCCTTGTAGGTGTGCCTGAGCTTGTGATCGAGTAACTACATTAGCTGATTGATTATCCCTATCTCTTCTTACAATTGTGACGACATTGCAACACTCAAATAGGCATGGTTCAACCATATTGATAATAGCATTGTTTCCTGAGTAGGCATAATTGACTTTAGCAACCATATTAGGTTGAGAAGAAGAATCTTCTTTACCATGTTTAGGAAATGGTTCTGTGAATGTTGTATGAGCATTATTGCTCTTATGATTGTCAATCATGATGTTGCCATTATCAATTTTCTCTTGTATAATGTGCTTCAAGTGAATACTGTTATTAGTCTTATGACCTTTATTGTGATGGAATTCACAGAAATTGTTCTCTCTCCACCATTTTGATTTAGGTTCTAGACCAAAGACTTTCATCTCAGGCAAGTAGATGATTTTGTTTTCCAATAGATTTTTCATGGCAAATTCCAAGGATTCTCTGAGAGGAGTGAATTTGCGATTAGGATCTATAGCCCAAGGTTTGTAATCATATGACTTTTTGTTGGACTCTGTGGCTTTGGCTTCAAAAGCTTTGATGGCTTGGGTACCAATAGTAAGATTGAAAGAAGGTGCCTTAGATGGGGCACAAATATTATCAACAACACCATCTATGACAATGCCTTTATTCTTGTTCTAGTTTTTGTTCTTGTCCTTAGAACTAGATCTAGATTCTTACTTGTCTTTTTGAAGTGATATGTCTCCTTTTTGCACAAGTACTTTCTCAATTTTGATCGCATTATCTACCATCTTGTCAAAAGATGTATGATTTTGCATTTGTAAAGGGTAGTTGATTTTTGGAACAAGATTGTTGATGAAGATTTCCAGCTTCTCAATTTCTGGAATAGGTCTAGCATATAGAGAAAATTTATTGCTCCACCTCTTGAGAAATGTCAGGTATGGTTCTCCTGGATATTGTTTCAGATTGTAGATGTTGATCATGGTGACCAGATGTTGAATATTGTAGGAGTATTGTTGATAGAACAATTTGATTAACTCCTCAAAAGTTTCGATAGTAGGGGGCATTCTAGAGAACCAATGAATGGCTGTTCCTCCCAGAGATCGAGGGAAAAGACACATTAAGTAGGTTGGTTCATGCATAAACTCCATAGATTGAGTATAGAATTCTCTGACATGATCTTGAGGGTCAGATTTTCCATCATACTTATCATATTTTGGCATTTCCACTCTTTTAGGGAATGGCGGCATGTACAAGTCTTATCAAATGGAAAAGGGCATAGAGCTTCCATGGAGAACTTCTTAGGTTCCTTTTCTTTCTCAAGTTTCTTAAGTTTGACTTGTATGGCATGCATCTGTTCCATCATAGCAGTGATAGGAGTTTCTTCCTCATGCGTGATAATATCTTCAACATTAAAATGTGGAGGGAGTTTAGCTCCTTGTTGAGATAACTCTAGAAAGTATGCCTCTCTATCTTCCTTCAAGAAATGCTTCATCATTCTTTTGAAGTTATCATCATTTTGATACTGAGCAATTTCAAAAGGTGTAGGTTCATGATCTACACCATGTTGGGATTGATGTCCTTGGGATCATCTGATGGAATATGGATGAAGTGACTGAGAGGGGGGGGGGTGAATCAGTCAACCATAAAACACTTCCTGATTTAATTCTTTCCAGATCCCTTAGGATATCTTAACAATGTTATCTATTTTAGCACTCGGTAAATAGATTGCAGTAACTTTGAAGATGTAGAAAGTATTAGCAAAATTATCTTTAGATATTCATCAGCACATGTATATGATTGAGAAAGCAATTAAGAACACAAGAGACACAAGATTTAACGTGGAAACCCAATATGGGAAAAACCACCAATGTATCTAGATACTGATTTTCACTTTTCTGAAGTGATGCCCGGTTAGAAGCCAACCCGATAAAAGGTTACAAAACAAACTATTAGGTGTGACCTTGTTAGAGGATTTAAAACACCCTGCTAGGAGTGGCCTGGTAAGAGGTCTTGAAAACAATTCAATGGAATTGTCACCTTGTTAGAGGATTTATAATATGGTTGTTAAACCAACTCGGTTAAGAGATTTAGAATTCACTGTTACAATGATAAGAAGGTAACAATGAAAAATGACCTATATAATAATGCAACTGTCTTGCTGATTACAGATCTCTGTTCTGCATAAGTCTGATCCTCTCTGATCGAATAAATCTCTGCTGCACCTCAAGGATATCTGAACATCCTTCACAAATTCGCATTCACCTTTCCTGCTTATCTTCTGTAAATCTTCTACTGTATATTTATATTTTTCACATTTGACCTTTTATTTATATGATTTTAGATTTGTCAAATCGACATTATTTAGTATAACAGTCGGCTGAAATAAGCAAACTCTATTTGCAAAAATCCTTCAAGGGCCGACAGTACTCGGTGACCATAACTTTCTATAATCTTTCGGAGACCGAGGGAACTCGGTAAACACCGACAATCTTTTCCTTCGATAACCGACTGAACTCGGTAAACACTAACTTTTCTTCGGTGACTGACTGAACTCGGTAAATACTAAACTTTCTTCGATGACCAACTAAACTCGGTAAACACTAGCTTTTCTTCGATGACCGACTGAACTCGGTAAACACTAAACTTTCTTTGGCAACCGAGTGAACTCAGTAGACACTACTTTTCTTCGATAACCTAGTGGACTCGGTAAGCACTAATATTCCTATCTGGCAGACCGACTGAGCTCAGTAGAAACTGATTGCTGCAGACTATGACATTGTGTGACATCAAAGACAATACATAATTGAGTAGCAATTTCCTTCAAACAATTGTTTCCAAAAATCTCCCTCTTTGGCATTGATGGCAACACAATATGTCATATCATAAGAAATTTGAAAGAGTTAGCTCGGTTTAGATTCAAATCTCCCTCTGTCAACAAACTTCCTATATCCTGAAAATTCTTCCTTCTGACTATTGAAAATTTCTTGAAGTAATAGCAAAGACATAGCAAACACTCCCTCTTTGACAACACATGCCAAAGACAATTCACATATTACCGATGAAAATTTTTGTACCTCAAGTACTGATTCATATTCTTCTTCAGCTGTGGATTGAGATGTGCAATTCTGCTTTTTACTAGTCCATGATACCAGCCTTTTTCCAAGAAAAAATGCTCCACCACTTGTGCTTTTTCTGTCATCAATGTTTCCTGCCCAATCAGCATCAGTAAACACTTTCAAGTCTAGATTGCCTCCAAATTTATACCACAAACCATATTCTTCAGTTCCTTTTAAGTATCTTAAGATTCTTTTGATTGCCATCATGTGATTTTCCTTAGGTTTTGCTGCGAATCTAGCTACTATACCGACTGCTAAAGCAATATCAGGTCTTGTATGTACTACATACTGCAATTTTCCAATCATAGATCGGTATAGGGTCTGATCAACTTCTTTTGAATCATCATTTTTGGTAAGTTTTAGTCCAGTACACATGGGTGTACCAACTGGTTTTGAATCTTCCATACCAAACTTCTTAAGTACTTCCTTAATGTATTTGGATTGAATAATGTATATACCATTCTGGCTTTGCTGAATTTGAAGACCAACAAAGAATTTTATTAAACCAAACATGGACATTTCAAATTATCTGTTCATTTGCTCTGAAAATTCTTTGCACTGATCCTCATTCCCTGTATATATAGTATCATCCACAAATATTTCTGCCAATACAATTTTGTCATCCGGTCCTTCTTTAATATATAGATTACTGTTATCATTAGCTCTTTTGAAATTAATCTGGATCAAATAGTTATGGAGTCTTTCATACCATGCTCTAGGAGCTTGTTTTAAACCATACAATGCTTTGTGTAACCTGCAGACCATGTCCCTTTTATCTAGATCAACAAAACCTTCAGGTTGTTCAATGTAGACTTCTTCATCAAGAATTCCATTGAGAAATGCAGATTTTATATCCATCTGATATACCTTAAATCCTTTGTGTGCTGCATAAGCAAGTAGAGTTCTTACACCTTCTAATCTTGCAACAGGAGCGAAAGTTTCTCCATAATCTATACCTTCTTCTTGAGAATAACCTTTACATACCAGTCTAGCTTTGTTTCTAGATACTTGACCATCTTCATTCAGCTTATTCTTGAATACCCATTTTGTTCCAATTACATTCTTATCTTTAGGTCTAGGTACAAGAGTCCAAGTTTTGTTCTTTTGTATTTGTTCTAATTCTTCATTCATTGCTTCAATCCAACTTTCATTTTCTAATGCATCTTTGATATTTCTAGGTTCAAAATCAGTAAGTAGACATGTACCTTTTAGCTTGCTTCTTGTCATAGTACCATCTGATTTGTTTCCAATGATTTGATCTGGTGTATGATGTCTTCTGACATATTTGGCTAGTATAGGTTCCTTGCCTTTTGAATGATTCATGCTGTTGTTTTCTAGGATCTCTTCTTCAGGTTGCTCGGGCTCGGTAGATATTTGCTCGGTAACTTCAGGCTGAGACTCGGTCTGAATTTCTTCTTGTGACTCGGTTTGAACTTCTTCCTGTGACTTGGTAACTATGCTCGGCTCGGTAGATATAGCTTCCTTATTGATAGTTGTGTCTGTCAATGTTTTAGGTTCAATGTAAATGAATCTTCTGTAGTTCTCAGGTTCCCTTTTGCTTTCTTCCTCAGTCTTTTCTGCAAACTCATCAAATTTTACATGTATACTTTCTATGACTTTGTGAGTAGATAAGTTCAAACATTTGTATGCCTTGCTTTTGCTAGAATATCCTAGGAATATTCCTTCATCAATTTTCACATCAAATTTATTTCTTCTGGATTCTTTTAAGATATAACACTTGCTACCAAATATTTTCATGTAACTTACATTAGGTTTATAGCCATACCATAATTCATAAGGAGTTTTGAATGTGTCTTTCTTGAATTGCACTCGGTTCAAGGTATGAACTGCAGTGCTGATAGCTTCCTTCCAGTACTTTATAGCGATGTTCTTTTCTATCATTAGAGTCCTTGCACAATCCATAATAGATCTGTTTCTTCTTTCTGCTATTCCATTCTGCTCAGGAGTTCTAGGAGCTGATACCTATCTTTTGATTCCTCTTTCAATGCAAAAGTTGTTAAAATCATGGGAGATGAATTCACCACCTCTGTCTGATCTTAAGCATTTCAATCTTTTCCCTGTTTCCTTTTCTACTCTTGCTAAGTACCATTTGAACTTTTCAAATGCTTCTGATTTTTCTCTTAAATACATAACAGTCATCATTCTAGAATAATCATCAACGAAAAGAATAAAGAATTTATCTCCAGTATAGCTTTGTATTCCAATAGGTCCACATAAATCAGTATGCACAATTTCCAAAATTTCTTTAGACTGATAGTTCTTACTCTTGAAACTAGTTTTACTCATTTTGCCAATCTGACAATTCTTGCATAGACCAGTGTCAAGTTTCTTCAAAGTAGGAATGCCTCTAACCTTCTTGAATTTGCTTATTTTTATCATGTTATCAAAATTCACATGACATAACCTTTTGTGCCATAGCCAACTTTCTTCTATTTGAGCAATAAAGCATGAATATTCATTGAGATCAAGATAAAATAAGTTACCTTTTGTTTGTTTGCCTGATCCAATGAGTTTTCCTTTTCCATCCAGCAGTCTTGCTTGACCATTCATGAATTCAACCTTGAAACCAGTGTTGATTAGCTGTGCTACACTTAGAAGATTATGTTTTAGTCCTTCAACCCAGTAAGCATTATCACATATGAGTTCTTTGGTTAATGAGATTCTTCCTTTTCCTTTTATACAACAAGGTTCATTGTTTCCAAATCTTACATTACCACTATCATAGTCTTCTAGTTATTCAAATTTTGTCTTGTCACCAGTCATGTGGTGTGAACATTCGCTGTCTATTATCCATATATCATCTTTTCTTATATGAGAAATAAGTGCCATCTTATCTTCATCATCATCAGATTCATCTTTTATAGCAATAAAGACAATTTCTTCTTCACTATCATCAGAATCTTTAGCCATAAAACATGATTTCTTACCTTTATCCTTGTATGATTTGAAATTCTTTTTGCCATAGTACTTGTGACTTCTCTTCTCTTCCTTGACTTGCTTGTTTGGGCACCTAGCTACAATATGTCCAATTTCTTCACATGAAAAATAGATTAAAGGAGTTTTACCTTTATACTTACCTTTCCCTCTAGAGTACTTCTTTGCAAGTAATGCTTCTACAATTTCAAGATCACTATCAGAACTTTCTTCTGATTCTTCTTCACTTTCTAACTGAACTTCTTTAATTTTCTTGTTCTTCTTTAGTGAAACCTTGGCCTCAAATGCTGATTCAATATTTTTGGAACTAGGAACATAGTTGTCATAGTTGTCTAATTCAAAAGCTATCAATCTTCCAACTAAAGCATCCAAAGTTATATTGTGGTTTGTTTCACATCTTCTTTCTTGAATAGCTGATACTCTTATTGCATAGATAGGGAGTAATGTTCTGAGTACCTTACTTATAACAGTCTCATCTGAGATTGTTCCTCTAGAAGCTCTAATTGCACTTACACTTGCTTTGATTCTTTCAACATATTTTGCAATGTTTTCATCTTCCTTCATATTCATCTTGTCAAACTGTCCTCTTAGGCTTTCTGCTTTGGCTCTTTTCACATTTGCATCACCACCATATATTTTCTTCAGTGCCACCCACATTTCATATGCAGTGGTGCAGTCTTTAATATCATCAAATTCTTCATAGCTGAGAGAAGATGCAATGTCTATCATCATGGTGTTGTGAGTCTTTTTATCTGCAATGTCTTCAACAGTTAATGTGCCATTAGGAATTGTGTATTCTTCATCAATGTATTTGCATCCTGAATCACCAATGGAAGCCAGATGAAGTCGCATGAGACCTTGCCATGCTGAAAAGTTATCTCTGTTAAGCTTTGGAATTTCCCTCTTGTAAGACATCCTAATCTTTAGCTTAGGTCTTTGAAACCCTTCCTGCAAGCACCAAAAGCTCTGATACCAATTGATGGAATATGGATGAAGTGACTGAGAGGGGGGGGGGTGAATCAGTCAACCATAAAACACTTCCTGATTTAATTCTTTCTAGATCCCTTAGGATATCTTAACAATGTTATCTATTTTAGCACTCGGTAAATAGATTGCAGTAACTTTGAAGATGCAGAAAGTATTAGCAAAATTATCTTTAGATATTCATCAGCACATGTATATGATTGAGAAAGCAATTAAGAACACAAGAGACACAAGATTTAACATGGAAACCCAATATGGGAAAAACCACCAATGTATCTAGATACTGATTTTCACTTTTCTGAAGTGATGCCCGGTTAGAAGCCAACCCGGTAAAAGGTTACAAAACAAACTGTTAGGTGTGACCTTGTTAGAGGATTTAAAACACCCTGCTAGGAGTGGCCTGGTAAGAGGTCTTGAAAAAAATTCAATGGAATTGTCACCTTGTTAGAGGATTTATAATATGGTTGTTAAACCAACTCGGTTAAGAGATTTATAATTCACTGTTACAATGATAAGAAGGTAACAATGAAAAATGACCTGTATAATAATGCAACTGTCTTGCTGATTACAGATCTCTATTCTGCATAAGTCTGATCCTCTTTGATCGAATAAATCTCTGCTGCACCTCAAGGATATCTGAACATCCTTCACAAATTCGCATTCACCTTTCCTATTTATCTTCTATAAATCTTCTGCTATATATTTATATTTTTCACATTTGACCTTTTATTTATATGATTTTAGATTTGTCAAATCAACATTATTTAGTATAACAGTTGACTGAAATAAGCAAACTCTATTTGCAAAAATCCTTCAAGGGCCGACAGTACTCGGTGACCATAACTTTCTATAATCTTTCGGAGACCGAGGGAACTCGGTAAACACCGACAATATTTTCCTTCGATAACCGACTGAACTCGGTAAACACTAACTTTTCTTCGGTGACCGACTGAACTCGGTAAATACTAAACTTTCTTCGATGACCAACTGAACTCGGTAAACACTAGCTTTTCTTCGATGACCGACTGAACTCGGTAAACACTAAAATTTCTTTGGCAACCGAGTGAACTCGGTAGACACTGCTTTTCTTCGATAATCGAGTGGACTTGGTAAGCACTAATATTCCTGTCTAGCAGACTGACTGAGCTCGGTAGAAACTGATTGTTGTAGACTATGACATTGTGTGACATCAAAGACAATACATAATTGAGTAGCAATTTCCTTCAGACAATTGTTTCCAACATCATCCTCCTTGAGATGTTGTGATGAGAGCTACCGGGGATAGATTAATGTGGGGTATTTTGATAGCTTCTATGAATTGAGAAAGGAGGAGTTGGTGTTCGATTAACTATGTAGATTGATGCAGGAGGGGTAACATAACCCCCTTTCAAGAAAAGATTGCCAAGAGCATCTTCTCCAAATTTAATTGTATCGTAAGATTAATGAATTATCTGAGCAAGCACAGAAGATGTCTCTAAAGAGATTATGGGTTGTTCTCTTTGTTTTTTTGATGAAGCTCTGGTTTCCACCATTAACTTTAGGTGAAGCAAAAGAGCAAGATGAAGACAACTGAGAAATGACTTGATTCAAGAAGATTGAATGATGCAACCTTGTCAAGATTGGTTTGATTGAAGATTAGATTTGGATGTAAATGAAGGATAATGTGTCCTAGTTGTATGGGTAGATGCCCAAAAGATAGTAGACACGAGCTTGCAACACTTAGCCATTTTAATAAGGATGATTAGAGATTGATGATCTGACAAGGTTTTGACACGGGATGAAAAAGACTCAAATCGATTAAATAGAAGGCTAAATCAGACTCAAGTGACCACTTTAGAAAAATGAATGTATTCATTATAGGTTCTGCTCTATTCCTAACATAATGATTGGTTTGAAAAATTCTAGAAATAGGCTGTAAAATTGAATTTCTGAAAACTTTGACTTTGGCTTTGATACGAGTTTTGAAAATTTAGGATGACTTTTGACACCAGAAAGGATTTTTGCTTCAAATTTGCAATTTTTTAGTTTTCAGTACCAGTTTGTTTGCAAATTTTTCTATCCAATTTTTGAAGATTTTTGTAAAAGTTTATATCAAGTAACCAAGTAGATATCAAGCATGCAAAATAGCAAGCAAGGGAAGCAAACAATCATCTGAAAATAATGAACAAGGACAAAAGCAACCTTGCGCATGAACAAGCAATAGTGACTTATTGTGCTAATCCATAGAAGTGCTAATTGTGTATGTACCAAAAAAAATTTCAATAACACACATATTCCTAGAAAAAAAATAAAAATTTGGCCTCACTAGGGTTTGTAGTAATGGTCCGACTCTGCAACTTTTGTGATCTCAAGAGGGCAAACTCCAATCCAAGCGCACTAGGGTTTTGACACAGTCCAAGAAACTAATCAATCAGGAGCAATTATTAAGATAAATAATATCCAGAAACTAATCCAAATGACAACTCATATCATTCATTGAACCATGTGAAAAATAAGTGCATACCCATCACAAAATTTTATTTTTTTGTTGCATTTGACTTAGCCAACAAGATCTGATTTTTTTGATATGATTTAGGCCACAAGAATAGAAATGAAAAATAGAGACCCCTACTAAAAAATTGAGAGCTTTCAAAAAATGTAAAAATTTTAGAAAAATCTCTTCATTTGTGCCCTAGAGACCCATTTTACCAAAACAGACTAGTTTTTGTAAACTGACTATTTGAGCTATTATATTGCATCCAAATTTAAAACACAAAGAATGGACCCCCTATAGAATATAAAGATCTTTCCAAAAATGTAAAATTTTTGAAAAAATATGCTGATTTGTGTTAGAAATTAATTTTTCCTGAAAAATCAAGAAAAAATTAGTAAAAATTCAAAACATCTCAGAAAATTTTGAATTTTTTTATTAAAGCTTCCCTCAAATGTCTCCAACCTAAAAAAAACATTTCAGACCAAAAATCCAAGCCTTTTGGGAGATAAAATTAAATCTTTGAAACTTTAGGGTTTTAGCTCCAAAAAAAAAAAATCAAAACTAGCATGTAAAGGTGGGTTGCCCCACGGTGGGCACCAAAAATGTGTGTGTGAATTTTGTACCTAGTTTTAGACACAACACTTCAGTAAAACATTATAGGTTAGCAAAAATCAAAATATGAAAATAAGAACAATATAGCTAACCAGGCGATTTACTGCCTTCTAGTAGGTGCGAGTATGGTATTCACATATTAGACCGAGATCAGTGACAATGCAACACCTAAACGAAGGATTTAAATGATGAAAGCAATAAAATATGAATACAAATTAATCTATTTTTATTTATTGTTGATGCAATAAGAGGAGAAAAACTAATAATAAATTAATCTAAATGGATTGAAATGATATGCAAATTAAGCTAACAATGATATGAAATATGAAACTAGAATGAATTGAAAATAAGATTGATCTCACAAAACACTGATTTGCAAGAAGCTTGATGATTCCTCTGATGTCAATTCACCAGAGTAAGTATGCAAATTTTGTGGATGATTTGTAAAGAGTTGAGCCTTGATTTTATAGAAATCCAGGGCTTGAGGGTGCATGGAAAAAGTCATAAATCACTCTTGATGAACTTGGGTTGATTTTTTAGTTAGCAAGAGATTAGAAATAGATAACTCATAAAATCATGCAAAATCATGCAAGAACAACTTTTTAACTCAAATCAAAAGTTTAGGTCAACTTTGAACTCAAAATAGATGTTGAGTTTCAAAAAGATAACAACTTGAATTGATTTTTTGATTTAAAGTTTAACTGCACTTTGAATGTGCACAAATAATCATGAATTAATTAAATAAATAAAGTGATTTATCTTCAACTTAACTGATTTTAAATTTAAAAATAACTGATTTGTAGGTTAATCAATTATTTTAATCAAACTTTTATTCAAAACTATATTATTAAATATTGACAACTTGGATTTAATCAATTATTCATAAGAGATTTGATTTATTGTCAAAATTAAATAATATAATTAGGAATAAATAGAATTAAATCTAATTAAATAATTAAGTGGTAGAATTAAATTAATTAATTAAATATTCATCATATTCAATTAATCAACTTTAGGATAAATATGATTTATTGCCAAATAATATTTAAAATATATTTAAAATAACTGATTTATGGGTTAATCAATTATTTTAATCAAATTTTATTCCAAAACTATATTATTAAATTTGACAATTTAATTTAATCAATTAAATAAGAATTCAACTGATTATTTTTAGCAAATTTGATTTATTGTCAAATAAAACAATATTAATTAGGAATAAATAGAATTAAATCTAATTAAATAATTAAGTGGCAGTATTAATCTAATTAATTAAATATTTAAAATATTCAATTAATCAAACTTTAGGATAAATAGGATTCATCGCCAAATAATAATTAAATTAAAGATAATTAGAATGAATAGGAATATTGCTAGGAATATTCCCCAATGCAAAATTTATGAGAAAATCAATTAGGATTTCAATAATGTGCAGATGTGCCTTAGGTTAGGACTTTGATGTTGATTTCATTCGAATTGAAGATGTAGGAGGTTAATGAACCTATAGCCCATTTTTGGGGTATTACAATTACATCCAGGTAATCATCCATAGAATACATGAAGGTTTGATGGCCATCAAACTAAATAAGAGGCCCACTAGGTTCATGCATTAGTCTCTTCTAATGCATTTGATCCTATATTTTAATGTTAATAATTTGGATGCAAGGGTGCTGAAGCCTAGGTTTATGTTTGAGGGCCAACCTAATCCAGTGTAGTATTGGCTAAGGGTGTGGAATTACACTTCCAATTAGTGTGATTTCTATGTTTTTTAGAACTGGATAGTCCACCCAATTCTCAACATGATGGGGACTAGTGTAGTGAGATTACAAGTCATGATTTTGAAGGTTTTGAGGCCTATGAAATATGAAGACAAATGGAAAGGAAATCATAATTGGGGTGATTTCTACCTAGGAGTAAATTGCACCATAATCAGGGTTTATGGATGCCCGCAACCCCCACATTTACTTCAAAAATTTGTGCCGCCAAGGGTTGCTTAGTTAGAAATTATATGGCAATTAATTTGGATTGAAAAGAAACATCCTGCACCTCATAGGAAGGGCACATTTATGCCAAGGAAATTCAAGATAGGAAATGTCCTAATCGGTAAGAGAGCATTACCCCAACTGAGTTCATGGCTCAACCATTTTAAGATGACCTCTAGCAGCTGTAGATATGGGGACTCTAAGAATTTCATCAAAATTGCCAGAATGAAATTGATTCCCAATATGGGTACAATAAGGGAACATGAGGGCTGTGATGATGAAGATGTGATAAGAAAAATCTTGGATGAAGATGGAATTGGTAGGAGGATCACCAATTTCTATGATCTGATGAAGTTGGAAGCTCGGGTCAGAAAGGCCAAGATTGATTTTGGAGGTTTCTTTCCTGATCTCCCCTATCTGCAAAGAATTAACAGAATAATTGACATGCATGGTACCCTGTCATGTTAATTTGAAGGAATGGTTAAGGAGAAGTTAGATGTGGATAAGGTGTTAGTGCTCAAATCTATAGATGATTAAAAATTCATAAACTCATGTGATCCCAATAGATGCATCTAACAAAAATGCAAGCACTAAGGTATTAAGGTTATAAAACCTTCTTCACTTCAAGTATAAAACTCAGGTGGGTTTACCTATAACAATTCACTATTTGAATGAGCTTTGAATTGAGAATTATCTCCTTCACTGATATGTTGTCCCTTTCAAAATTAACTCAATAGGACATTATAACTCTTAGTATGGCCCAAATGATCCTAATACATAACACTATGATGGAAATTAGGAGAGCAACAACATGGAACAATGGTTTAAGGACATTCATCCTTCTTCTTTTTAAGAGTTAAACTCAAGGAAGGTTAACCTCATTCGGTGCTTCTGTAAAGCATTACAATATACATCCATGAGTTTATCATAGAATGATTTTGATAAAGATTACAAATAAAGTAAAATGAAACAGTTGTTTATATTTTTTGGTGGTAACATGTGCAAATGTATCTCAAACCAGTGCCTTATTTTACTTGGGCATTAGAGTCAAACCCTATCTCCAAAGAAATCTATCAAGAAAAATATACTAAAACCCAAGTGACATGCCTTACATCCCATTCTTTTAACTCCTACAACTATTATCAAATTCATACATTGACTATTAGTTCACAGAGATCTCCCCTAAGATTTTACTCTTTCCTTGAAAGAAACTTAAGCTTAACCCCTATATTCACCTTGTGAATATAGCATTGAAAAATCCTTACAATTTAAATGCATAAGGAAACTAAAGCATCCATACACAAAGACAACAAGTAGTAGTTAATAGAGTTCTAGTATCTTTGTATTAATAATCAGACTATGTCAATACAGTGTTCTCTTAACTTCAAAGAAAACAAGGTTCTATATTTCAGAACTTCTTTACAAAATATATCAACCATCTTTTTAAACAAGCAAAAACTTGCTATATATACCCATAGCCATCTTGGAGTCCTCGAAAGGATGCAACAAGCTTCAGATGGCTGGGAAAAGATCTTGCACTAAAAAAAAAAGTACAAACTAAAAGATATTTGATCAAAACAATAGAATGCAATTATCCACTTCTCAAGAATTTCGCAGGTGGCACCTTTGTCTAAGGATATTTTAGAGTAGTTGCTAAACTTTTTGCATGAATGATGACCACCAATACAAGCTAACTTACATCATCCTTTGTTTGAACATGCTCTCCCTCAAATTTTGAATCAGGTGCCATGTGTACTCTATTCTTCTTCCTCCTTTGTAGTTTGAGCAGTTGGCTTCTTTTTCTTCTTCTTTGTTAATTTGTCCCACACTGCTACATCATCATTGGATAGCTAGTTGTAACTCTGTAGCTCCTGTAATGATTTGATCTACTGATCCCATGTGGAATTAGTTGTATTTTTGGCCTCTGCTACAAACCGTATGCAATCATTCTCAATCTTGAAAAGACTATCAAAGATATTATTGCATCTCTCCAAGTCTAAAGCCTTGTCATCCTTTAGGAAAGCATCCTATTTAATCACCAATTGATCCATTGATAGCTTCCACTCCTCCAAACTAACCATTTTTCCATTATCATCATAAATTAGAGACAAATATTTACGATAATCTGTATTCTTGAAAGTCATCAAGCTTATCAAATAATGAACTTCTTCCTGTTCATGTGATTGGACAGTCGATTACCTTTTCCACTAGCTCAAAAGTGTACTTTATTCCACGTAGCAACGATCCCTACCCCTTTTATTATTTTCTCTGATTGGGCCTGTTTGAGAGAAATGGCGACTGAAGATTTTCTCGTAATTGCTTAATACACTGCTAACCCCAGCTCATATTCTGAGAACCGATGACCAAAGGATTCGCAAGTTCTTGCAATGTAACTCTTAACTCATCCTTGATTCAATGACTTGGAAAATAAGGAAATCATGCCCGAGCAACTGACTGTAGTCATCATTTGGAGAACTAGTGACAACGGCTATCTCCCATTCTCGTAATGTCCCGGTTAACTGTCAACTTTCTTGGAGACTTAGCGACTGAAGACTTCACTTATTCACTTAATGAAAGACTTAACTACATGCTTATTGTGAGAACTGGTGAAAAAATCACTCTCTGAATCACTTAATCACTCCTTAACCACCATTTATACATTGAGATTCTGAATCAACCATTGATCTGAGCAAACAGGTGTCACCCTGTCGCTAAAGCGCTAACCAAAATCTGTTAGGAAAACCACCTCAAGATATAATGACAACCATTGATGCTCATTGATCAGACGATAATCACATTTTAATAAAACTCTGGCCCCACTGCTCGCCTTTGAAAAACCTTCAACCAATCAAGAAATGCTATGTCAGACAAGTCAGTAGCCAAAAAACCCCATCTCATCCTAAGTGTTGAGAACTGACAACATGACATCTCATCACTTCCCAGGCCAATCAAAAATGACCGTGTCATCAAAAACTTGCAGCAAAGGACCCAATGAATGATCCTCCTCTTTAGACAAGATCAACGGTTGTCACCATACCATTGACCTTAAAGAGCATGCATCTCAACAATCCATTAGAAATCATAAAATGCCACATCATAACATAACTGACAAGTGGGACCTCTGTCATCTACATTCATAGTTCATAAAATCTGACATCTGCCACATCATAGCTCCTGGCAACCAATGAGAGACGAACATATCAACATGACCTGGCACTGTCAGGACCCACCACACACTTTATTCCTTAGCGATGATCTAATGGTCATTGCTATATCGCGATGCATAAAAGGCTATCATCTTGGTCCCAAGATATAGTGACAGCCGTAGGATATATTCGTTCTTTAAACACCAGCATACCTTATAATCAGTCGGGCCCACTTGGACAGGTGGCGTCATGTTGCCATTTTGCATGTCAGAAATTTTGACAACCTGCAGTGTTGCGGACTAACAATAGCTGCAAATTTTGAAGGGTTTAACATTATGAAAAATTCATGGGAAACTTAGGCTTAGGAAAAATTAAAGGTGGCCCCGACATGGTAATAAAAAGAAATGAGCACGTGGGTTTAGAGGCACTTAAGTGTTCCAAAAAGGTAACAATGAAACATAAGAAGTATTTGACCCCTAGAATATGATGCAAAAGGAAATTTCTCAAAAAGTTCAGCTGGGTTAAAGATATGAATAGTCAAACATGCCCTTCCAGAATTTTGAACATTTACATAAATGCATGACAGCAGTAAACTACCAACTTTGAGGGGTTCGAAACCTAATCAAATGGATTCAAAATGACTTGAAAATTGGAGCATAGGTTCTTTGATATACATACTAAACATTCTCAAAGTGGTGGGTCATGAAATATTTCTGGATGTAAGATATTCAAAGGCAAATTGGGCTACTGTACTTTATTTGACACTTAGGCAAAAATGTGCAAATTGACACTTGCTCAAATTGGGACTTCACCGAAAGGTTCAGGATGAAAAAATAGCATCATAAAATGCATGCACATACTGAATGGAGTGTGTAAAATGCCTAGAACACCTTATAGGCTTCAAAATGATAGCCGGGTACATATGCATGAAAAGAATTTAGGAGCTTCAAAGTATAAAATTTTAACATGGTACTCAAGAACCCATGCTGTGTTTTTAGTCCCAACATAAGGATTATTCCACTTCTGACTATGAGAAATATGTTAGAAATAGGAAATACTGAGAGGGGGGGCATGAATCAGTATTTCACAAAATTTTTCTTTTGCCCACTTATGGATATAACAGATTACTTTAGTGCATACAAACATTATCAAGCTGATTAACAAACATAGCAGTAAATAGAAAGAACTCATAACACATGATATGTTCTCGAGGAAACCCTAGCCAAGGGAAAACCCTAGTGGGGATGGTACCCACAAAGATCACTAATCAAAGGTATCTTGTTAGAGATATTGGACCCTATTAGGAGTCAATTTACAATATATAGTAGATCTGTCCTGGTTAAAGGACTTTAGGCCTTGTTAGAAGCCTTAACCCTATTAGGAGTTAGATTACAAAACCTAATCACCAGCTAAGCTCACTGCCCAAATAGGTAATACAAAATGTTTCTGACTATAATATGGTACTACTTACAACTTCGCATCAATAGCCTTTGATGCTATCACAATATACAACTATCGCAAGTTATCTTTTCTTTCTTTTTACACATCACATATATTTTCATTACATTTCAAGTATGCCTAATATATGAGTTATTAGAGCTAATAACTTTACATGGTCAGCTTCCAAAATATTTATCCAAGAGTAAACATCTAGGATGTCATCCCTTCATAATGTTAAGTCATTAATTTGACAAGAAAAAAATAATCCCTTAACTCTTTCGCTAATACTGTCTCCAAAACTGTTCTGTCTGCAAAAACTATCTTTGGTAAACTTTGAATAACTTTGTCCGTACTACTCCAAACTTTATGTGCACTGAGATGGGATATCCTCATACTCTTTAGAAGCTTTAGTTATTGTGCAAACAAAAATATTGCTCCAGTGGACGTCGCCAACTAAATCTTCATCGGGTGCTCTGTCAGGATCACTGTATCCACACTTAGACAATTTCTTCCTTCAACTTGCCATACTTGCATTCCAGATTCTACACTCTTAATAGAGATCATATGTTTCCATAATGACAACATCTATGCATCCACATTAGCCAAATTTCCAACAATCTCCCCCTTTGTCATTGGTGGCAACATATGGGAAAATTAGCTAAGTGTGCAAACAAAACTTCAAAGTATTTACACAAAATTGTGGCCAAAAGTTATACAACACATATACAATATTGTACTCCATATAATAGCTCCCCCTATGAGTATACAACACATATATTCAATTTTTTGCTATCTCTCCCCCTTTGACAACAATGACAAAGATAGGGTGTACAAAAATTGCAAAAAAAAAAAATTATACCTTGTTATCAGCTATTGCAAAGCTAGTAGGCTTGCAACACAGTCACCAAACTCTGACTTCCATGATTCAAAATCTTTCTCTTTCTCTTCTAAAGCCAAATTGTCAACAATGTTTCCTAGATCATGAAATACTGCATCATCTAACTCTAGTGTCACTTTGGTTCCTTCAATGTCCATTGATTCTTTGCCAATATTGATATGTGAAGAAGATGGAACTTCTTCAATACCAACTTCCTCTACATGTGGTTCCTCTGATTGCTTTTACTGAGGGTCTGATTCAACTTGCTTTCTTGCAACTATATCTGCAAGAACTTTCATTACTGCTTGCTCTGTCTCTTTCTGTACTTCCTCCTTTTTGCATCCCATTATAAGGATTTTTCTTCTCTTAGTTCTCAATAAAGTTCCAAGAGACTTCAAGAATCTCTTCAAATGATCTTCATCCTCAACTTCATAGAACTATCTGATTACATGTTCTCTCATCTTTATGTCCTCTTCTTGTGCTCTCTATTTTCTATTCACAAGTCTGTTATACAAATCTTCTGGGATCTTACCATGAATAGTGCTAAGTTTCTTGTCTGTCACAATCATATGTGTAATCATTGCATTTTCAAAATTCAATTTGTCAAATGATCCATATAGATCATAGAATTTATTCAACTTAGTGAAGTCTCCATGCTTCAATATATCTTCATTAACTCTTTTAATTCTTGGTTTCCAAGTTTTCTTCTTGATTGAAACTACATCATCATCTTTAATTACTACTACATTTCTAGGTATAGGTGGTACAATCACTTTCTATCTCTTGCTGGGTCTTGTTGCACTCACTTTTACTCTTTTACTAGGAATAGGATATAAATATTTATCTCCATCTTTTTCAGGTACTTCAACTTTTACCTTTACTACAATAGGATCAACAAGATCTGCACTAGACGCCTCAGGTGAAATTACAAGATTTTCACTTTGCTTCAAGGCTTCTGCAATCTTCTTAGCTATGTCAAACTCATTACTTGACACACCTGATTCTTTCAGTATTTTCTTCATAGTAGATTCAACTCTCTTACTAGATTGCTTCTTTTCTCTCAAAATTATTGTAGAGTTGAAATTCTCTTCATAGGTTCCAAACCTATTTGCATGAACATCCAACTCACACTTTAACAATCTATTCACATATCCTACTATTTCTGCTTCAGATATTTCATAGCTAAGAGGGTCTATGAATTCCATTCTAGGCTCAACTACTTCAATGTAGGTGAAATCAGTGTCTACCATAAAACACATGTCATCTTTATGCTTTTCAACTAAGGATTGAGGAATCCTTGATTTGTTCTTAACAATATTCTGAAAAGTCTTCAATACAAGCTTCACACTGTCATTAACTTTATCAAAAAGGTGCTTCATGTAGACTGAGTTTATTCTTTCCATTGTGTTCACATTATCACTCTAATCAACTATGTAAGGAAATCTTCTCAAAATATGGAAAAACATATAGGTTATCAGAGATGAAAACCTAAACTGTGTGTACTTAGCCTTAATCTTTTCTAAGTTCTCAAATAACTGAATTTTTAGAATTTCACATAGGTCTACTTGTTTCTTCTCAATAAACATAAGGTAAGCTACATGAACCATTCTTGCAGCCATGTCATCTTCCCTTGAACTACCACAAAATTTAGTTGTTAGGATCTTGCAAAGGTACCTAACATCATCTTGCTTAATCTTACTTATCACAATTCCTCTACCATTATAACTAGATCCAGTGTTGTCTAAAAAAATCTTTCTCATGTTCTTTTCATTCAATGGAATCTCTCCAACTTTTGATAATCTAGTAACATCATGAATTAGGTCAATAGTTATATCAATAAATCTATCCTCCATCCAGAATTTCCCATTGTGGATTCTACTTAAAATGATCTTGGTACATTCCTCATCATTGAATTCATACTTCATGGAATATTTGATAATTTCATTGTTTTCTAGGTGCCCATAAGCTGGTTTAATTGACATGTCTTGATTGTACAATCTCCTGTAATCATCACTAAAATTTGCATCTCCCAAAGTTTCAAACTTGCAACCTAAATATCCTTTAACATTCTCAATGTGCAATACTCCGTCTGGTACAGATGATAGTGCTAGACTGTTATCAATTCCAGCTAGTTCTACTAGTTCTTTCTTAATCTTAGGTCTATTCTTATCCTTAACATTATGAACCATAGAAATATCCATCTTATCAACTGATTAAAGATAAAAAAATACCTCAACTTTGCAAATCTAGGGTTTCGTTATGATCGTCGCTGCAAACTGCTTCCAAACTTCTTCAAATCATCCTCAACTCATTTTTTCTTCTTTCAAATCTCTTATCAATCACTTTTTAATCATGATATCTTTGATTTCAACCTTATAACACTTCACATTAACTTGATCTGACATCGCATTCATTCATTTTGCCACTAAAACCTCAAAAAGCTGATTCTGCAAACCTGCAACCATAAAACTTTTTGCGACCTCACAAAACACAATATTTTCTTTTGTGCACTTAACCATAGCATTAGTACAACATAATAAACCTATATCTAACTATGCAAAACTTAACTCATTCAAATTCCTAATCTACATTAATCCTAAGTCCTAAACTACAAAAACTTACATAATTTAAGTACTTACAGAAGGGTCAGGTAAAGATTCATCCTTACCATTAGTTACATTACCTTCCTGACTACCTTTAGTGATAACTATACCTCCTTGATCTATTCCTTTATCAAATTTTACTTCATCTTTATTGCTACAGCAATCTTTCTCTTTGTTTCCTGCATTTTCATTCCTTCTTGCATTGTTCCTAGGGTTAGGGTTATGATGATAACCTCCATTGTTCATTCTGCAAAATCTTATTGAGTGTCCAAACTTGTTGCATATCTGACAAATGATTCCATTGATTCCAAATCTCTGTCCTTGCTAGTTAATCTATGACCTACAATTTCTAGCAATATGTCCTACTTTGTTGCATCTAAAACATACTACCACTTTTCTTTGATTCATTTCTTCAATAGATTTCTTATCTGCATTGTTAGTATTCCCAATCATTCTATCATAATTATTCAAAATTACTTTATGTCTTCTACATTCATTAGCTCTGTGTCCAAAACTATGACAATTATAACAATGTCCATTAAGAGGTTTAAATTGCTTACCTGTGCAATCTCTCTTCATGTGCCCAATAGTATTACAAGCAAAACATCTACCTTTGAATTCTCTTTGCATACCTTTAGATGATTCTTCCTATTTTGATTCTTCTTGCTTTGATTCTTCTTTCTCTCTAGGTGGTTCTTCTTTAGGTGGATCTTCCATTGTGTTCTCATCTAGCTTTATTTCCTCCACGCTTTCAGATGTCTTCAGATCTAGCTTCTTACTTTCATGGATTGTTCTAAACATACTAAATCCAAATCCAGTCCTATCAAAGAATGGTTCTTCAAAAGAAATTTGTTTTCCAGTCTTACTACTATTTGAATATAGCCTTTCAAGTTGTTGTTTAGATTTAGTTAATTCACCTTTCACAATTTTATTATACTTCTTAAGTTCCACATACTGCACTTTTACTTTTTCAGATTCAGATGTTTGCTTTTCAAGTCTTGACCTCAGATCTTCATTCTCAATTTTCAATTTTTCATTATCAGATCTCAAATTTCCATCTTTCATACTAAGCTTTAGATTTACTATCTTCAACTCATACTTAAGGATCTCATTTTATTTTTCTAATTCATCACAATCTTCAACAAGCATATCAGATTTCTTTTCAGATTTCAGATCTTCAATCTTACCTTTTAATTTGTCAATAACATTCTTTGCATCTTCATATTTTCTTCTTAAGGAGTTTCTTTCATCTATAAGCATATCAATCTGTTCAAGAGCTTCTTCAAGATTCTTCTGAAGTTGATCCATATCCATAGAGATCTTACTCAAGCTGCGAAGCTTTCCTTGAATGTTCCTTTTCTGAGTAACTGTGCTCTGATACCAATTGTTAGAAATAGGAAATATTGAGAGGGGGGGGTGAATCAGTATTTCACAAACTTTTTCTTTTGCCCACTTATGGATATAACAGATTACTTTAGTGCATACAAAGATTATCAAGCTGATTAACAAACATAGCAGTAAATAGAAAGAACTCATAACACATGATATGTTCTCGAGGAAACCTTGGCCAAGGGAAAACCCCAGTGGGGATGGTACCCACAAAGATCACTAATCAAAAGTATCCTGTTAGGGATATTGGACCCTGTTAGGAGTCAATTTACAATATATAGTAGATCTGTCCTGGTTAAAGGACTTTAGGCCTTGTTAGAAGCCTTAACCCTGTTAGGAGTTAGATTACAAAACCTGATCACCAACTGAGCTCACTGCCCAAACAGGTAATACAAAATGTTTCTGACTATAATATGGTACTGCTTACAACTTCACATCAATATCCTTTGCTGCTATCACAATATACAACTATCGCAAGTTATCTTTTCTTTCTTTTTACACATCACATATATTTTCATTACATTTCAAGTATGCCTAATATATGAGTTATTAGAGCTAATAACTTTACATGGTCAGCTTCCAAAATATTTATCCAAGAGTAAACATCTAGGATGTCATCCCTTCATAATGTTAAGTCATTAATTTGACAAGAAAAAAATAATCCCTTAACTCTTTCGCTAATACTGTCTCCAAAACTATTTTGTCTGCAAAAACCATCTTCGGTAAACTTTGAATAAATTTGTCCATACTACTCCAAACTTTATGTGCACTGAGATGGGGTATCCTCATACTCTGTAGAAGCTTCAGTTAACTACGCAAACAAAAATATTGTTCCAATGGACATCTCCAACTAAATCTTCATCGGGTGCTCTGTCAGGATCACTGTATCCATACTTAGACAATTTCTTCCTTCAACTTGCCATACTTGCATTCCAAATTCTATGCTCTTAATAGAGATCATATGTTGCCATAATGACAACATCTATGCATCCACATTAGCCAAATTGCCAACAAAATATACTAATGAATCATAGGAGGGTGATAGTCCATGTCAAATCAATGAACCTCCCATCATTGACATAACTCAAGAATCACAAGAGGCCGAGGATACCCATGGACCACCACAGAAAAAACAAATACTTGAGGTAGGTGGGCCTTCCAAGGAGAAGAAACAAAAGAGGATTGTAGATAGAGCCTCTGCTCTAGTTCTTGGTGACTATGCTTATTATCACAATCTGAGGAAGATTATCAAAAAAGGTAAGAATTTAGTGTCAAAGGAAGAAGAGGAACTACCTTTTCTACTTGAAAGGGATGAGAGGGAATTATATCAGGAAAAATTCCTCAGTGATGACCAATTCATCAAGGGTGATGAATTCAAAAATTTCCTTATTTGGAGGAAACAACAAGAAGTTGCTAAGGCTCTGCCAGAGGGTATGGAACCAAGTGATGAGACTTTTAGGGCTCTAGCTTCCTATGATCCTATCATATAGAATATCTCTATTGAGGAAGCTAGAGAAATGGTAAAATCTAGTTGGATGCTCTTGATTCCTAGATGGGATTTGACCTCAGCCTTCATCATTGATTAGATAAGGAAGAAACTAGAGGGTAGTCTATCTTATGAAGTACACATTGGTGACATGATCAAGGGAAGTGGATATGATTTGAAGTCCCAAGTTGTGGCAATGTGATCTTTAGCCCCAAGGACCCAAAAGCCTTCTTTGGTGAGTATAGAGGATAAGATGGAGGGGGAAAAATCATCTGGACTATCCATAATACTAGTGATCTTGAGGTGTCAAAAGATGTGACACATTTTTCCCACCTAAATGAAGCAAAGACAACCCAATTAGAAAACATATATGCTCTACTATTTAAAAATTTAGTAAAGATTGCCAAATTTAGAGACTTAAGGATGATGAAAATCAAGGCTCTAGATAATGAATTAGATGATTTAAAGGCTAAGGTTGAGGAAGCTTCAAAAGTAGTTCCCCCTCCAACTTTGCAGATTGAAGCTGTAGTATAGCCAGAGGTAGAGATTTCTGAGAAGACATCAAAGGATTCAAAGAAAGTAAAGTTGGATGTAGCCTTAAGGGCTATCTTTGACATCATGCAACAAAGATGTGAAAGAATTAAAGAAAAAATAGACTCAGTTCATCAAGCATTAGGCATGTTGTAGAAGATTAATGAAAATGTGAAAGAGGTAGTGGCTACTTTGGAGCCACTCTTTAATATATGGTTTGGAAGAAGTGCTCTGTTTGAAAAATTAGATGCACTACAACCTCATAGATAAGATATCCTTGAGGTGGTTACTAAGGTTTATGAGAAGATAGAATTGATCAATACCACCTTGAGCTTTTTCAAAGGGAAGACAAATCAAGTAAAGGCTAAAATGGCCATGTTTGGTCAAGGATATAGCAAGTATTTGCCTTTAATTTATAGGGATGATGGAAGTACAATAGGTTTGGATGAGTGGAAATCAAGCATGAGCCAGGAAATGATCAAGCAAGAGGCCTTCCTCAGTAATAATGGTTCTTTGGACATGGATGGTTGCAACAATATATATAATTGATAACCTGATCAAGGTTGAGAATGATTGCATTAAGTTTGTTGCTAATATTAAGGCCATCACTGATTCCAGATGGGATAGGAAAATCAAATTGTTACAGGACTTGCAAGGGTGCAATTGGCCCTCAAAAGATTATGTGGCAACATGGGACATAAATACAAAGAAAAAGAAGAAAAATCCAACTGTCATTGAGCTAGAAGAAAAAGAAGAAGAAGATTGAACCACACTTCGCACCTGATCCTTCAATATAGGGAGAGAAACTATCATACAGAGAATGATGTAGGTTAGCCTATAATGGTGGTCATCATTCACATAAAAACATTAGCAGTTTCTCTGACTACTAAAAGACAAAGGTGCAACTCAAGGGGATTCACAATGAGAATAAATAACTTGTGGTGTTAGTTTCTTTCCTTTCTATTTAAAATTTAAATATTTTGTACTCTAGTGCAAGTCACTGTCAAAACCATCTGAAGCTTGTTGCATCCTTTTTAAAGGATTCCACGATGGTTTTTCTTATATATATAAAGTTCTAAATCACACCAAAAGGTGGTGAAATACTCAGTGTAATAGGAGTTTATAATTTTAGTGTTTTGATTCTCAGGAATCCAAGTTCATGAATGTACCGATACAAGAAGTTGATAGATAAAAATATGCTAAAATTTCATGTATATATTTTGTTGTCTTCATGTATGAATTTGATTTCTTTGTATATTTAATTTGCAAGGAATTTTAGGTACATCTTTCTACAAGGTAGATAGTGGGGTTGAAATTTGAGTTCCTTTCAAGGGAGGGGTAAATCTTGTGTGAGGTCTCAGAGATTTCAATATTTGTGGATGAATTAGATGACATGGTGTATGCATAAGAAGATAATTTGTAAGGAATTTTATCTGGGCTTTGGGTTATTTGAGTTGAGAAATTTTTTGTAGGTTTACATTTATTTGACTCTGAGACCCTAGGATTTGGCACTGGTTATTTCTAGGATTGCACTATTTTCACCATCGATCAATTAAAATAATGATTTACTTTAAAGTTGTGAGAGATTTATATGCTTAGATCTATATCAAGCATACAAATAGCTATTGTGATAATTTAATAATTCAATCTAATAGGTATACCCACCTATAGCTAAAAGCTCAAAGTGAAGAAGGACATAGATCCTTATTACCTTAGTGTTTGTTACTGTTTGATGCATCTATTGGGACTATAGGAGTTAAGAATTAGAGGTTTTCTGATTAGTTTTGATCATCTATGAGTTTGAACACTAACAAGAGGTCTTCAGTATCTAACACATACTAGACCTAATATTGCTAATGCAGTTGGAATTGTTACAAATTTTCAAGTAGATTCTAAAGAATCTCACCTTATGGTAGTAAAAAGGATATTCAAATATCTAAAGGGCACAGTTGAACTTGTTCTATGGTATGATAGATCACAAGACTTTAAATTTCATGCTTTCACTGATTCTAATTAGGTAGGGAATGTAGATGATACAAAGAGTACAAGTGGAGGATCATTTTTCCTTGGTAAAAGGTTGATTTCTTGGCCTAGCAAGAAGTAGGACTACATTTCTCAGTCTATAATAGAATCAGAGTATGTTGTAGTAGCAATCAATTGCACATAGATCATATAGATGAAGAAAATTTTAAAAGACATTGGAGTATATCTTGAAGATTCATCCACTATCCATTATGACAATTCTAGCACATTAAATATGTCAAAGAACCCTGTTATGCATTCAAAGACAAAACATATAGCAATAAAGTATCATTTCTTGAGAGATAAGGTAGCAGAGAAAGAAGTGAAGTTAGAATATATGAATACAAAGGAGAAAATAGTATAATTTTTTACAAAACCTCTGTCGAAGAATACATTTGAGTATTTGAGAGGTATGCTATGGGTCATGCCCCAACCTACCCTTGAATAATTAATGCAAAAATTACATTGGTCTAGAAATATCAGAGCACTATTTCATTATTTGGACTAAATGATTGATGCTTCTCCTATGTGGGAGTATTTGTATTTGAGCTAAGTCACTAAGGACTCTTGGAGACATAATGACACCTTTGACATTGATATCAATGGGGAAGAGAATAACACCTGAAAAACAATATGAGAAAAACAATATGAGAGGATCATCCCTTGGGGGATAAATGTTCTAATTGATGAAGAGGATTTGATGATTGATAAAGAGGCTTTGATGATTGATGAATAGGATTTGAAAAGATGTTGATGCAAAGGGATAGTAATAGATGCTATTAGGAACAATCCCAAGAGATAACTGAGAGGGGGGGGGGGGTGAATCAGTTATCTACAAGTTTTAATTCTTTATCCAATTAAGTATACTTAAACATAAAGCATAAACACAATGAAAGAACACTTGAACAAAACACCAATATTTTGGTTACGGGGAAACCCAAATAGGTAAAAACCCCAGTGGGAATTGACACCCACTAATATTCTGCACTAGTGTATAATGATCCTTGTTAGAAGATCATTAACCCTGTTAGGATTTTCTTTACAATATATTTAATATAGTAGACCTGGTCAAGGGTTGGACCTTGTTAGGAGTCTTTTACAATTAACCCTGTTAGGGGTGAGGACGCATTGTCTGAGAGCACACTATTCAAAGGGGTGAAGGCTACAACCTTCTATTTAATAGATACACATTATATCTGGATCTTGGTGAACTGCACTTTGACCTACTATCTAGATCAATTCCAATATATAGCACAAATACTTTACTTGGTCACATAGACTTTCTTCTGATGGCTCAACACTTCATACACTCTACTCTGCTCTTCACAATCAACTATGAACCACACTCTAGCAATGACAAATGACTGCCTATAAATATCTTTCTTCTAAATGATATAATCAAGTTGGCCTGTTAGAACCACCTTGAAATCATATTAGAGAAGCCATAACAAACTACAATAATAATTTTGTTGGCTCTACTATGTACACAACACATTCTAGGACCTGTCCAATAATATAATTGTAGATGCACGCTACACATTATCTGCTCTACCAAAACAACTAGATCTTTATCCTCAAGATAAATTACCTCATGTGCTCTTAACTAAACATTACTAACTCTTCTCCAAGCTCTAATCCAAGGGCACATACCGAAATGATAGGCGCAACTCCAGAACCAATATAATCTATGTCACCTCTTCTGAACAAACATAGGAAACTGCTACTGGTGAATAGCGACTGCATAACTTCACTCCTACTGATCATCAAACTCTTTTTCAATGAATGTAACATCACTAACATGTCTCCATCACATATCTAAATGTGCAAGGCTTCATGATAACTATATGAACAACTATACATAGAACATTGCCTGTTACTCTATCAAGAACACTGCTGACACAAGATGCTATATAAATGTTTGTACTAATAGTTAACCTCTACATCCATGATATCATGTTGATAACATATCCATGCTACATATACTTAAATATTACTACATAAGTCTTCCACACATGCTACTTACCATATGTTGTCATTAATGAAAAACATATAGTTAGTACTGGCCTGCTAAAAAATCTCCAACAATCTCCCCCTTTGGCATTGATGGCAACATATGGAATGAAAAACACCACCAACCCAAATGAATAATTTTTTTATAAAATTCTCCATTTCCTCTTCAAAACTCCCCCAAGGATGAATCCTCCAACTGCTGCAATATTCTTCAACATTCTCCATTTCCTCAACTGAACTGCTTCCATGAATTGAATACTACTCCCCCTTAGTATATTACTCCTTTTATTTCTATTTTTCATGACTATATATTACTCCCCCTTTGACATCAATGGAAAAGGGTGCCATTCAGTTTAAGCACCGATACTAATCCTAAAGTAGGGTAGTCAACCATCCATCAGTCCCTGAGGACTGATGCTCTTCTTTCTTCTAAGCAGAATCAGGGAAGGGAATTACTCCCAACTTCTCCCTGAGATACTCAAAAGTATCCTTTGGCAAGGGCTTTTTGAATATGTCTACCAACTGATCTTTAGTACTCACATAGTCCAACTTGAATTCTTTCTTTGCCACTTTCTCTCTTAGGAAGTGATACTTGATCTCAATGTACTTTGCATTTGCATGCTTCATAGGGTTCTTCGACATGTTGATGGTGCTAGTGTTATCATAGTGGATAAAAAATAAGATAATCAATCTAAATTCAAAAATCCTTTATCATCTACTTGAACAAAATAATTGTAGAACAATTTAGGGCCTCTACAACATACTCTGCTTCTATTGTTGACTGAGAGATACAATTTTTCTTCTTTCTTGTCCAAGTGACAAGTCTGTCACCAAGAAACACTGCTCCACCTGATGTACTCATTCTATCTTTAACGCATCCTGCCCAATTAGCATCAGTATACACATGAAGCTCAACATTTTCTAAATTAGGATACCATAGACCATAGTCTATAGTGACTTGCAAGTATCTGAATATTTTTTTTACTACCATGAGGTGACTTTTTAGGCTTTGCTGCAAATCTTCCAACCATGCCAACTGCATTAGAAATATTAGGTCTAGTTTAAGTAATATAAATGAGTTTACCAATCATAGACTTGTACAATGTTGTATCTACTATTGGAGAGTCATCTTCTTTTGTAAGCTTGCATCCTATTATCATAGGTGTACTTTCTGGCTTGCAATCATCCATCTTGAATTTCTTTAGTATATCTTTCACATACTTGGACTGATTAATGAAAATACCTTTCTCTGTCTGCTACACATTTAATCCCAAAAAGTACTTGATAAGTCCAATCATGCTCATCTCAAATTCACTCTACATATCTTTAGAAAATTCAGCACTAAGTTTGTCATTACCTCCAAAGATAATGTTACCAACAAATACAGCTACAAGTAGTAGTCCTTTAGATGTCTCTCTTATGAATAGGTTACAATCGACTACTCCTTTCTTGAATCCAATCTTTGTTAGATATCCATCAAGTCTTTCATACTAAGCTCTAGGGGCTTGCTTAAGTCCATAGAGGGCTTTCTTCAATTTGCATACCATATCAGGTCTGTTTGATAGGGTGAATCCTTCTGGCTACTCAATGTATACTTATTTTAGCTCTCCATTCAAGAATGCTTACGTAACATCCATATGATAAACTTTGAAGTTTTTGGATTTTGAAAAAGATAAAAACAACTTAATAGCTTCTAACCTGCTCACTGGTGCAAAAGTGTCTGAATAATCAATACCTTCTCTTTGCACATACCCCTTACATACCAATCTTTCTTTATTCCTCACTACTCTACCATCTTCATTCATCTTGTTTCTGAATATCCACTTTGTTCCAATCACATTTTTATCACTAGGTCTTGGGACCAGTTCCCAAGTACCATTCTTGATAATTTGATCTAGTTCTTCTTTCATAGCATCATGCCAATCTAAATCATTGCATGCATCTTCAACACTTAAGGGTTCAATCTGAGACAGTAAACATACTACCTCATTTCTTACAGAACTCTTTTCTTTTGATCTTGTTGTGACTTTTTTGCTCTAATCTCCAATGATTTCATCCTTAGAATGATATCTAGATGTAAAATTTGGAGCTTTGGGTGATACTATCTTATGTGCCTTAGGAGTTTCTTATTCACTTGTCTCGGGGTCATTGAATAACACATCAATAATGTCAAACATTTCTTCAATAACTATCTCACTAGTGGAGGGTATGGGTTCTTCAATCATGGGTGAGTAATCATGATATCTTTCTTGAACCATAAAAGTTTCATCAATCTTAACATGAGCACTTCCAATGATCTTTTTCAATCTTAAATTGAAACATCTATAACCTTTACTTTTAGTAGAGCAACCAAGGAAAATACCTTCATCACTTCTTGCATCAAACTTGCCTACTGCTTCATCTCTCTTGATGTAGCACTTACTTCCAAAGATTTTGAAGTATTTTACTATCAAAACATTACCAAACCATAGCTCATATGGTGTTTTTTCTGCACCGGGCCTCAATTGAATTCTATTGATGGTATAGATTGTTGTATTGACTACATCTCTCCAATAGGTGTGTGCAACTTTTACTTCAATCATGATGGTGTGCATTGTATCAAGGATGATCCTATTCCTTATCTTTGCAATTTCATTCTACTGAGGGGTTCTAGGTGCACTCAACTACCTCTTGATGCCATGTTCTTCACAGTACTCATAGAATCTGTCAAAGGTGAATTTTCCTCCTCTATCCGATCTCAAACATTTTATCTTTAGTCCAGATTCATTCTCAACCTTAGCTTTGAATATTTTGAACTTCTCAAATGCTTCTGAATTGTCTTTCAAGAATGCAACCCACATCATTCTAGTATAGTCATCAACAAATAAAATGAAATACCTTTCACCATAGTATGATATTGTTTGAGTTGGACCACATAGGTCTGTATGAATCAGATCCAACTTGTTCTCTATTGAATTGTGTTTTCTCCTGGATGAGTTTCTCACATGCTTTTCCATCACACATTCCCTGCATATAGTATCAAATACCTTTTCTATGCTAGGTAGATATCTTACTACCTTTACATTGCTTATCTTTACTATGTTATCAAAATTGATATGACATAGTCTTTTATGCCACAACCAACTATCATCTACTTTAGCAACAAAACAACTTGCTTCTAGATTAAGCTAAAAAACATTACCTTTAGTCTTTGATCTTGATGCAATTATTTCTCCTTCTTTGTTGTTAATGATGCACTTGTTTCCATTGAATTCCAATTTGTAACCTTTTTCAAGTAACTGCCCAATACTTAGTAAGTTATGTTTCAAACCATCGACATAAAGAACATCATCAGTACTATTCTTTCCATCCAAGGTGATGGCTCCTCTACAAATGATGGGTTTAGGAGTGTTATCTCCAAATCTAACCATGCCACCATTGTATTTGTCTAGATGAACAAATCTATCTTTATCACCTCTCATGTGATGTGAACAACCACTATCTATAATCCAGTTTGTCCTTATATCAGCTTGTGAAATCAATGCTAGCTCTTGTTCCTCTTTCTTATCTTCATGGTCTGTCTTATTATTCATTTTCTCTATAATGGAAATGAATCCAATTTCTTCTTTAGCTGAGTTATCATCTAAAACTCCATCTCTAGCATAGTAACATTCCTTAGAGTATTTGGGCTTATAGTCATTTTTGAAATTTCTAGCTCTTGTAGGACACTTGGATGCAAAGTGACCAATCTTATTACAAGAAAAGTATTTAAATGGAAATTGACCTTCATATTTTCCTTTTCCTTTTCTCTTTTGGAAATCATAGCAATGAAATCATCTAGTGTTTTCTCTTCATCATCATCATCAAAATTACCAAAAGTGTTTGCAAATTTCTTACCATGAACTGTTGCTTTGAAGGCTGACTCACTTTTAGGTTCTATCTTCAATCCTGAAATCTCAAAAGCTGAGATTTTTCTGATCAAGGTATCTCTCTTGAAATTTGATGTAAGCTACATGGCCTTGTCAAGGATTTTGATCTTGTTTTCATATTATAGAGTGAGAGTAGTCATTAATTTGTCCATAATGTCTTCCTTTGAGATCTCTCCACCATTGTTCTTGATTCCAGCAATTGCTTCATTGATCCTTTGATTGTAAGCTCTAATGTTTTCTTTAGGTAGCATCTCTAATGCATTGTATCTTTTCTTCCTTGTTTTTCTATGAGCATCCTTTTCTTTTTTGTCTCCTTCAAATATGTCTTCTAGGTACTTCCATATTTTGTGAGCTTTACCTACTTTATTTCTGAAAACTCACTATCAGATAGGGTGCTGATAAGGGATTCTTTGGCTATTGCATTCTGATGAAACAATTCCTTTTGATTTTTAGTAGCATCATCCTTTACGAGGTCTTTGAAAGTAGGGATCTTGACTGCTTTGCTAGTTACATCAAAAAATTCAAAAGAAATGCATCGCAAATAAGTCACCATCTTGTTCTTCCAATCAAGATAATTCTCTCCATCAAACTTAGAACTTTCTTTTCTGAAGAATCCCATCTAATCAACCTCAAGCTATTAAACTTTCTCTCCAAGGCACTTGGCTCTGATACCAATTGTTAGGAATAGTCCCAAGAGATAACTGAGAGAGTGGGGGGGGGGTTTAATTAGTTATCTACAAGTTTCAATTCTTTATCCAATTAAGTATACTTAAACATAAAGCATAAACACAATGAAAGAACACTTGAACACAACACTAATATTTTGGTTATGGGGAAACCCAAATAGGTAAAAACCCCAGTGGGAATTGAAACCCACTAATATTCTGTACTAGTGTATAATGATCCTTGTTAGTAGATCCTTAACCTTGTTAGGAGTTGCTTTACAATATATTTAGTACCATAGACTTGGTCAAGGGTCGGACCCTATTAGGAGTCTTTTACAATTAACCCTATTAGGGGTGAGGATGCACTGTCCGAGAGCACACTGCTCAAAGGGGTGAAGGCTACAACCTTTTGTTTAATAGATACACACTATATCTAGATCTTGGTGAACTACACTTTGACTTGCTATCTGGATCAATTCCAATGTATAGCACAAATAATTTACTTGGTCACATAGACCTTCTTTTGATGGCTCAACACTTTGCACACTCTTCTATGCTCTTCACAATCAACTATGAACCACACTCTAGCAATCACAAATGAATGACTCTAAATATATTTCTTCTAAATGTTATAATCAGGTCATCCTATTAGAACCACCTAGAAGTCATATTAGAGAATCCATAACAAACTCCAATAATAATTTAGTCGGCTCTACTATGCATGCAAAACATTCTGGGACCTGTCCAATAAAATAATTATAGACACATGCTACACACTGTCAGCTCTACCAAAACAAATGGATCTTTCTCATCAAGCTCAATTACCTAATGCACTCTTAATTGAACATTACTAAATATTCTCCAAGCTCTAATCCAAGGGTGCATACCAAAATGATAGGCGCAACTCCAGAGCCAATATAATCTCTGTCTACTCTTCTAAACAAACACAAGAAACTGCTACTGGTGAATAGCGACTGCATAAATTCACTTTTACTAATCATTAGACTCTGCATCCATGAATGTAACATCACTAACATGTCTCCATCACATATCTAAATGCACAAGGCTTCATGATAACTATACGAACAACTATACATAGAACACTACCTGTTACTCTTTCAGGAACACTGCTGACACAAGCTGCTATATAACTCTCTGTACTAATAGTTAACCTATGTGTCCATGATATCATGCTGATAACATGTCCATGCTACATATACTTAAAGCTTACTACATAAGTCTTCCATGCATGCTACTTACCATATGTTGTCATCAATGAAAAACATACAGTCAGTACTAGCCTACTAACAAATCTCCAACAGATGCATGTTACAATGATTGTATGCTTAATTTATGACAAATTTTGTCATTAATGTAAACATATGTTAATGAATAATTGTTTATAATCTTGCATCTAGGTTGCAAAGAATTGTATGGACACCATACAATGAATTAGCATGTGAAAACTTAGATGAAGACTCTTTATGATGTATTGGGTCACTCGATGTCATCACACATTCTTATGAGTTGATATGATAGAGTTATGACTAATTTACTAATGAATGGTTTTCAAGAGATAGAAACTGTGATTCTCACAAAGTTGATTGAAGAATTTTGTGGATAGTACTTGTTAGCACATGCAAAAAATTTCATGGCTGTAGCATCTTTCCCCTGGTCTCTGTATCATTTTTCATGTCTCTGGCTAAACCCCTAAGTAGAATATTAAAAAACTAGTCGTTACATTTAAAAGCCCTTTGTTATGCCCTGGCCTTGTTCTAATTTGATGTTACTTTATTTAGGCCACTTAAAAGTCCTTTAATGCATGTGTTAAAATTGGGGACCTCTTTGTCACATGATCGTGTGAACATTTTTCATGTCTTGCGATCATGCGACTAAGGTTTTATGTCGCCCCCTTTAATATTTTCCCTAAGTCAGTCAGCTTTAATTTTCTTAAGTCCTGGACCTTGATTTTCCTAATGTTCCAGCTTAATATTTTCAGGGCCTGGTCTTCTGACAACATCTCCATCTGATGGTTAGTGTAAGTTCTTATAGGATTTTTTAGAAGCTTGAGATCTTATGCCGATCATTGATCTTTCCTGATGATGTAGCGTTTCAAAGAAGTGGGACATTCTGACAGGTGTGCATGATTGGTAGTCTCTCATTGGTCCACCTATTTATGATTTGGTAGTTGTTAGTGGGTCCTAGGTTTTTGGCATATCAGAGGGTCCTGAAATTTGGAGAGGATTGATAGTGGGTGTATCTTCACAAGGGGTGTGTTAGATGTTTGAGATTTTGAGACAACTATTGATTCTTTTGTGTGACGTAACATTTTCTTTTGGTAGGTCCATCTATGTGATATGCTAATTTGTTGTACTATGATTGGTCCATGTTGTGTGAGCTAACATGTTTTCAGGCAGGCCTGATATCTAAATTAGAAGATTCAAAATCAACGGCGGGTGCTTGATCTCATGGAATCTTCCAAGCCTTTGAGATCATGCACCATTCATTCAATTTTCTAAGCGGCATAATGTTCTTAGTGGGGCCATTTTCTAGGTGTTGTAGTGTTGTTCAAATCTTATTGGTTGATGTGGGTGATGCGGCATGGTGGGGTCATTGTTAGAAGGATCAATGATGGGGATAAAATCTATGGTTGGCGTAAGTTCTCATCGATTGTGTTCGAGGCATGAGATCTTATGCCCACCATTCATTTTCAAAGGCTTAGGTGGGTGGGTCCTATGTCAGGTGTGACCAAGCATGAGCCGTGAATGAGGTAGTGACAAGTGGCACAAAGTGGGCCCAGGTGGGGTCTAAGGTCTTAGCAGCCCAAAAAAAAGTGTTTAGCGGTTCCAATAGATTTTAATGGGTTCACCTATTCACAAAGTAAGATGGCAGTTCTCTAATTGTTTTAGTGGTTCAGCAAACAAGTGTTCGCGTAATTGCTAAACTTTTTAGCAGTATTATAAGGTATTCCATGAATGGCTGATTCCCTTCAGTCGCCAGTTGCTAAATGTGACTGAGGTCATATTAAAAGGTAAAGACATAAACTCATGAAATAAAAAGATCCAACGGTCATGATATAAAGTTGATCATGATTCAAATGTGGACCACCAATTTTCTACTGGCACCATGGAAGTGACCGTTGTAGTTTGAATTCAAATTTTTGAGGGTTTCCTGCGACCAGAAGGACTAAAATTCAATGCAGAAGCGACTGGAGCTGGTGAGAGATGATTTGTTTTCTATTGTAGTGTGGTCTAGGGTGTGCCATGATCATCTGCAAGGGTCTGTACCGTGTGGTTCTGTGCTTGAGGCATGTTACAAGTGACTGAAAGGGTTGACATTTTGGATGTTTTTGTGGTTCTCAGTACCTTCTCAATGAGATTCTCATGATTATGGGTCACTCCAGGATTTTCTTTCTCCTGGCTTCCTTGGTTTCTTCCCTTGTAATAAATTTTTGACCATTTCAGTTGATCTGGTGGGTGAAACCCTAACCCTAGTCATCTGTAGCTTGTTGCAACCTATTTTTGGTTTCCAAGATGACTAGGGGGTATTTATTGCAGAATTTTTGACTGAGTGCAGGTTCCAAAAAAAATTTTGGTCCCTGGTTGTTGTTGATGGTATTATACTGAGTAAAGAGAGCCTAGATTTTGGGTCTGTTTCTTTGGTATTTTGTTGTCTAATAATGTACTGATTCGAGAAGTCTTAATGAGAATATAGTTGAATTCCAATCTCATAGTGGTGTATGTATTTTTGTTTTTTTCTTGAGCTCATATATGTTAACTTCACAAAGTGGGTTAGTATACGGTAAACAAAGAGTATTTTGAGGTTATGTTTGAGTTCCTAACAAAGTTAGGATTAAAGTCTTTCAGGTAATTTCAATGAGTTCATGGCTTGATAAGAATTTGATGTCCTGGTATGTGAGTGAGAGGGATAATAGGAAAAGAACTTATCCTAAATTCAATTGTGTTTGAGTTAGGGTCTTCAGTTGATGTATGCTATTAGATGACTCTATGCCTTGGTTAAGGCATTAATCTATTCTTTGGAGGCAATCCATCATCTTCAATCACACACACACAATTTCAAATGATCAAATCTTTAAATCAGTTAGTAAAGAGTATATTGGTATAACATTTAGTGATTCCTTTCAAGAAGTGAATCAAGGGTACACTCGCCTGAGCATTAGAGCTCAAAGTGTAAGAGGATCTTTGTTGATCCTTGTTAATTAGCCCTCTTCCTTGTAGACTTTGGAGTGGTGATAGAGTCAAAGTATTAGTAAAATTATCCATCAAAGTATAAATCTACAAGTTGAAGATCAAAGGGAACTCCCAACAAAATGGAAATTCTACTGGGGAGAGAAACAATGAAGTAGTATATCTGTTAGGATCTCTGGTTGGGATTATATTGTAATATTCAAAATCTTTTGTTGACCAGATTGATTTACCCATCTGAGTCTGCCAACAAAATGGTGACTCTGCTGGGGAGAGTCTAGAAGATAAAGGTTGTTAAGTGCACTCTTGTTTTCCTGTTGTATTCAGTTTAAAGATTTCCCATCTTTGGTGGGTGGTAACTCAAGAGGTTAGAACCAGTGTCATACTATAAATCATGGACAAATGGAGGAATACTAGGTCCTTTTTTAGAAAAAATCTAGAGGTGACTCTGGAACAATTGCCTAGACAGGAGAAGAAGAGTTGGATTAGAAGGAATGGTGAGTCTACTAGTGCTCCCATAAGAGAACAAAGAAATACAAGAGGTAGAGCACCACATGTTTCCTCAAGTGAGGAAGGTTCACAAGACAAAGTTTCTAGATCAGATGGTGGTCACTTTGAAGATAGATTTAATGATACCCCAGAGGCTATATTTCAAGACAAGGGTCCATTGCCTGCAGGTCAGGATGAACAAGCCAAAGAGATGGGTTTGGAGATTGATTTAGATCTTGATGAAGATAATTTCAGGAGGGAGCCCATGAGACCAAGGCAAGTCTATTTTCCATATCAAAATCTTACTAATATGGATGTGTCATCAGGCTCTGATGAAATTATGGTAGACTCAGATGATTTAAATGCACTAAGGTTGTAGTTGGCAGAACAAGATGCCATACATAAGAGGTTACAAGAGGAGAGAGAAGCTGAAAAGGTGAATGCTTTATTAGAAAGATAGTCTCTCCTTAGAAAGATTAATGAAATGAAGGAGAGAAACAAGATGCTTGCTTCTGCTCCTAAGACTTTGCAACATGATGTCTTTGATGATCTTGAGGCTTTGAGAAGTGAGGAGTGCTTACTGCAAGATCATGAATTTGATAAGGAGGGCCCTATAATCAGACAGGTTCAAAGTTATGCTTCCCTCCCTAAAGATAAAGATGGGCATGTGATCACTAGGCCTATTATTGCTGCTGGTGAGAAGTGAAAGAAGAAGATGGTGGGACATCAAATAAGCAGATCATTGACAATACCAAGGGTCCCACCACCCAATTCAAATAAGGACACAAAGATAGAAAGAAGAAGAAAAGAAGATGAGGACCTTGCAAGAGAATTAGAGAGGGCTGAAATTGAAGCTTCCATTGTAGAAAAGAGAAGAAAGATCTAGTTCTTGAAGGCTTCATTAGCCAATGCTCTTGGTCCATCTGCTACTAAACTAGGTATGCCATCTATGACTACTGCTATTCCACTTAGTAATGCTACTAGTTCAAATCCTTCTTCCTCTACTAGGATGGGTGCTGATCCTAGGTAGTAGTCAAATGCACAAGTAGATGGAAATGTGAATGCAAATGTTGATCCTAGGGTTAACACCAGTTCAATTTTTCAAAGAAGACCTATGCAATTAGAAGGCTATAGGTAAATTAGTTTTGATGGAATTCCTAGTTACTCGAATGCTTTTCCAAATGATATAAGAGATAAGGTACCTAAGTTCACTGGTAATAATACTATTAGTTGTGAGGAGCATCTTAGGTTATTTGTTGATATGCTTAATGATTATGAGGTAGAGCATGAGGATGTAGTCATGAAATTTTTTGTTCAATCTCTAATGGAGGATGCTAGAGATTGGTTTAAGAGACTTCCTGATAAATGTATTGATACTTGGGATTCCTTTGAAAGATGTTTTAAGGAGTAGTATGGTGATAGGCCTAATGCTAGTTTCATATTGAATGAATTCAATACCATAAGGAAAAATCAGAATGAGTCCCCAGCTGAATTCAACATGAAATTTCAGAAGGGTATGCATAAGTTGTTCCAAGTTATGCGGTTAGATGACAATGTCTATCTAACTACATACTTTAATGCATTTGATGAAAAGATGGGATACTTGTTGAGGGACAAAGAACCAAGAATTCTCAGAGATGCTTTTAGAATTGTTGTCAATATTGAGAACAATATGAAAATATCAGGAAAGTTGGGTCGGAAGAGAGATGACCCTAAGTTGTTTGGGGATAAAAGGTATAAGAAGGAAAGTGATAAGAATGTTGGAACTAGGAGGCAAGAAGAAGATAAATTAGATAAGGTGCTCAATGCATTAAAGGATTTGAAGGCACCTACAAATAGGAACATTAGTGCTCCTACCAATGAAAGGCCTCAGTTCAACAACAATTTCAATAAACAGAATAGATTGCAGAATTACCCCTACAACACCCAATGGAAGGATGGCAAGCCTATTGTGCCTACTGCAAGAGGTAACAATGACAGAGGTGTCCTTGACCCTCTACAAAGAGCTTCAATAAATGTCATGGAGGACATACCTTGGTGTGTTGCATGCCAGTCCCCTCATTCTACAGAACATTATGTGGTTGCACATTCTATGGTTGCAAATCAAAATTGTGGCAATGAGGAGATAGATCAAGAAGAAGATCAAGATGATGTTGGATGCAACATGGCTACTTCATATCTAGGATATGAGGATGATTCTAATTTTTATGAAGAAGAAAATGTAAATGTGAAGAGACACAATCAAGCCCTTTTTCATCAAGAGATTTTTTCTGATAGTGAAGACATTGATAAGAAGACATGTAACATGAACTCTTCTTCTAAGCCAGTAAATTTAAGAAGACCTTCTAGAGAAGAGATGCATAGGATTACTATAGAAATGATCACCCAAGTGCAAACTAGAGGCATGGTGGCAAGGAATACAAATAAGAAAGCTGTAGGAATTTTTATAAAGAGTACCAACTTTGGAGAGCCTAATGAGAACAAATCAAAAGGTGATCACATGGTGAAATTCAAGAATATAAAAGGTAAGAATTGTGAGCCTAAGAGAGTTGGAGTTGAAAGAATTTCTAATGAGATTGAGAAGTCAGTTAACACAATGGCTAAGATTGAGAAAATGAGGGTGGCCAATACACCTAATGTATCAGACAAGCAAAAGGATACTAAGGTTGTGCAGATTGAGATTCCTCCCTCTGTTCTTGTTGATATGTTAGTTGTATTGTCCCAAATTACAGTTAAGGTTTCATTGTCATAATTGTTGAGGATCCCTAAACATAAAGACAAAGCTATTGCATGGATAGATAATGTTTATAATAATGATGTTTCATGCAATGGATCTTAGGATAAAGCTTTGAAAGGTGTTGCTACTCAGGGAATTGTATCTCAAATTCCTCCTATATATTTGGACAGTTCTGTCAATGCTAGCCTTGAAAACATTGATCCATTCTTTTTAAGTGTCCTTGTGAATGGAATGAATTTAAGAAATTGTATGATTGATAGTGGTGCCTCTAATACTATTATGCCTTTTAAAACCATGGAGAAGTTGGGCCTTAAAGTTGATACAATTCAAGGCAGATGTTGTGCAATGGATCAGAGGGAGGTATCAGTCATTGGGACTATCAATGCAATGCCATATAGGCTAGAAACATATCCAGAGAAAGAGTTAACAATGAGTGTTTTGGTGGTGGACATCCCTCCTCATTATGGGATGCTGCTATCTAGAAGATGGAGTGCTGCCATGGGTGGAAGTTTATAGTGTGATCTGTCCTATGCCACTTTCAAGATTGATGACTAGTTTGTCAAGATTGATCAAGAGCCAAGAGTATGCCACATGATTGAGAGGAATATTGACAATGAGACTACATGTTTTGTGGATACTGATATTAATGCTTTTAGGGTAGAGATCCCTATATTTGAAAATAAACATATTTTGTCACCTATCTCTATTGAGGTAAGTGTTAATTCTGTGAAGGGTGATTTGTGGGTAATGTACTTTGATGGTGCAAATTGCAAAGATGGAGCAGGAGCAAGTATTTTACTTATTTCTCCTAATGGAAACACCTACAACTTTTCTTTCACATTGAATTTCTTTTGTACCAACAATATAGTAGAATATGAGGCATTGTTGTTAGGACTGAGGTTGGCACAAAAACATGGTATTAAGTGCTTAAGTGTTGTTGGTGATTCTGAGTTGGTGGTGTCCTAAGTCAGGTCAATATATGCTTCCAAGAACAAGAGGTTGAAACAATATAGGAATGCAGTTTGGGATTTGATTGAACATTTTGATGCTTTCAATATTGAATGGAACGATAGGAGTAACAATAAGATGGTTGACTTGTTAGACAATATTGCAATCAATCCCACTGATATTACATTTGCTGGTATTTCTAAAGTTGAAATTCAGGCTAGGCCTAGTATACCAGACAATATTGATAATTGGCAAGTTTTTGGTGATGATAATGATATCTTGAAGTTAATGAATTGTGAAGATTAGTATCATGGTTAGGAATTTGATTGTTCAACCTTGGTTGAGTCAGTGGAGGGAAAGGAGATTGTCTTTGGCAATGAGGCCATCCAACTTAGAAGTAACAAGGTGCCCAAGGGGCTTGTTGTTTTGGAGACTATCTTTGATAATCAGGATAGAGTTCAAAAGAATATCAAAAGAGAAGATCATGCTGATCTAGAGGAGATAAATCTTGGAACACATGAAGCACCTAAGAAAGTATACATTGGTAGAGATATATCTCAAAAGGTAAAGAAATCTTTGATTGAATTGTTAAAAAAATTTAGGCATGTTTTTGCATGGTCATATGATGACCTAAAGGTGTATAGAGAAGATTTGTTT
Organism: Chamaecyparis obtusa; assembly: GCA_027943335.1. Classification (NCBI taxonomy): domain Eukaryota; kingdom Viridiplantae; phylum Streptophyta; class Pinopsida; order Cupressales; family Cupressaceae; genus Chamaecyparis; species Chamaecyparis obtusa. The sequence continues at coordinate 2,275,318 of BSBK01000451.1, read as the reverse complement.
CAGCATATCATTCCTTTGAAAGAAGATGCTAAACCTTTCTGGCAAAAACAAAGGCCTATCAATCCCACTTTGGCACCCAAGATGAAAGAAGAGTTAATGAAGCTGAGAGATGCTGGAATTATCAAGCCTATAAGGCACTCTTCTTGGGTTTCAAATCTTGTCCCTGTTAGGAAGAAGAATGGTGACATTAGGCTTTATGTGGACTTCAGGAATTTGAACATCAGCTCATTAAAGGATAACTATTGTCTGCCCAATATGGAAGCTATGTTGCAGAGAGTAACTAGATTAGAATTGATGTCTAGGATGGATGGTTTCTCTGGTTACAATTAGGTAATTGTCAAAGAATCAAAACAATTCAAGAAAGATTTCACTACACCTTGGGGGACATATGTTTATGTGAGAATGCCTTTTGGTCTCACAAATGCTGGTGCAACTTTTCAGAGGGCAATGGATGTTGCCTTTTTAGATTTCATAAATGATTTCCTTGTTGTATATCAAGATGATTTAACTACCTATTCTGAGAAAGAGGAAGACCATTGTACCCATTTAGAAAAAATATTTGTGAGGGCTTTGAAATATGGCATTTCATTAAATCCAAGGAAATGTGCTTTTGGTGTTACCGAGGGTAAGTTGCTTGGCCACTTAGTTGGGAAGAAAGGAGTAAGAATTGACCCTGAGAGGGTAGTAGCCATTGATAAAATTTAGAGACCAAAGAATGTTAAAGGGATTCAGTCCTTCTTTGGTTAGGTCAATTTCTTAAGGAGGTTTGTGACAAATTTTGTAGAGGTTACTAGACCTATTTCTAAGATGTTGAAGAAATGATCTACTATCAATTGGGAGGGTGAGCCTAATGAGGCTTTCAAAAAATATCAAGAAGGCTATCAAAGATGCACCAGTGCTTAAGGCACCTGATTATAATCTCCCAATGCACATCTTTTCCTTTGCATCTTTTCACACTATTGTTGTAGTTTTGTTACAAAAGAATAAGCATGGTTTTGAGCAGTCTATTACATTCTTTAGTAAATCTTTGTAGGCTACTGAATTGTAATATGACATAAATGAAAAAAAAGCATATGCACTTGTGAAGGCAGTCAAGGCTTTTAGGTGTTACTTGATGGGGGCAGTTGTGATTGCTTTTGTGCCAAGTGCAGCTGTGAAGGATATTTTCTCACAGCAAGAGGTATCTAGGAGAAGATGTAGATGGATCAATAGGATCCAAGAATTCAATATTGATGTCCAGATTACTAAATTGGTTAGAGGACAAGGATTGGCAAAACTGGTGGCTCAATCCAATCTTGATGCAAATCAGGTAAATCATTCTGAAATTGATTATACATGTGACATGGATGATTGTGTTTGGTATCAAGATATTATCTATTACTTGAAAAATATGAGATGTCCAATAGGAATGAATGATAATTAGAAGAGGACATTGAAATTATAGGCTATCAAGTATGTAATTGTGAAGTGTAAATTGTATAGAAAGAATTTGGATTGCATATTGTTGAAATGTGTAGATGAAGATCAGGCTAACAAGTTGTTAAAAGAAATGCATGAGGGGGTTTGTGGTGGGCATTACATGGGTAAAACAACTGCCCGTAAAATCTTGAGAGCAGGATTCTAGTGTCCCACAATCTTCAAAGATGTAGAACAGTTGGTAAGGAGGTGTGATGCTTGTCAAAGGTTCTTTGGTAAGCTTAAATTTTTAGGTAATGTGCCATTAAAACTAGTAGAAGTATAGGATCCTTTCCAACAATGGGGGATTGATTTCATAGGGGAGATACCAAAAAAGTCAAGTGGAGGACACTCATGGATCTTAGTTGCCACTGATTACTTTACAAAGTGGGTAGAAGCTATACCTACAAGAAATGAAACCAGTAGGGTGGTGACTGATTTCTTAATGAACAACATTGTCACAAGGTTTGGTTGCCCTGAGAGGATAGTAAGTGACAATGCCATGTGCTTCAGGTCTACTAAATATAAGGACTTTTGCAAAGGTTTGGGAATTCAGATTTCTAATTCCTCACCTTATCATCCACAAGGAAATGGATAGGTAGAATCTACTAAAAAGAGTTTGATTAAAATCCTAAAGAGGATTCTTGAAAAAAATAAGAGGGCATGGAATTCAAAGCTTCCATTAGCTCTATGGGCTGATAGGGTAACTGTCAAGAGGGAAATTGGTTGTGCACCATTTGACCTAGTATATGGAATACAGGCAAGAATGCCTCAGAATAATTTATTGGAAATGTAAAATTTTATTCAATTATATGATGATGATTTAGATGATGAAATGTAGTTGATAATTGAGGACCTCATTAGGTTGGATGAGACTAGAAGAGAGTCAGTTGCCAAGAATGCCAGATTGCAGTTGTAGGTTAAGAATTTGTATGATAAGAAGATTGTTGATAGAAAGTTTGAACCTGGTGATTTGGTGTTAATCTGGAATGCTAGATTGGAGGATAAAGGAAAATATGGTAAGTTTGATCCCATCTAGCTAGGGCCATATCTAATTCATGAGAAATAGGGCCAAGATTCATACATTGTGAAGGAGTTAAATGGTGATATTTAGGAATTGCCAGTTCATGGACAACAGTAGTTAGGTCTATACATTTTGTGAATTTTGTAAATAAGTTTCTTGCCCCTGCCCTGTTTTGTCCTGGTTTGTAGGGTTTTGGTCCTATTGCTCTCTGTTGTCAATTTTCCAGTGGGATGGTCTACTTTTACCAATGATTCTAGATCCTTGCTATGCCTGCAAGAGGCATACATCCCCAGACAGAGCCACTGTTAACATGTGCAAAAAATTTCATGGCTGTAGCATCTTTCCCCTGGTCTTTGTATCATTTTTCATGTCTCTGGCTAAAGCCCTAAGAAGAATATTAAAAATCTAGCCATTACATTTAAAAGCCCTTTGTTATGCCTTGGCCTTGTTCTAATTTGATGTTACTTTATTCAGGCCACTTAAAAGTCCTTTAAAATTGGTGACCTTTTTGTCACGTGATTGCGTGAACCTTTTTCATGTCTTGCAATCATGTGACTAAGGTTTTATGTCACCCCCTTTAATATTTTCCCTAAGTCAGTGGGCTTTAATTTTCTCAAGTCCTGGGACTTGATTTTTCTAATGTTCTAGCTTAATATTTTATGGGCCTAGTCTTCTAACAACATCTCCATCCGACAGTTACCGTAAGTTCTTACAGGATTTTTCAGAAGCTTGAGATCTTACGCTGATCGTTGATCTTTCCTGATGATGCAGCATTTCAAAGAAGTGGGACATTCTGACAGGTGTGCATGATTAGCGGTCTCTCATTGGTCCACCTATTTATGATTTGGTAGTTGTTAGTGGGTCTTGGGTTGCCGGCATGTTAGAGGGTCCTGACATCTGTAGAGGATCGATAGTGGGCATATCTTCACAAGGGGCATGTTAGATGTTTGAGATTTTGAGACAACCATTGATTCTTTTGTGTGATGTAACCTTTTCTTTTGGTGGGTCCATCTGTCAGATATCCTGATTTGTTGTACTATGATTGGTCCACATTGTGTGAGCTAGATGTGTTGTCAGGTGGGCCTAGTATCTAAATCAGAAGATTCAAAATCAACGGCGAGCACTTGATCTCATGGAATCTTCCAAGCCTTTGAGATCATGCGCCATCCATTTGATTTTCCAAGTGGCATAATGTTCTTAATGGGGCCATTTTCTAGGTGGTGTAGTGTTGTTCAAATCTTATTGGTTGACATGGGTGATGTGGCATGGTGGGGTCATTGTCAGAAGGATCAGTGACGGGGAAAAAATCTATGGTTGGCATAAGTTCTCATCGATTGTGTTAAAGGCATGAGATCTTATGCCCACCGTTCATTTTCAAAGGCTTAGGTGGGTGGGTCCTGTTGGTACCCTTTAAAATTTTTGAGGAATGGGACACATTAGCATGCATCTATATTATTTTTGCTTTCAGGATGCATGTGGGAACCGGGTGTTTTCTGGGTGGTTTCGTAAAATACATTTGTCCATTGCCTTTCATAGGTTTCATTGGTTCATTCTGAGTCCTAAAATGGCATTTTGAAATGGGTTTGCATCATTTCATTTTTAGGGGGTCTCAAAATCAGAAAATTGCTAAGTGTAGAATTCACCGGAAAGGGCTACTTTGAGGTTGAATAATATGCACCCTGGAGAGCATCATAAGTTTTCAAGGCCGCTTCCAGAGGCCAACTAATGTTATTTGACAAATTTTACAAGGTGCACAGTGAGATTGTGATTTCGATGTGGTTTTGTCTCAAATTTCCTTCAAGTGGTTGCATACAGAAATACAAAGAGTGAATGTGGATTTTGTAGTGGTATGTTAAATGAAAGGCGACCAAGGATGCCAGTGTCAATGTCTGTTTGAATGTAATGAAAGTCATCAAAGAATTGATTATTGTTGCCAATATCTATTGGTTTGATAAGAAGGACATTAGTGTTTATTATATCTTCTTTCAGTGGTTTCAAAAGGCCAAGGAAATGGAACCCAAGTGAGCATTGAAGGAAAATGACTATGATTGAGAGGTTGCCAGCCTTAATATGAATATATAAATGCCAGCATGTTTAATCAGTGTGCATATGTGTTGAGGGATATGATCATTACACACCACACCAAAAAATAGAAGGGGGTACCAGTGTGAGTGTTTAAAAGAAATGCAAGGCTTGGCTGGGCACATTTGGCCAATGAAAGTGATTGCAGGTTGAAGGTAATCAAAATGTGGTGCATGACAAGGGAAGCTAATATATGATAGAGGGACGTTTTGAATAAAGGAGGATGCTAAAAGAAATACCATCCACATAATGATTTATTTTTGCAAACACGAATTTGTGAAGTCACGGATTTTTAGAAGAAGAAAAAATAGTCATATTGCGGGGGGCATAACTTTTTTTTGAACCGTTGGATTGAGCTAATTTTTGGATATGTTGTCGCAAATCAAGTTTTCTACATTCTCACCGGAGCGATTTTAAAAATTCCTTCTAGTTCGCAAGATACAGGTGACTGAGTGAGTCACTGTCAAAACTGCCTATAAGATCACAGAGGACATTTATCCCACATTCATTAAGTTTCATGTCAATGATATGTTCAAATACAAGGCCGCCCAAGTATAGTGTAAGTTGAAAGAGGAGGAAAGACTTGTGCCTTGTGGTCCCACCTCAAAACATGTGCGCCAGCTCGCCATAAGAGACAATATTTTATTGCAAAGTCTTTAAAACCTCAAAGATATTAGTCCCACATTCATCCGGAATGAGGAAATTGTAATGAATATATACAACCAAGCAAACATATGAGGTAACTTGAAAAGTGAAAGCTATACGCATGCAACTCCCTGTTGGTCGCATGGTCGCATGGGCCATTTCTGGCCCATGCGATCATGCGACTGGTCGCCACGTGGCATTCTTATGAGATGGTGAATGGGCCCCATTTTTTGAAGGAAAGTGTGCGGTGGTCTAAGAAGTAGTCGCATGATTTCATGCGCCATTTCTGGCGCATGCGATCATGCGACCAGGTGAGTTGGCAGGTGAGGTGGCAGGCCGGTGCCACGTGGCATGTGGGTCCCGCTCTGGGAGAAAATAAAATAATATTTTATTCAGATTCTTGTGCACTTTCAAGGCCAAAAAATCAAAATTATAAATATATTTTTATATAGTTTTGACTATATAAAAATTTGAATATTTGAAGTTGCAGAGCATGGGGGACAAAATTAATTGTTGGGGGCTTTATTTTTCGCCCGGGTATCAAGTATTATATACCGCCGAAAAGGTGAGAAGACGAGGAATCCATTTCTGAGGTCAGTTTCAATGCAGGTCATGCTGGTTTTGAGATATTTGCAGTTGAAAGAAATAGGGGGCCAGGAAGATATTTTGGAAATATCTTATTTGTTGCATCCGGTGATTCATTCAGTTCAGAGCGATGACTCATTCAGTAGGTAATGCAGAGTTTGACAAGTGTCAGTTTGTGGATGAATTTGGAGTTTTCTCCTCTCCTTCTTATTCTGATTTCAGATCTTTTGTAAGGGTTCCAATCTTTTTGCAGGAGCAGAGCTCTGCAAGTTTGAGTTCCAACTTTGGTTCATGACTGTCTAGCATAATGGTTTTCTGTGTGTTTCATTTTCTGTCATAGATTCAATATAAGTGTTTGTAAATTTGATTGCAAATCGAAATATATGTAAGGCATGTATGGTTTTCAGAGAATTGTCTTCATTGTATTGAGTTTCAATTTCAGTATGAATTCAGTGTTCAAGGGATATTGAGTTTGTCTTCTCCAAGGGAGAATGTATCTGTTTGTATTTGGATATCCTTCAAGGAAGGATTGTAAAATCCTTAAATGCAGATTGGAAATTGATCAGTGCTATGAATTTGTATGATTCTTCATATTGAGCGATGGAAATGTGTTAATGTAAGGCATTAACGCAGGGATATTAATCAATGAAACATGGTTTGTAGTTTGAGTTTATATTTACTGGTTTTGACTCCATGCCCGGATTGAAGGCACTGGTCTTTATTGTTAGAAGTCATTTGCCAAACTAGCATCAATTTAATCAATCAACTTTTCCTTTCTGTTGATGAGTTTGAAAGATAGATTGAGCATGTGGGTAGGCTTCCCATAAGATAGGTTCATCTCAGTTATGAATCCTATTGCAAGACCTATTTATTCTATTTAATCCATTGGTGAAATCTGCTTATTAGGTGTTTGTATTAGTTCATATCAGTTTGCATAAGCAGAGAAGTGAGGTACACCCGCCTGGGTCTGTGGAGCCCGAAGTGAAGAAGGATTTAATCCTTATCAATTAGCATTTCTCTTGCCAGGAAAAGAGCATCAAAGGGGAGAGATCAGGTTATGATCTAGTTATTTACCTGTGCAAGAAAAAAAGCTAACAAAATGGCGACTCTACTGGGGAATAGCAGTAAAAAATTCTTGCTAAAGAAATCAGTAAATCTCTAGTGGTCCATTTTGGTTATAGAGTCTGTTCTTTTAAAAAATTGTTATATTCTCTCATTCAATGGGAGTGGCGACTCCGAATCTCTGTTTGATCAGTGTGTAGTAGTATGAATTTTTAATAAATTTTGTGATCCTGACAAACAGTGCATCCTGTGAAGTTGTTTTGTGTTTGCTGATAAAGAAGGTCCAAGTATGAGATAAAAGGTTCTCAGCTAGTTCCGGATTAGTCCTCTGCGAAGGGGTGGCGAATCTACACATATTTGAAAGGTGATTTGAAAGAGGTTTCAGATCAATATTTTACACCAGCAATAGCACTTCCAGGTAAATTTTTCAAAGTATAAATCAGTCCCTAAATAGGTGAATCAGTCACTAAAGTAAAAGGGACATTAATTTGAAAGTTTGAGTCATATTTCTGAATAAAAGATCCAGTTGCTAAAAGGTATCAGAGATATGTTCATATTTTGAAATTAATGGTTGCATAGGTCAGATTGAAATATTGTCATAAGCACCAGTAGTATTGTGTGTTAGTGCATTGAAATGGAGTTTCCAGCTTTGAAGGATCAAGATCTAGTTTTTAGATCTGAAAAGAATCAGTTAGCTCTTGAAATTTTAGAAAGAGACCATCTATTGTTACGTCAATAGATTTGGCATAATGGTGTATTGATATTAAAATGTGCAATAGGAGAAAGAAATGAAGAATCCATGATGTCCTATTATAAGAAGTTTCTTATTGCATGTAGTGAGCTTCCTAAGGATCTTGATTTTCATGAATCCCAGTATGCTGAAATGTTCTTAGAACTTTCAATACCTGAATCAATTAGTTGGACTGCATCTTTAAAACATGAAGCACTAGAAGATGTTAAGGATTGGATGGACTCATTTTTAAAAACTGAATTTAGTCAAATTGAGTCTAATTCATGTGAGGATGTTGAATCCTATGATGATCATAGTGCTGGTTATTGTGCTGATGATGGAATTTATGAGTGTCAAGGAAGGGATAGTGAATTTTCAGTTGATAATAGTTTCTTTGAGCTTGTGGATCTCCCTTTGTCTCAGCATGATGTTGATGACTATTTGTTTCAATCTAATGATGTTTTGTGTGAACGTGAAGAACATGGATATGATGCAGATGCTAGTTCCTGTAGTAGTTCCTTCACACAAGGCAATGTAAGACAATTAAATTCAGTCCTGGTTTCAGAAGGAGAAGAAATTTGCAGCATCGACAGTGAGAATGAGGGAGTGAAAAGTGATGTTCAGTGCTGGATAAGTAGTGAGCTGATTTCAAGTCTTTTGGATGCTGAATGGCAGAGGTATGATACTAAATTTGTTTCAAAAATTCCATGCCTAGCTGACATAAGTTTTGATGAAAGTGATTTGGATGATGGCATGACGAGTGAAATAAATTTTGATGTCTCTTCTCCTAGTACTAATCAACATGTTGATTATCAAGATGCATTGGAAAGTTTTGGAGTGGTTTCAAAACTTAATGATGATAATAAATGTGACTATAAATCTAATTATTCATTTGAATTCCAACCGGTAACACTAGAGGAGGTGCAAAGTCCAGGTATGAATGATAATTTCTTTCAAATAGAGTATGAGACTTTTGTGTTTCCGGTTGACAACATGTATAAATCAGTAGATGAAGATCAGTTTCAGATTGGTGGTAATATGCATGAGCATGTTGATTCCTATTTTCATAGTGAGCAAGATGAGGACTATGTTTCAAATTTTTACATGCACTATGAAAATGAAGATAATTATTTTAATTTGCCTGATGAGCTGATTGAAAGTACTAATATATTTGGTGAACTGAATGAGAATGAAGTATCCAGCTTACCTCAAGAAGAGAGAAATGAGAATCAGATATTTGATCGGGGTAAGTGAGCCTCAGTTGGTTTCCATTTGTAAAAAGTTGTGCATATTTGTATAGTTGTGTTGCTTTCAGCAGTAGTGTAGTTTGTTTTTGAATAAGGAACCAGTTTTGAGGAGATTGTTGGACCCAGTTTAGTAAGTTTTTGGAAAGTTTGGAAGGATAAGGTGAAGAAGCTAGTTTTTGGGGTGGTCTGCTCTTCCAGAAGATTCTGGTATTCTTGCCATGATCTTGCAATCAAGCATCCACAGTCAGAGCCACTGTTGGTACCCTTTAAAATTTTTGAGGAATGGGACACATTAGCATGCATCTATATTATTTTTGCTTTCAGGATGCATGTGGGAACCGGGTGTTTTCTGGGTGGTTTCGTAAAATACATTTGTCCATTGCCTTTCATAGGTTTCATTGGTTCATTCTGAGTCCTAAAATGACGTTTTGAAATGGGTTTGCATCATTTCATTTTTAGGGGGTCTCAAAATCAGAAAATTGCTAAGTGTAGAATTCACCGGAAAGGGCTACTTTGAGGTTGAATAATATGCACCCTGGAGAGCATCATAAGTTTTCAAGGCCGCTTCCAGAGGCCAACTAATGTTATTTGACAAATTTTACAAGGTGCACAGTGAGATTGTGATTTCGATGTGGTTTTGTCTCAAATTTCCTTCAAGTGGTTGCATACAGAAATACAAAGAGTGAATGTGGATTTTGTAGTGGTATGTTAAATGAAAGGCGACCAAGGATGCCAGTGTCAATGTCTGTTTGAATGTAATGAAAGTCATCAAAGAATTGATTATTGTTGCCAATATCTATTGGTTTGATAAGAAGGACATTAGTGTTTATTATATCTTCTTTCAGTGGTTTCAAAAGGCCAAGGAAATGGAACCCAAGTGAGCATTGAAGGAAAATGACTATGATTGAGAGGTTGCCAGCCTTAATATGAATATATAAATGCCAGCATGTTTAATCAGTGTGCATATGTGTTGAGGGATATGATCATTACACACCACACCAAAAAATAGAAGGGGGTACCAGTGTGAGTGTTTAAAAGAAATGCAAGGCTTGGCTGGGCACATTTGGCCAATGAAAGTGATTGCAGGCTGAAGGTAATCAAAATGTGGTGCATGACAAGGGAAGCTAATATATGATAGAGGGACGTTTTGAATAAAGGAGGATGCTAAAAGAAATACCATCCACATAATGATTTATTTTTGCAAACACGAATTTGTGAAGTCACGGATTTTTAGAAGAAGAAAAAATAGTCATATTGCGGGGGGCATAACTTTTTTTTGAACCGTTGGATTGAGCTAATTTTTGGATATGTTGTCGCAAATCAAATTTTCTACATTCTCACCGGAGCGATTTTAAAAATTCCTCCTAGTTCGCAAGATACAGGTGACTGAGTGAGTCACTGTCAAAACTGCCTATAAGATCACAGAGGACATTTATCCCACATTCATTAAGTTTCATGTCAATGATATGTTCAAATACAAGGCCGCCCAAGTATAGTGTAAGTTGAAAGAGGAGGAAAGACTTGTGCCTTGTGGTCCCACCTCAAAACATGTGCGCCAGCTCGCCATAAGAGACAATATTTTATTGCAAAGTCTTTAAAACCTCAAAGATATTAGTCCCACATTCATCCGGAATGAGGAAATTGTAATGAATATATACAACCAAGCAAACATATGAGGTAACTTGAAAAGTGAAAGCTATACGCATGCAACTCCCTGTTGGTCGCATGGTCGCATGGGCCATTTCTGGCCCATGCGATCATGCGACTGGTCGCCACGTGGCATTCTTATGAGATGGTGAATGGGCCCCATTTTTTGAAGGAAAGTGTGCGGTGGTCTAAGAAGTAGTCGCATGATTTCATGCGCCATTTCTGGCGCATGCGATCATGCGACCAGGTGAGTTGGCAGGTGAGGTGGCAGGCTAGTGCCACGTGGCATGTGGGTCCCGCTCTGGGAGAAAATAAAATAATATTTTATTCAGATTCTTGTGCACTTTCAAGGCCAAAAAATCAAAATTATAAATATATTTTTATATAGTTTTGACTATATAAAAATTTGAATATTTGAAGTTGCAGAGCATGGGGGACAAAATTAATTGTTGGGGGCTTTATTTTTCGCCCGGGTATCAAGTATTATATACCGCCGAAAAGGTGAGAAGACGAGGAATCCATTTCTGAGGTCAGTTTCAATGCAGGTCATGCTGGTTTTGAGATATTTGCAGTTGAAAGAAATAGGGGGCCAGGAAGATATTTTGGAAATATCTTATTTGTTGCATCCGGTGATTCATTCAGTTCAGAGCGATGACTCATTCAGTAGGTAATGCAGAGTTTGACAAGTGTCAGTTTGTGGATGAATTTGGAGTTTTCTCCTCTCCTTCTTATTCTGATTTCAGATCTTTTGTAAGGGTTCCAATCTTTTTGCAGGAGCAGAGCTCTGCAAGTTTGAGTTCCAACTTTGGTTCATGACTGTCTAGCATAATGGTTTTCTGTGTGTTTCATTTTCTGTCATAGATTCAATATAAGTGTTTGTAAATTTGATTGCAAATCGAAATATATGTAAGGCATGTATGGTTTTCAGAGAATTGTCTTCATTGTATTGAGTTTCAATTTCAGTATGAATTCAGTGTTCAAGGGATATTGAGTTTGTCTTCTCCAAGGGAGAATGTATCTGTTTGTATTTGGATATCCTTCAAGGAAGGATTGTAAAATCCTTAAATGCAGATTGGAAATTGATCAGTGCTATGAATTTGTATGATTCTTCATATTGAGCGATGGAAATGTGTTAATGTAAGGCATTAACGCAGGGATATTAATCAATGAAACATGGTTTGTAGTTTGAGTTTATATTTACTGGTTTTGACTCCATGCCCGGATTGAAGGCACTGGTCTTTATTGTTAGAAGTCATTTGCCAAACTAGCATCAATTTAATCAATCAACTTTCCCTTTCTGTTGATGAGTTTGAAAGATAGATTGAGCATGTGGGTAGGCTTCCCATAAGATAGGTTCATCTCAGTTATGAATCCTATTGCAAGACCTATTTATTCTATTTAATCCATTGGTGAAATCTGCTTATTAGGTGTTTGTATTAGTTCATATCAGTTTGCATAAGCAGAGAAGTGAGGTACACCCGCCTGGGTCTGTGGAGCCCGAAGTGAAGAAGGATTTAATCCTTATCAATTAGCATTTCTCTTGCCAGGAAAAGAGCATCAAAGGGGAGAGATCAGGTTATGATCTAGTTATTTACCCGTGCAAGAAAAAAAGCTAACAAAATGGCGACTCTACTGGGGAATAGCAGTAAAAAATTCTTGCTAAAGAAATCAGTAAATCTCTAGTGGTCCATTTTGGTTATAGAGTCTGTTCTTTTAAAAAATTGTTATATTCTCTCATTCAATGGGAGTGGCGACTCCGAATCTCTGTTTGATCAGTGTGTAGTAGTATGAATTTTTAATAAATTTTGTGATCCTGACAAACAGTGCATCCTGTGAAGTTGTTTTGTGTTTGCTGATAAAGAAGGTCCAAGTATGAGATAAAAGGTTCTCAGCTAGTTCCGGATTAGTCCTCTGCGAAGGGGTGGCGAATCTACACATATTTGAAAGGTGATTTGAAAGAGGTTTCAGATCAATATTTTACACCAGCAATAGCACTTCCAGGTAAATTTTTCAAAGTATAAATCAGTCCCTAAATAGGTGAATCAGTCACTAAAGTAAAAGGGACATTAATTTGAAAGTTTGAGTCATATTTCTGAATAAAAGATCCAGTTGCTAAAAGGTATCAGAGATATGTTCATATTTTGAAATTAATGGTTGCATAGGTCAGATTGAAATATTGTCATAAGCACCAGTAGTATTGTGTGTTAGTGCATTGAAATGGAGTTTCCAGCTTTGAAGGATCAAGATCTAGTTTTTAGATCTGAAAAGAATCAGTTAGCTCTTGAAATTTTAGAAAGAGACCATCTATTGTTACGTCAATAGATTTGGCATAATGGTGTATTGATATTAAAATGTGCAATAGGAGAAAGAAATGAAGAATCCATGATGTCCTATTATAAGAAGTTTCTTATTGCATGTAGTGAGCTTCCTAAGGATCTTGATTTTCATGAATCCCAGTATGCTGAAATGTTCTTAGAACTTTCAATACCTGAATCAATTAGTTGGACTGCATCTTTAAAACATGAAGCACTAGAAGATGTTAAGGATTGGATGGACTCATTTTTAAAAACTGAATTTAGTCAAATTGAGTCTAATTCATGTGAGGATGTTGAATCCTATGATGATCATAGTGCTGGTTATTGTGCTGATGATGGAATTTATGAGTGTCAAGGAAGGGATAGTGAATTTTCAGTTGATAATAGTTTCTTTGAGCTTGTGGATCTCCCTTTGTCTCAGCATGATGTTGATGACTATTTGTTTCAATCTAATGATGTTTTGTGTGAACGTGAAGAACATGGATATGATGCAGATGCTAGTTCCTGTAGTAGTTCCTTCACACAAGGCAATGTAAGACAATTAAATTCAGTCCTGGTTTCAGAAGGAGAAGAAATTTGCAGCATCGACAGTGAGAATGAGGGAGTGAAAAGTGATGTTCAGTGCTGGATAAGTAGTGAGCTGATTTCAAGTCTTTTGGATGCTGAATGGCAGAGGTATGATACTAAATTTGTTTCAAAAATTCCATGCCTAGCTGACATAAGTTTTGATGAAAGTGATTTGGATGATGGCATGACGAGTGAAATAAATTTTGATGTCTCTTCTCCTAGTACTAATCAACATGTTGATTATCAAGATGCATTGGAAAGTTTTGGAGTGGTTTCAAAACTTAATGATGATAATAAATGTGACTATAAATCTAATTATTCATTTGAATTCCAACCGGTAACACTAGAGGAGGTGCAAAGTCCAGGTATGAATGATAATTTCTTTCAAATAGAGTATGAGACTTTTGTGTTTCCGGTTGACAACATGTATAAATCAGTAGATGAAGATCAGTTTCAGATTGGTGGTAATATGCATGAGCATGTTGATTCCTATTTTCATAGTGAGCAAGATGAGGACTATGTTTCAAATTTTTACATGCACTATGAAAATGAAGATAATTATTTTAATTTGCCTGATGAGCTGATTGAAAGTACTAATATATTTGGTGAACTGAATGAGAATGAAGTATCCAGCTTACCTCAAGAAGAGAGAAATGAGAATCAGATATTTGATCGGGGTAAGTGAGCCTCAGTTGGTTTCCATTTGTAAAAAGTTGTGCATATTTGTATAGTTGTGTTGCTTTCAGCAGTAGTGTAGTTTGTTTTTGAATAAGGAACCAGTTTTGAGGAGATTGTTGGACCCAGTTTAGTAAGTTTTTGGAAAGTTTGGAAGGATAAGGTGAAGAAGCTAGTTTTTGGGGTGGTCTGCTCTTCCAGAAGATTCTGGTATTCTTGCCATGATCTTGCAATCAAGCATCCACAGTCAGAGCCACTGTTGGTACCCTTTAAAATTTTTGAGGAATGGGACACATTAGCATGCATCTATATTATTTTTGCTTTCAGGATGCATGTGGGAACCGGGTGTTTTCTGGGTGGTTTCGTAAAATACATTTGTCCATTGCCTTTCATAGGTTTCATTGGTTCATTCTGAGTCCTAAAATGGCGTTTTGAAATGGGTTTGCATCATTTCATTTTTAGGGGGTCTCAAAATCAGAAAATTGCTAAGTGTAGAATTCACCGGAAAGGGCTACTTTGAGGTTGAATAATATGCACCCTGGAGAGCATCATAAGTTTTCAAGGCCGCTTCCAGAGGCCAACTAATGTTATTTGACAAATTTTACAAGGTGCACAGTGAGATTGTGATTTCGATGTGGTTTTGTCTCAAATTTCCTTCAAGTGGTTGCATACAGAAATACAAAGAGTGAATGTGGATTTTGTAGTGGTATGTTAAATGAAAGGCGACCAAGGATGCCAGTGTCAATGTCTGTTTGAATGTAATGAAAGTCATCAAAGAATTGATTATTGTTGCCAATATCTATTGGTTTGATAAGAAGGACATTAGTGTTTATTATATCTTCTTTCAGTGGTTTCAAAAGGCCAAGGAAATGGAACCCAAGTGAGCATTGAAGGAAAATGACTATGATTGAGAGGTTGCCAGCCTTAATATGAATATATAAATGCCAGCATGTTTAATCAGTGTGCATATGTGTTGAGGGATATGATCATTACACACCACACCAAAAAATAGAAGGGGGTACCAGTGTGAGTGTTTAAAAGAAATGCAAGGCTTGGCTGGGCACATTTGGCCAATGAAAGTGATTGCATGCTGAAGGTAATCAAAATGTGGTGCATGACAAGGGAAGCTAATATATGATAGAGGGACGTTTTGAATAAAGGAGGATGCTAAAAGAAATACCATCCACATAATGATTTATTTTTGCAAACACGAATTTGTGAAGTCACGGATTTTTAGAAGAAGAAAAAATAGTCATATTGCGGGGGGCATAACTTTTTTTTGAACCGTTGGATTGAGCTAATTTTTGGATATGTTGTCGCAAATCAAATTTTCTACATTCTCACCGGAGCGATTTTAAAAATTCCTCCTAGTTCGCAAGATACAGGTGACTGAGTGAGTCACTGTCAAAACTGCCTATAAGATCACAGAGGACATTTATCCCACATTCATTAAGTTTCATGTCAATGATATGTTCAAATACAAGGCCGCCCAAGTATAGTGTAAGTTGAAAGAGGAGGAAAGACTTGTGCCTTGTGGTCCCACCTCAAAACATGTGCGCCAGCTCGCCATAAGAGACAATATTTTATTGCAAAGTCTTTAAAACCTCAAAGATATTAGTCCCACATTCATCCGGAATGAGGAAATTGTAATGAATATATACAACCAAGCAAACATATGAGGTAACTTGAAAAGTGAAAGCTATACGCATGCAACTCCCTGTTGGTCGCATGGTCGCATGGGCCATTTCTGGCCCATGCGATCATGCGACTGGTCGCCACGTGGCATTCTTATGAGATGGTGAATGGGCCCCATTTTTTGAAGGAAAGTGTGCGGTGGTCTAAGAAGTAGTCGCATGATTTCATGCGCCATTTCTGGCGCATGCGATCATGCGACCAGGTGAGTTGGCAGGTGAGGTGGCAGGCTAGTGCCACGTGGCATGTGGGTCCCGCTCTGGGAGAAAATAAAATAATATTTTATTCAGATTCTTGTGCACTTTCAAGGCCAAAAAATCAAAATTATAAATATATTTTTATATAGTTTTGACTATATAAAAATTTGAATATTTGAAGTTGCAGAGCATGGGGGACAAAATTAATTGTTGGGGGCTTTATTTTTCGCCCGGGTATCAAGTATTATATACCGCCGAAAAGGTGAGAAGACGAGGAATCCATTTCTGAGGTCAGTTTCAATGCAGGTCATGCTGGTTTTGAGATATTTGCAGTTGAAAGAAATAGGGGGCCAGGAAGATATTTTGGAAATATCTTATTTGTTGCATCCGGTGATTCATTCAGTTCAGAGCGATGACTCATTCAGTAGGTAATGCAGAGTTTGACAAGTGTCAGTTTGTGGATGAATTTGGAGTTTTCTCCTCTCCTTCTTATTCTGATTTCAGATCTTTTGTAAGGGTTCCAATCTTTTTGCAGGAGCAGAGCTCTGCAAGTTTGAGTTCCAACTTTGGTTCATGACTGTCTAGCATAATGGTTTTCTGTGTGTTTCATTTTCTGTCATAGATTCAATATAAGTGTTTGTAAATTTGATTGCAAATCGAAATATATGTAAGGCATGTATGGTTTTCAGAGAATTGTCTTCATTGTATTGAGTTTCAATTTCAGTATGAATTCAGTGTTCAAGGGATATTGAGTTTGTCTTCTCCAAGGGAGAATGTATCTGTTTGTATTTGGATATCCTTCAAGGAAGGATTGTAAAATCCTTAAATGCAGATTGGAAATTGATCAGTGCTATGAATTTGTATGATTCTTCATATTGAGCGATGGAAATGTGTTAATGTAAGGCATTAACGCAGGGATATTAATCAATGAAACATGGTTTGTAGTTTGAGTTTATATTTACTGGTTTTGACTCCATGCCCGGATTGAAGGCACTGGTCTTTATTGTTAGAAGTCATTTGCCAAACTAGCATCAATTTAATCAATCAACTTTCCCTTTCTGTTGATGAGTTTGAAAGATAGATTGAGCATGTGGGTAGGCTTCCCATAAGATAGGTTCATCTCAGTTATGAATCCTATTGCAAGACCTATTTATTCTATTTAATCCATTGGTGAAATCTGCTTATTAGGTGTTTGTATTAGTTCATATCAGTTTGCATAAGCAGAGAAGTGAGGTACACCCGCCTGGGTCTATGGAGCCCGAAGTGAAGAAGGATTTAATCCTTATCAATTAGCATTTCTCTTGCCAGGAAAAGAGCATCAAAGGGGAGAGATCAGGTTATGATCTAGTTATTTACCCGTGCAAGAAAAAAAGCTAACAGGTCCTATGTCAGGTGTGACTGAGCATGAGCTGCAAATGAGGTAGTGACAAGTGGCACAAAGTGGGCCTAGGTGGGGTCTAAGGTCTTAGCAGCCTGGACAAAAGTGTTTAGCAGTTCCGATAGATTTTAATGGGTTCGCCTGTTCACAAAGTAAGATGGCAGTTCTCTAATTGTTTTAGCAGTTCAATGAACAAGCATTCGTGTAATCGCTAAACTTTCTAGTGGTATTATAAGGTATTCTATGAATGGCTGATTCCCTTCAGTCACTAGTTCCCTAAATGTGACTAAGGTCATATTAAAAGGTAAAGACATAAACCAGCAAAATAAAAAGATCCGACGGTCATGATATAAAGTTGATGGTGATTCAAATGTGGACCACTGATTTGCTGCTGGCACCATGGAAGTGACCGTTGTAGTTTGAATTGAAATTTCTGAGGGTTTCCTATGACCAGAAGGACAAAAATTCAATGCAGAAGTGACTGGAGCTGGTGAGAGATGATTTGTTTGCCGTTGTAGTGTTGTCCAAGGTGTGCCATGATCATTTGTAGGGGTCTATACCATGTGGTTTTGTGCTCAAGATGTGTTGCAGGTGACGGAAAGGGTTGACATTTTGGATGTTTTTATGGTTCTCAGTACCTTCTAAATGAGATTCTCATGATTATGGATCACTCTAGGATTTTATTTTTCCTATTTTCCTGGGTTTCTTCTGTTGTAATAAATTTTTTACCATTTCAATTGATTTGGTGGGTGAAACCCTAACCCTAGTCATTTGTAGCTTGTTGTAACCTATTTTGGGTTTCCAAGATGACTAGGGGGTATTTATTATATAATTTTTGAATGGGTGTGGGTTCCAAAAAAAAATTTGGTCCCTGGTTGTTGTTGATGGTATTATACTAAGTAAAGAGAGCTTGGATTTTGGGTCTGTTTCTTTGGCATTTTGTTGTCTGATAATGTACTGATTCTGCAAGTCTTAATGAGAATATAGTTGAATTCCAATCTCATAGTGGTGTATGTCCTTTTGTTTTGTTCTTGAGCTCATATACATTAACTTCACAAAGTGGGTTAGTATATGGTAAACAAAGAGTATTTTGAGGTTATCTTTGAGTTCCTAACAAAGTTAGGATTAAAGTCTTTTAGGTAATTTTAGTGAGTTCATGGCTTGATAAGAATTTGATGTCCTGGTATGTGAGTGAGAGGGATAATAGGCAAAGCACTTATCCTAAATTCAAGTGTGTTTGAGTTAGGGTCTTCAGTTGATGTATGCTATTAGGTGACTCTATGCCCTAGTTAAGGCATTGATTTGTTCTTTGGAGGTAGTCCATCATCTTCAATCACACACACACAAATTCAAATGATCAAATCTTTAAATCAGTTAGTAAAGAGTATATTGGTATAACATTTAGTGATTCCTTTCAAGAAGTGAATCAAGGGTACACCTACCTGAGCATTAGAGCTTGAAGTGTAGGAGGATCTCTATTGATCCTTTTTAATTGGCCCTCTTCCTTGTAGACTTTGGAGTGGTGATAGAGTCAAAGTATTATTAAAATTATCCATCAAAGTATAAATCTACAAGTTGAAGATCAAAGGGAACTCCCAAGAGTACTCGTGGTTCTTTAAGTTATGATGTGCAAAAATATGTTCATGTTAGACACTATTTTGAGAGATTATTGCAATCATATGGAGTTGTGATCATACGGGTGACGTCAACTATGACATGTTGATTGGTGAAGAAAAAATTAAATGCTGACTTGGAACACATTTCAAGTAAATTGATGAGAGAGATTGATCTATGGATTTGGATGATAAAGAGATGTAATTATTATGTTGTAACATTGTAAGAGGTTTCATCTACATCTTTGCATGAGTCCATTTTGTATTTTGTAAATAGGATTTATCCTATGAAGGCCAACCTAGATTTAATTGTTGTAACTTGTATATAATGACTGAAATCCTTGGAAAATAAGTGTGTGCTACATATGTGAGATGTAGAGGTGAATGAAAGATTAAGGTTGCATTGGTTACTATTTTTAGAATAGTAGTTGTGCACTTGGGCACAAGGTGGAGCTTTCTTGGAAGTGGTTGATTACTCGAAAGAGTTTTAGAATAGAATTATCTTAGTCTTGAATTTTTGAGGTTTCGATAACTTGAGGGTGGCTTTAAATCTCAAATCTCTTGATCAAGTTGATATATTGTACACTCGTAATAGGCTTATTGCCTCTAGCAGGGCTGGACTCCTAGCAGGGTCAATTCCTTAACAGGGATCACATTGTAAAAGGCTCCTAATAGGGCATGTCCTTTAACCAAGACCTTCCTATTGTAATACTCATCTCTTAATAGGGTCAAAAATCTTAACATGGTTATTATACTCATAGTCCATATATTTGTGTGTACCACCCCCGCCAGGTTTTTTCCCTTAACAAGGTTTTCCTCGAGAACAAATCTTGGTGTTCATGTGTATGTGTGTTATCACTAAATTGACTTTTCAGTTCAGTATTTATTTTTAGAAATAAGAATTGAAGTTGAAAAAGAAGTATCCTATATCGGCATCAATTGATTCACCTCCCCCTCTCAGTTGATTAGGACATTATTATTCTAACACATATCTTAATTGATAAATTTGTTAAAGAAGAATTGAGACTCTAAAATTAAGTTTGAGTTGGTAATTACCGATTCACCCCCTCTTAGTAATCAATCATATACCTACAATTGGTATCAGAGATAAGTTCCTTGATTTAGAAAGTTTAAATACTTAAGGAAAATATCTAAAGATGTATAGAAAATAAGCACCCAAGTTCACTAGGGATAATTTCAATACATGGGCAAGTAGAATGAAGCTACATTTGTCAGGACTATCAGAGACAGTAGTCAGATATCTTACAACACAATACAAACCACCTATTGGAATAATTACTATAGATGAGGAAAATGAAATGCTAATACACAACTTAGTAATTATAGATATTACAAGTACCCTAAATGATGTTGAATATGTTGATATAAAAGACATGGATAATGCAAAAGATATGTTGGATAAATGGAAGAATGTCTATGGAGATGATGCATATGTTCTGAAACCTAAAGTTGATAGTCTTAAAGGAAAGTATGATTAAATAAAGATGAAAGATGAAGAAAACATCACATAATATAGTATAAGGCTAAAAGAAATTATTTCTTCTATTACATGATATGGAGGAAATCTTGAAGATGATGATGTTGTAAGTAAAATTATCAGAACACTCACAGCCAGGTATGCAATTAGAGTTTCTATTATTAAAGAGTTAAGATCTATTGATCTAGTCAAAGTCAAATTGGACTCATTAATAGGCAAGTTGATTGCATTTGAATTGAGTAATTTTGATAATAGTCAACCTACTACTACTGAAGTTTCTTTTCAAGCCTCAACAAATAGTGGATCATCTAAAAAATAAAATTTTTACTTATGATTCAGATGACTATGAAGCTTTAGCTACTGAAGAAGAATATTTGAAGGAAATCGAAGCTTTAATAGCCAAGTTGTAATGTCCCTTTCAGAGAACCCATAATGAATCAGGTATTTTAACCTAAAATCACAACTAACAATTTTTTTTTTTTACATTCTAACATTTCATTGTTAACATCCACTAAACAAAATTCCTTAAAGGTTCCCTTATCAAATTCATTTACCAATATAAAATTATTGCATTACATTACTAATATAAATGAATTTCATTTCCTTTTTCCTTTACTTTGCATTTTAGAATATAAGAGAAAGGTAAGAACATAATCTTTCATTCACAACTATATCTTCTACTTCCTATCTCATTTTCATTCCTTTTACTTGTTAGTACTATTAAAAATATTTTCCCCCTCATACTTTAAATTTTTGTCAAAACCTTGAATAAATTGACCTAGTAGAAAACATGTCAAAAACCCTAATTATTCTAGGTCTTGTTATGTTTGAACATTACCTTTTTCATTCACTAAAGATACAAAACTACATGTGTTTAAATCAAACCCCTCAAGTTTTCGACATCATGTGTTTTGAGGTTAGGTTTTAAAGCGGGTCCCTTTTTATCAAATATTTCATGAAAAATCTTTGGATTTTCCCATTTTAATCTTGGCCATTCAATCCATTTTGATCTTGTGGTCCTTGATATCCCTTAAGTTCCATGGTTGTCTGACTTTCTGACTTATGGGGATGCGACTAAGTGACACCTGTCAAAGAGGGCCAGGTTTCAAAAGCTACACTATCACTAACAAGTGGATTGCATCTACAATTGTTGTAGTACCTTAAAGATAAGTTGGCCACTTGTTAATCCTTGTGGGACTATGACAACTGTATGATTGGATAAAGGAATGGTGATAGTAAAGGTGGGACCAAATTTCATTAATGACCAACGATTGCCCAATGGAAGCTAATCTACGGTTGTTGCATTCCCTTAATCTGACATCCCTGATAGTTCTTTGTTTGAGGGAATACAACTGAGTGACATGTGTCCTTTGTAATGTCATTTTCTAGTGGGTTCGGAGTCTTTAGGTGCTTCCACATGTTCACTTGTGAAGTGGGGTCATAAACTTTCAAAGGTGGTAAAGATCTGTCAGATCTTGAAAGAATTGACGATAGGCATTATGCCTTAATTGTAAATGCTTGGTGTTTTAAGCTTGCAGGGTGTGACATGTTGACACTTGTCCAGGCTGAGTAAAGTTAAAATAAATTATGGGTTTTTTAGCACATGGGTATAATGAAATGTTCTCATTGGTCGAGAACTAAGCTTAGAGAATGTGTTAAAGTTTGTTGCGTGGATTTTGTTAGCCGTTTGATGTGCCAGAAGGAGTTTGATTGATGGTGTGTATTCAAATTTGATGTTTTGAGGTTGTTTCACATCCTATGAATGTTGTAGTTGCCAGTCTCAGTAATGGAAAACTTAATGATTTTCATGTGAATCGATCGTGGTGGGTTGGCAATGATTATATAGTCAGATTTGATCATTGGAAATGACACCTTTCTTTCAGTCTTTCTGCAAGTGATTTTTATCTCTCTGCAAGCGTCATCTACAAGTTTTCTTTGTTGAAATGGTAGGCATCTTGAAGTTGAAAGCTCTCAAAATTTTTAAAAGAAAATTTTAGTAGTTGGAATATTGTCTGCTGTTGCTATCATAAAATTATCTGGGTGATTTTTTTTATCTGGTCTCTATACATTTTCCTAAAGCCCTAGTTAGAAGATGGCACCCAAAAGAGAGCTCTTGGGGAAAACAAAGTACAAAGACAGGGGTGTATTTGAAGATTTACTTCAATTTCTCCCACATTCAGAGATTGAAAAGTCCAGAATGAAAGAATTAGTTCCCAAAAAACCTAGGGACTATGTTGATGAAGGACTATTTGATAGGGGATTATGGATGATAGATGCTAAGGTAGGGGAAAAATACAATGTCTTAATTTTATTTAAAGCTATTTACTCTTAAAGAAATGCTTGTGTCCCCCTCAGCAATATATGGCAATTTGATGCAGGGAAACTCATTGTGCCTAGAGTTTTTATGGATGCTAATCTCCTCATATAGATAGCTAAATGTTATGACCCTGTAACTAGATATGTTAGGGACATAAATGGAAAGGTTTTGATAAGAATAAAAAAGGATGAGATCATAAAAGTTTTTTTACTAAATGATCCTTCAGTTGGACTGGAGAAGATTGATTTTGAAGAATTTGGTAAAATTTACCAGGTGTAGAGAGACTATTTGAGGTCTGGTCCTTTAAGAGATTTCTTTGGAAATATTGGTGCCATGTGTATGGTGAGTGCAAGCACACTTGAACCTTTCAGGTTAGATCTTTTCAGTTTAAGAGCACAATACATATATAAGTCTTTGGCTTTGATTCTAGGATAGGATGAGGCCACACATATGCCTATCCCATACATGTTTCTGATGGTACAGACCCTACATCCCCACTTGGCATTAATTTTTTATTTTTCCCCTTACGTTGTAGACCTAATCCATCAAGAATTAATGGGGATAAAAAATATGAAGGTAGGTAGGCCTTTTGGGTGGTATTCCATGTTGATGCATATGTTCTTGTACAATGGTGTTGAATTCTTCAGCAAAGAAATGGATATTGTAAGGGAAAAGAATGGAGAAGTGTTACCAATCTAGTTGTGGACTACAGAGCTATCATGGGATAGGACTGATGCTAGTTACATCATTTTTTATAGAAATTTTTCTTCAAGGCTCAGATCCTTGTTAATTTTTGAGAATCCAAGAATTCCCATGGAGTTATTAAGGCTAATTAATTAGGCCAAAGGAATATTGTAAAGACATCGCCATAGTTCATAATTTTGGTGATATAATTTTGTATCCAGTTTCCATAGTGTTCAAAGTATATGGTTGTAGAAAGGAACCTTATATACTATCTTATTAGGTCCCTTTGAAGATAGAATATGCAGAAATCTTAAGGTAGATTGGTGATCTTCATGAAACAACCTTGACAAATAAAGGAAGGGGAACTTTGTTCCCAAGAATTATAATAGCCCACTAGTATATTATTGTTAAATAGGGATGGGTGCACTTGAATAAGGTTATGCAACCTTATAGAATGGCTACTAGAGTAATAAGGTTGTTAGATAAAGAGGGTTTTTTATCTGGGATGTTTAAAGAGAAAACAAGGTGTGTTAGCATGGAACACCAGTTCAACTTTCCTGAGGATATAGTCAAGAATCAATTTGATCTTCAAACTCAAGAATTAAAAAAGAAAAGTGGATAATCTATAAAAAGACTATAGATTTTATTCAGATTTTTGACAAGGAATATGACCCATTAAAGGCTTTTCAGCCATGGGCAAGGAAAGTGGATACCCTTATGGAACATTTTGAGGGAATTATACAAGAAGCAAATGTGAAGAAGGCTGTGGTTATCAAATCTGATCTGGATAGGGAAAGAAGAATTTTAAGTCATCTTGGATATACAAAGTTGACCCCTAGGGGAGCATATATAGTTCAGGAGAGGAAGGGATATAGTGTCCTTCTCCTAGCTCAAAAAAAAGATAAATTTCTTCCATCCACTTCTAGGGGGAAGAGACCTATGAATGATCCAATAATAGAGGAGCCCTCTCCAAAGAGCCAAAGATAGGAGGAACCTCAACCATAATAGGAGATGTATTCCACTTCTCAATCCCTATTACAACTAGATGAACATGGAGTTGCTCAGCAACTAGTACACTTGAGTAATGAGGGGAACATTTTTGTTTCAAGTGATGAGATACAAGAAGGGATGCCAGAGGCACCTAGAAGAATAGAGATGGACCTTACAATAAAAGAGTTTGAAGGTAAACAACTAGACCTAATTTTGAAGTAGGCTAGTGATGCTTTCATTTCAGATAATAATTTTGTTAAGACAAGGACATTTCTTCAATTTTTGTGGAGAATGCACATCAATCAATACAAAGAGATCTGTGAGAAAAATAAGGAGGATTTCCCTAATAGGGATGTTGCAGAGATTGAAAATGAGACAAAGGGGGAAATGATGAAGAAATTTGAGAATGTAACCCAGAAGAAGGCAGAGCTATGACTCATACTGTAGGGGTGTTAATTCTCCCTGAATGGGATATTTTTGATGCAATAGTTTTTGATACAGTTAGAAAAAGTAAAGTTATAGTCCACTCTACTATAGAAAAAGCACAATAGGTTGATAGGGGTTTCATTTTCTCTAATGATCATGCAGGCCTAGTTATGTGGTCCCTTAAGAGGGAAGGAAATAAAGATAAAAAGGAGGCATACTCCTTAGAGTATTCAGGTAATTTGTTGGTACATAGAGTGGGTAAGACTTCAAATGTTGAAGCCTCAAATATGATCTTGGAGACCACCAAGTTTAATGTGAAGGTGGTAGAAAGGGACATTCAAGAGAAAGAAGAATTGAGGATTAAGTTTGAGGCTATTCTCAAATCCTACAATGAGCTAAAGATAGAGATGATTGAGAAAGATAAATTGATAGCGCAACTATCTAGACCACAATACCACATAACACATCAACTAATGATTGCTGATAAACCTGCAGTGGCTTCTTCTTCTTCTAGCCCCATTATTGAGTTCCCACCATCCCCCTTCCCAGAAGTGAACATAGATGCAAGAGTTAGTTGGGAAATTTAGTAGTTGCTTGAAGAAAGGGATAGACTAAGAGAGATTAGGGTAGAGCTTGATAAATAAAGGGATGAACACATGAAGGCTAAGTGCCTTGTGGACCAGAAATACAAAGAGAAAGTTACAGAGGTAGTAATGCAGTTTGCTCATGACTTGGATCCTGCAATTTTGTTTGATCATGCTAGAAGATTGCAAATATTGCTCACATCTTTAGGTAATCATAAGGCTGAGTTAGGGCCGATTTTGGATAAATGGATAGGGAGGGAATCAAACATGAAACTTTTCTATTTTCTTTCAATAGCCCAACTTGATCCAGGTCCTTTGATTAAACTGGTACATAAATTTTTAAAGACTATGGTTGAATTTAGAATAATCCTGGATGATTTTGAGAGAAAATCCAATATGCTAAAGAAAGAATTGGCACTTTCAAGCTATGAATTACTACCAGGGGTTTTCAAAATAAATGGTGAGTTGAAGGAATTTCTCAAGTGGAGAGAGAGGATGGATGAATATTTTTTAGCGAGAATGACAAGTATTTTGATTTTGGAAAACACTCTTTTCTTCATCCACGCTTTCAAGGTACTAATAACTACAAAATCAAGATTTGATTTTATCCAACAGGAAATTAGGTAGATGGAAAGCATGTGGGAGTAGTTGTGTGGCAGCAAAAGGGTTGAAATAATCAATTTTGTGTTCCCAAGTGAGGAAGTGTTTAATAAATGGAGATACCAGTACATGCCTCATGTTGAAAAGCCAAATGCTCCATCTACTTCTTGAGGCAAACAAAGGATTGTGACTCATAATTTTGAAGTCGGTGAGATGTAAAATGTATTTATTATAGGAACAATCATGAAGGAAAGATAATCAGATTGTTTCAAAGGATTGAGAAAGGAATTGAATACTTGAAGATAGGTGGCTCGTGCACTAAATATCGATCCAAGATTTGATTGAGTCATTTATTATAAACCCAGCAGGGTTGTTGTAATTTTTAGGGTAAAGTTTTGTAAACCCTAATATGATCGAAAGCTTGTTGCATTCCTTGTCGATAAAAAGGATTTTTCATGATCATATTAGGCATTGGGAGTTTAGGTGTCTAAAAGAATTTTTTTTGAAACCCTAGCCCTTAGTTGAGGATTGTAATATTTTGTACTTTTCCTTATCAAAGTAATAGAAGAAAGTATAGGTTGCTACCATTATTTGCAAGCTTGTTTCTCAAGATATATTATATACAAATGATCAAAGTTCTTTATGCTTATTAAAAATTTCAAGTCTTTATCTCTCCTTTGTGTCAAATTTGTGAATTTTTGAGTTTATTAGAGACCTATGTGTGTGTGTTTTCATTTTGAGTTCTGATCTGGGGTTGGATTAAATACTACTCTAAATGAAATACATGCTCACTTGATTTGCACAAGGATTATCTATAAGAAGGAAAGAGTTGAAGTATTTGTGTTTATGATTATGAATTAAATTATTTCAGGGTCTTTGTATTTCCTTTATATTTTGGTGATATTAGCCCAATGGATAAGGCACTGGCCTGTATGAGTTCATCTTTCATTTATGAGGATTGATTGAGAGCATTACAATCAGAATTAGAACAATCAAAACTAGTTTTTAATATTTATTTGTTGATT
Source organism: Chamaecyparis obtusa (assembly GCA_027943335.1). Lineage (NCBI taxonomy): Eukaryota > Viridiplantae > Streptophyta > Pinopsida > Cupressales > Cupressaceae > Chamaecyparis > Chamaecyparis obtusa. The sequence continues at coordinate 2,248,280 of BSBK01000451.1, read as the reverse complement.
GGAGAAGTGTCCTACCCCAGTGATGGAGAGTCAATGAATAATAGGTTTTTATTTAGTACTTTCTCATTGATATCTATTGTTAGCTCCAGTATCAAGTTAAGAAAAAAGTTATACTTATTCGATCAAGTATACCCACCTTGGTTTTGCAGAGCCAGAAGTGTAGAGGGCAGTCTTGTCCCTATAATTGGTCCAGTTACCTACAGATTTCCCTATATTTGGAACTAACCCCTCCTCAAAATTAGTCTTAGGTATATTGGTGTCTCATGGAGTGTAAAATGTTTTCAAGAACCAACATTACCTACACATTGAATAACTACATTATACAATTGCAATTAAACCTTTACATTTGAGACATTTATTTTATTCCAACATAGGAGAGATAAAAGAGATAATACAATATTACACTTTTCATTACAACTTTTGAATCTTCAAATAACATCCCTTGGAAATCCCTAAAATTATCCCTCCTTGATTATTCTTTCAATTTCCAATAATAAATACAATTACATTTAAAATTAATTTAATGGCCCGAAGGATTACAAAGAGATCTTTACATCTTTCATTAAAATAGTACATGATACAAATTGAGAAATCTTAATCATTGTATGAAATTTGAAACACTTCCAAGCCACGAACCATGAATAGTACGTCAAAAGATATTTTCCACTAAACCATGTGAAACTAGTGAAGTTCCACTCCCTGTGCTAGGAGATAGAACCAAGATACTCAGAAGGCCTAAAGAAACCTAAAGCTTTACAAAAAATTCACTTAGTAACAAAAGAAAATACATAACAAATATCAACTTACTATTCACATAGGTTAGGTTTCTAGTATATCATCTAGGTGAGTGTCATCACATATCCCACATATTGGGATCCTCCCTAGAAACCATGTAATCCCAGTCCCCCCTTTATGAATAGGGATCCATCCTGGTAGTTACCTATGGTATTGGTACTACAATAGGTCTATGTGGACTTAATTATGTGTCTTTCATTATCTTTTGAAAGCCCCCCTTTCCCAAGTTCATTATTAATATTATCACTTGTGACCAGCTCACCCATAAGATCATCTGGAAACCACTTTAGGTTCCAACACCTATGGTTAGCTACTCACCTAGGGTACCTAGTCCCCTACCCACACACACAAGCCAAGAAATCATAAAGTACTTCAAAAGGTTCATGTTGCAGGTCTAAGGAACCCTCCTGTGCTCTCAGGCCCTCGGGATGAGTCCTAGCCTCATTATATGAACATAAGGATATTCCAAGTATTGAAACATCATAAATAACACATTATATCACCAAAAATGCAAAATATGGGCATACATAAGTGATAAAAGTTTCAGCCCAAGCATAGGAAACAAGTTATAGAAGTCACAAGCCTAAAATCTAATCAAATTGAGCCCTTAAGACCATCTAAAACCCCAAAAAAAAATATACACATTCCCATATGTAAATCAAGACATGCCCATACAAAAATTCATTAATTATCATATGGGTAACAATGCAAACTCATACAAGATTCTAGGGAAGGTCATACAACACTATCTCAAAAATTTCCAAAAATTGCCTGTAAATGAGAGTTTCAAGTGTGGAGAGTTCCTAGGGAAGGTTCCCTGAGGTCTACCTGATTTAGGTACCTTAGTAGCACTTCTAGAATACTTCCTCAACACACCATGAGGCACATAACAAAACCATATGATCAAAACTTACAAAAAGAAAGTAAAAATCTGCATAACCATAGAAAGGAAACTGACTGCATTTCTTTCCTAATCCATCCTAACCTTCCCTAAACCTTCCTTTCTTGGTGTATTTATTCCCTAATCCATCCTCAAAATTATTCTTAGGTATATTGGTGTCTCATGGAGTTTAAAATGTTTTCAAGAACCAACATTACCTACACATTGAATAACTACCTTATACAATTGCAATTAAACCTTTACATTTGAGACATTTATTTTATTCCAACATAGGAGAGATAAAAGAGATAATACAATATTACAATTTTCATTACAAATTTTGAATCTTCAAATAAGATCCCTTGAAAATCCCTAAAACTATCTCTCCCTGATTATTCTTTCAATTTCCAATAATAAATACAATTACATTTAAAATTAATTTAATGGCCCAAAGGATTACAAAGAGATCTTTACATCTTTCATTACAATAGTACATGATACAAATTGAGAAATCTTTATCACTGCATGAAATTTGAAACACATCCAAGCCATGAACCATGAATAGTACCTCGAAAGATATTTTCCACTAAACTATGTGAAACTAGTGAAGTTCCACTCCCCATGCTAGGAGATAGAACCAAGATACTTAGAAGGCCTAAAGAAACCTAAAGCTTTACAAAACAATCACTTGGTAACAAAAGAAAATACATAACAGATATCAACTTACTATACACATAGGTTAGGTTTCTAGTATATCATCTAGGTGAGTGTCATCACATATCTCACATATTGGGATGGTTCCTTGAAACCATGTAACCCCAGTCCCCCCTTTAGGAATAGGGATCCATCCTGGTAGTTACCTATGGTCTCGGTACTCCAATAGGTCTATGTGGACTTAATTATGTGACTTTCATTATCTTTTGAAACCCCCTTTTCCCAAGTTAATTATTAATGTTATCATTTATTACCAACTCACCCACAGGATCATCTAGAAACCACTTTGGGTTCCAACACCTATGGTTAGGTACTCACCTAGGGTACCTAGTCCCCTACCCACACACATAATCCAAGAAATCATAAAGTACTTCAAAAGGTTCATGTTGCAGGTCTAAGGAACCCTTCTATGCTCTCAAGCCCTTGGGATGAGTCCTAGCCTCATTATATGAACATAAGGATATTCCAAGTACTAAAAAATCATAAATAACACATTATATCACCACAAATGCAAGAGATTGGCATACATAAGTGATAAAAGTTTCATCCCAAGCATAGGAAACAGGTTATAGAAGTCACAAGCCCAAAATCTAATCAAATTGAGCCCTTAAGACCCTCTAAAACCCCAAACAAAAATCTACACATTCCCATATGTAAATCAAGACATGCCCATACAAAATTTCACCAATTATTGTATGGTTAATAGTACAAACTCATACGAGATTCCAAGGAAGCTCATACCACACTATCTCAAAAACTTCCAAAAATTTCTCGCAAATGAGAGTTTCAGGTGTGGAGAGTGCCTGGGGAAGGTTCCCTGAGGTCTACCTAATTTAGGTACCTTAGTAGCACTTCTAGGATACTTCCTCAACACACCATGAGGCACATAACAAAACCATATGATCAAAACTTACAAAAAGAAAGTAAAAATATGCATAAGCATAGAAAGGAAACTGACTGCATTTCTTCCCTAATCCATCCTAACCTTCCCTAAACCTTCCTAAACTTCCCTAAACCATAAGTAAGAAGAAAAATACACCATAATATGGTAATTAAGATAATCATAAACTTCCAGCAAATAAATTTGACAAATTTATTGAAAACAACATACATTACATCTTCCTGGATGCATAATTCCTAAACAACAGAATATAAACTACATTCTTCCTAAAACCATATTAATGAAAAATAACTTATGAATATATTTCACACACACACATTCCATATACAAGCATATAGGAAATGAGGTAAATTTTCTCGGATCAAGATCCTACCTAGAGTCCTATGGAGAATTCCTTATGGCGCTTGTGCACACCACATCAACTTCCAAGGTTTGAGAGCTAGTGAGATGATGGCCTCCCGAATATAATTTCCTCAAAAAATCAATATTTCCTCTTCCTCAGAAAAACTCCTAAGTTCCCTCATAAAATGGTGATTGAAAAGAAGAAAACCCCCAAAATAATGTATTTCTCTGAAATCCCTAAATTTCTCCCATTCTTCTATTCTCTCAAACTCCCCTCTCCATAATAATTTAACCTCCAAACTATATGATTGGAGGATTTCTTTTATGGGAAAAAACTTCTCCAACTACTATAGTTGGTTGAGGGAATTAAATTAAACCATTCCTACAACAACTATTAAAGATTTTTATTATTTTATTTAAAATATCCACCTAAAGAAGGCCATAACAAGAAAAGGAGTACAAAAGCTCTCAAGTAACACACATAGCTCAATTGGAAACAAACTAGCCTAACTTCTAGGAGGTCTCAGGTTCAAATATCCTAGATTGCTAGTTTTACCAAAAGGGCTTCGTTTTAAATTATTATTATTTTTATTTAATAAACTTTATTTAAACATCAAAGAGGCCATTACAAAAGCAAGTGAAAACATATAAATAATAGTATTTATATATGCATAGGTATATGTGTGTGCACCCACATATACACATACATATATAATGTACATCCATTTATAATATAGATATAAAATAAATATATATACATACAAGAATAAATCAAACTTACAACATAAATTTCAAAACAAACATCATAACACAACACAATTTAATCCCCAACTAAGGTAACCCTCTAAACAAGAATCTAAGTTGATGGGAATCCCTTGAGAGTAGCTTGGTAAAATCTCCATACAAAAATAGTTCAAGGATTAAGGCACACTCATACTTGTGTAGCTAGGTGGAGTCAATGCCTAGTACATACATCTTGCAACACCAACTGACATGTATACACACACACACACACACACACACACACACACACATATATAGTGGCAAACAAGGAGGGAGAGTGTGACATCATGTCAATCTCTTGTAGGAGTAACTATGACTGCCTCTCCTCATCCTACACTCACATCAAACAGTGTAATTAAAAAAATATAGTGGGATTAAGTGGGATTAGTAGGGTTAGATCCATTATGATCATAAATATATAAATCAATTAAGAATCACTTCACAAATAGTATTTTCCTACACATATATACATCATTTTATGCCAAATCATTTATTATCTCCATAACTAATTCTGTTAACCAAATATATATATGCTCAAATATCTCATTATAAAATTAAATAATCCAACTATATAATCTAAAGTAACAAAATAATAATCCTCTTAGTTCAAAATATAAAGGTACTAGGGTGGGCATTACATCCTCTCCCCCTAGGGTTAGGCTTACTCTTGGAAACCTACAAACAAGTATCTATATGCAGATTTGAGTCTGCTAGCATCCTCCAAGTGGTGGAGGTCTCATCACTATGGTCCCATAGGACCATTACCTACTCTATGTTGTGACCCCTGAGTGTCAAATTCTATTGCTCAAGTATATGCATTGGCTCTAAAGCCAGTTACCTATCCTCTACCTGTAAAGTGTTACAATTCAAAACATGAGTCAAATAAGTAATATACTATCTAAGAATGGATACGTGAAACACATTAGGCACACATGCATGGCAGGGAGAGTCAGTAAGAAATTGGTCCTATCCTCTCAAGGAAATCAAATGGACCCACAAATGTAGGTTCCAACTTAGAACCTTTTCCATAATGGATAGTGCTCTTACATGGGTAGACTCTCAAAAACACCTTATCTCCAATAGAAAATTGTCAATCAATCCCATGAGCATCAACATACTTATTCTACCTATCTTGAGCTATCACAAGATGCTCTTTGATCTTCTGAACCTACTACTCCATATCTTGTAACATCTCAGAGCCAAACAGTACTCTATCCTCTAAGTGATCCCAACTCAAAGGGGTACAACAAGGGTGTCCATAAAGAGCCTGAAATGGTGACATTCCAATAGAGCTATGATAACCATTATTGTATATAGACTCTAATAGGTACAAATAATATTCCCAATGGGTTTGTTTGTCCATCACATACATTCTAAGCAAGTCCTCAAGAACCTGATTAACTTGCTCTATTTGACCATTAGTCTCTGGGTGATATGCCAAACTGAAATTCTATCGAGTTCCCAAGGCATGTTGCAACGAGGTCTAAAACTCTGAAGTGAACACTAGATCTCTATCAAAGATAAACTTTCTAGGAACATCATGCAACTTGACTATATCCTTTAAGAAGAATTTGGCTATTGAGGTGGCAGCATAGGATGACTTCATAGGAGAAAAATGTGCTACCTTAGTTAACTTATCCACTATGATCATGATAGCATCATGTCTCTGATAAGTTACTGGGAGTCCCACAATAAAATCCATAGATATCCTATCCAATTTCCATCCAGGATTCAAATGTGGTTGAAGGAGGCTTGTTGGGTGATGATTCTCAGCCTTGAACATTTGACATTCCAGACACCTAGCCAAAAAAAATTCTATATCCCTCTTCATACCCAACCAAAAGTATAACTATCATAGATTTAAATGCATCTTCTTAACTCTTAGATGAGCTGAATATGGAGTGTGATGCACTTCCACCATGATAACTTTCCAAAGATCGCTTGAAAGTGGTACATAGATTCAACCTTTTTTTCTCAATAGCCCATCTGAATCTAAGGAATAACCTGATAACCTTTCTTCCAAGGCCTTTCCTAGCTCAATCTCAACCTTAACTTCTTGATACAAAGTATCTGACAAAAGTGCCTACAAAATCTGACTTCTCAAATTAGTAGAAAGAGAGAGCATGTAATACTCATGTCTCCTACTCAAAGCATCTTCTACCATATTCTCTTTACCTTGGATATATTTGACCTTAAAATCATATTCACATAGGAACTCCATCCACCGGCATTGCCTAGCATTGAGATTAGGTTGTGTAAATCTATATTGAAGGCTTCAGTGATCGGTGTGTAACTCAAACTGATGACCTAATAAAAAGTGTCTCCAATTATTCAAGGCATGAACTACATCTACCAACTCCAAATCATGCATAGAATAGTTAATCTCATGGTCCTTAAGCTTTCTAGAATCATAAGAAATAATTCTACCTTCTTGCATTAACACTACCCCTATGCCTTCCAGGGAGGCATCAATGCAAACCACAAAATTTTCAACGGGGTTAGATATTTCCAAAATCGGGGCACTGATCAGTTTTTCCTTAAGGACTTGATAAGCTTCTAAAAATTTCTCAGTCCAAATGAACTTCTTCCCTTTCTTTTGCAAGGAAGTGATGAGATGAGCTATCCTATAGAATCCTTGGATGAAGTGTCTATAGTATCCAACTAAACCCATGAAACTAGAAACCTATGAGATGTTGGTGGGTGTTGGCCATTCTACTATAGCTTTTATCTTTGTAGGATCAACTACTTTACCTTCTCATGAGATAACATGACCAAGATACTTAACTTATGTTTGGAAGAATTCACACTTCTCCAAGTTTGCAAACAAATGATTCTCACAAAGGCACAGTAACACTTGTCAAAGATTTTTCTCATGTTCTTCCACTAATTTAGAGTATACCAAAATTTCATCCAAAAAATTATGAAAAATTTATCCAAGAAGGTCTCGAATACCCCATTCATGAGACTCATGAACACTGAAGGTGCATTTGTGAGACCGAAAGATACTACGGTAAATTCATAATGCCCATACCAAGTATAAAAATATATTTGGTGAATGTCGGCTTTGTGAATCCTTAACTGATGATAACCTGGCTTCAGATCAATTTTGGAAAATACCTTGTCTCCTTTCATTTGATCAAAAAATTTATCAATTCTTGGCAATGGGTACTGATTCTTAATGGTTACTTTGTTGAGGTGAGGATAGTCAATGCACAACCTAACTGAGCTATCCTTCTTCTTTACAAATATAACCGGAGCTCCCTAAGGGTGGCACAGTTGGTCTGATGAAAACTTTTTCCAAGAGTTCTTTTAGTTTCACTTTTAACTCACTTAAATATTGAGTGGTCATGCGATAAGGAGATTTGGAGATGAGTTCGACACTTGGTACTAAATCTATGTAGAAATCAATGTCTCTTTTGGGAGGCATTCTAGGTATCTCAATAGGATAGACATCCACAAACTCTTGAAGTAAAGGGTGATCAAGTTTTATTTCTCTTTCTTCCTTGTCGACCAAGTCATTAACTCAGACAATAAGAAGTTGGCATCCCTTTCTCATGCATTTCTTAAGTTTCATTACTGATATCATCTGAAGTGATATAGGTCATTGGATTCTCACAATAGTGTTAGGCTTCCCCAAATTGTCTATGCAATGAATGAGCTTATTTTTGCAATCTATCTTGGCTTCATGAGATGCTAACCAATCCATTCCTAGGACAACTTCATAAGATCCAAGAGGAATTAATCAAAGATCAAAATTGGTATAGAAAGGTCCTAATCCCAAGTTGCAATTTCAAACACACAATTCTTTGGTCATTTTAGCCCCTGAGGCTAGCTCTACTTGCCACTTAACTCCCTATCCTATTACCACTAGCTTGCATTTTTCTATTAAAGAAGGAGATATGAAGAAGTTGGTTCCTACTGAATCAGAGAGGATAGAAATAGGTTTACCCTTTAACGAACCTGAAGCCTCTATGCCAGTGTTTTGGTGATTGACTTGTCTATGTTGTACGACAACAAACACTCTATGAGATAGACCAACATCCCCCACAGTTGGTTTTGAAGCAACTTGATTTTGATTGGTAAAATTAGTGTGCTGAGGGAAACAAAATGCAATGTGTCCTTTTTGTCCACAAGAATAACACATAGTTTTCCTTCCAACATTCTTTGTGGGAGGTGCATTGGATTGTTGATAACCTACTTTGTTGAAATTATGAGAATTTTGGGATGGTGGAGGAGGAAACCTTTGTTGAGCTTGATAAATGCTACGGTTATGGGGTTGTTGAAACATCCCATTTCCTTGGTTGTTATTCTAGAATTTCTTCTTATGGAAGTTCTTTCCTCCTTTAGAAGATGATTGTTGGTTCTTGGAGTTGGAATTTCCTAAGTCAAAGTTTCCTTTAGAACCTGACCCAACATTGAATATTTGGCCACTAGAATAGCCACCCTTTCCTTTAACTTTCCTTTAACCTAGGAATGCCTTAGTGATAGCATCTCAAAGATTTTTGGGTTCTAAGACTACCACATCTCCTGATAGATAGTCATTCAAACCTCTTAGGAAATGTTGTAGAAGAATGGGGCCATCATCTTTATAACCTAAGAAAGACTTAAGTTCATATAATTTCCTTTTATATTCTTCCACCATTATGTTTTCTTGTTTAAGGTGGTGAAACTCTTCTTCCCTTCCCTGCCTCCTTTGATTGGACATGAAATGATCCTTAAAGCTTTCTAGGAATAATTCCAAAGAAATAGTGTTAATCGTGACTTGAAGTTTGTCATCTTCCATGTGCCAGCAAGGTAGATTTGAATTTCCTCATATTCATAATGGTACATCTAGCCTTGACATTACTTCTAAAGGGGTGCATATTGAAGCATCTCTCAAGGTTGAACAACCAAGTTTCTGCTACAGGTCCCCCTTCGTTGCCATAGAAAAGGGGTACCTTGACCTTAAGTAAGTCCCTCATGTGAGGGGTATCCCCATCCTTAGATTCTAGCCTATCTTTCCTTCTTCTAGGGCTTCTATCCCTTTCCCTTTCTTGGTGATGAGATTGGTTCCCTTCCTCAAAGTTGACTCTGATTTTGAGGTTGTCAAGTCTATGCAAAAGTTTTCTTAATTGGGCTCCTTCTGAGTCATTACCTTGACTCTCATTCCTATGGTTGTCTTGATTTCATTCTCCCTCATATTCCCCATGGTTTTTCTCTAGGAAATATCTCGAGGAAGATTCCTAAACTCTATCCTTATCTCTTCCACAGGTGATGTGAGGCATCCTGGAAGAGTGGTGCAACATAGGTTTTAGGTAACTAGTTTTAAATGAGTATTCAATGTGTCAAAGAGGTTAAGTTTTAAATTTAAATATACCCTAAGCTCTTAGCATAGCAACCAAGGCTCTAATACCAAATGTAATGTCCTCACCAGGGAACCCATAAGGAATTAGGTCTTTTACCCTAAAATCACAACTAACAAATTTTTTTTTTACATTATAACATTTCATTGCTAACATCCACTAAATAACATTCCTTAAACATTCCCTTATTGAATTCATTTACCAATTTTAAAGCATTGCATTACATTACTAATCTAAATGAATTTCATTTCTTTTTTCCTTTACTTTGCATTTTAGAGTATACGAGAAAGGTAAGAACATAATCTTTCATTCACAACTATATCTTCTACTTCCTATCTCATTTTAATTCATTTTACCTATACATTGAATAACTACCTTCTACAATTGAAATTAAACCTTTACATTTGAGACATTTCTTTTATTCCAACATAGGAGAGATAAAAGAGATAGTACAATATTACACTTTTCATTACAAATTTTAAATCTTCAAATAAAATCCCTTGAAAATCCCTAAAACTATCCATCCTTGATTATTATTTCAATTTCTAATAATAAATACAATTAAATTTACAATTACATTGAATGGCCTGAAGGATTACAAAGAGATCTTTACATATTGCATTACAATAGTACATGATACAAATTGAGATATATATATCACTCCATGAAATCTGAAACACATCCAAGCCACGAACCACAAACAATACCTCAAAAGATATTTGCCACCCAACCATGTGAAACGAGTGAATTTTCACCCCCCCCCTCCCATGTGCTAGGAGATAGAACTAAGATACTCTGAGGGCCTAAAGTAACCTAAAGATTTACAAAACAAACACCTGGTAACAAAAGAAAAGATATAACATATATCAACTTACTATACACATAGGTTAGGTTTCTAGTATACCATCTAGGTGAGTGTCATCACATATCCTACATATTGGGATCCTCCCTTGAAACCATGTAACCATGGTCCCCCCTTTATGAATAGGGATCCATCTTGGCAGTTACCTATGGTCCCGCTACTCCAACATGACTATGTGGACTTAATTATGTGTCTTTCATTATCTTTTGAAACCTCCCCTTTCCCAAGTTCATTATTAATGTTATCACTTGCCACCAACTCACCCATAGGATCATCTGGAAACTACTCTGGGTTCCAACACCTATGGTGAGTGACTCACCTAGAGTAACTAGTCCCCTACACACACACACAAGCCAATAAATCATAAATTACTTCAAAAGGTTCAACTTGTAGGTTTAAGGAACCCTCATGTCCTCTCAGGCCTTCAAGATGAGTCCTATCCTCATTATATGAACATAAGGATGTGAAAAGTACTGAAAAATCATAAATAACACATTATATCACCAACAATTCAAGAGATGGGCATACATAAGTGATAAAAGTTACAGCCCAAGCATAGGAAATAGGTTATAGAAGTCACAATCCCAAAATCTAATAAAATTGAGCCCTTAAGACCCTCTAAAATCCAAAACTACAATCTACACATGCCCATACAGAAATCCAGACATGCCCATACAAAAATCCACCAATTCTTGTATGGGTAATCGTACAAACTCGTATAAGATTCTAAGGAAGCTCATACGACATTGTCTCAAAAACTTCTCAAAATTACTCAAAAATGAGATTTTCAGGTGTGGAGAGTGCTTGTAGAAGGTTCCCTAAGGTCTATCTAATTCAGGTACCTTAGCACCACTTCAATAACACTTCCTCAACACACCATGAGGCACATAACAAAACCATATGATCAAAACTTACAAGAAGAAAGTAAAAATTTGCATACGCATCGAAAGGAAACTAGCTGCATTTCTTCCCTAATCCATTTTAAACTTCCCTAAAACTTCCTAAAATTCCCTTAACCATAAGTAAGAAAAAAAATACACCATAATACATTAATTGAGACAATCATAAACTTCTAGGAAAGAAATTTGACAAATTTATTTAACACAACATACATTACATCTTCCCAGATGTATCATTCCTAAACAACAGAATATAAACTACATTCTTCCTAAAACCATATTACTAAAAAAGAACTTATGAATACATTTCACACACACACACACACATTCCATATACAAGCATATAGGAAATGAGGTACATTTTCCTATATCTATACCCTACCTGGAGTCCTACGGAGAATTCCTTCCAGCGCTTGTGCACACCACAACTTCTGAGCTTTGAGAATTGGTGAGATGATGGCCTCTTTGATAGAATTTCCTCCAGAAATCAATCTTTCCTCTTCCTCAAGAAAACTCCTAAGTTCCCTCACAGAATGGTGATTGAAAAGAAGAAAGCCCCTAAAATAATGTATTTCTTTAAAACTCCTAAATTTCTCCCAATTCTTCTAATCTCTCAAACTCCTCTCTCCATAATAATTTAACCTCCAAACTATATGGTTGGAGGATTTGTTTTATGGGAAGCAACTTCTCCAATTGCTATAGTTGGTTGAGGGAATTAAATTAAACCATCCCCATAACAACTATTAAAGCTTTTTATTATTTTATTTAAAATATCTTCCTAAAAAAGGCCATACCAAGCAAAGGAGCACAAAAGCTCTCAAGTAACACACATAGCTCAATTGGAAATAAACTAGCCTAAATTCTAGGAGGTCTCAGGTTGAAATCTTCTAGATAGCTAGTTTTACTAAAAGGGCTTCCTTTTTACTTATTATTATTTTAATTTAATAAACTTTATTTAAACATCAAAGAGGCCATTACACAAGCAAGTAAAAACATATAAATAATAGTATTTATATATGCATAGGTATATATGTGTGCACCAACATATACACATACATATATAATACACATCCATTTATAATACCAATATAAAATAAATATATATACATACAAGAATAAATCCAACTTACAACATAAATTTCAAAATAGACATCATAACAAAGCACAAAAATCCCCAACGAAGGTAACCCCTAAACAAGAACCTAAGTCCATGGGAATCCCTTGAGATTAGCTTGGTAAAATCTCCACACAACAATAGTTCAAGGATTTTGAAGGCACCCTTAGACCTATGTAGCTAGGTGGAGTTGATGCTTGGTACCTACATCCTACAACACGAATTGACATGCATACATATATATGCACAAAAAGTGGCAAATAAGGAGGGAGAGTGTTACAAGTAGCAATTGTCGTTGCACCAAAAGATCAACCTGTTAATGCCCGATACAACCACTAGACTTATAGAACACGGGAGGTTGTTAAACCATGTCATGAATCTTGTAGGGAGATGTTGGCAGTTAGTCCAACAATCCCCCCCTTAGCATCACCTGAGGGGATTCAAACCTATGGCCAAGCTCTGATACCACTTGTTACAAGTAGCGGTTGTCATTGCACCAAAAGATCGACTTGTTAATGCCTGATACAACCACTAGACTTATAGAACACAGGAGGTTGTTAAACCATGTCAAAAATCCTAAAGGGAGCCATTGGTGGTTAGTCCAACAGAGAGTGTGACATCATGTGAATTTCTTGTAGGAGTAACTACGACTACCTCTCCTCATCCTACACTCACATTAAATAGTGTAATCAACAAAACATAGTGGGATTAGTAGGCTTCGATCCATTATGAACATAAATATATAAATCAAGTAAGAATCACTTCACAAATATTATTTTCTTACACACATATACATCATTTTATGCCAAATCATTTATTATCTCCATAACTAATTATGTTAACCAAATATATATATGCTCAAATTTCCCATCGTAAAATGAAATAATCCATTCATATAAGCCAAAGTAACAAAATAATAATCCCATCAATCCAAAATATGAAGGTATTATGGTGGGCATTACACAAGAGGTTTCCCAAAGGAAAAGGAAGATATAAAGGGAAAAGATGTATCACATGCTGTAATTGCAGACATATTGGTCACTTTGCACATAAATATCCCAACAAACTAAAAAAGGATTATGATAATGAAAAGAAAGATAAATACAAGAAATACAAAGACTACAATCAAAAGAACAAGAAGATAAGTTATGTAGGTGAAGATGAAACTGATGATAATGATTATGAAATAGTATTTGTTGCTATAAAGGAAGATCCCTCTACTGACAACACTCAAATAGGTGAAGAACAAGATTTGATCTCAAGTACAAACTGTAATAGCGACCAGATCTAATTGATAGTGGATGGACACATCATATGACTGCAGATAAAAACATATTCATAACACTAGAACATTATGATAGAGGTTCAGTCAGATTTGGAAGTGGTTATTCCTATGTAATTAGAGGTAAAGGTTCTATTGCTTTAACTGGTGATATTACTTGTACATATGTCTATTGGTTTGACAAGTTAAACTATAATTTGTTAAGTGTATCTAAATTGAATAACAAAGGATTCAAATTTGAGTTTAGTAATGGAAAATGCAAGATATCAGAAAAGAGTGGTGGACTGATTGCTATTGGTGAAAGACAAAAGGTAATATTTTTAAACTGAATACTACATTTGGTTGTTGCTTAATTGCTAAAATAGAAGAAATATAGCTATGGTAATGATCTACAACTAATTGAATAACTTGATAAACTGAAGAAACAATGATTAGAGGTCACCGAGCTATTAAAGTAATATGTAAGATGATTAAATCAGTCAATTTGTCATCATTTTTGTCAACTAGTTTTGACACTACTTATCATGATAGTTACAAACATCTGAACATCTGGAGAAGGAAGAAATGGTGAAGAAATGAGATATCTACACAAGGAAAAGATGGATATGATAAATATGGATAAGGTATACATTGGGTAACTTATTGATAAGCCTATGACATTATGCTATTGAATTGAGCATGTTGCATTATTCTATTATAAAGAAGAGATCAGAATTGAATAAGTTAATGTGGTCAGTAATTGAAGATTTCTGTATACAACGAGTCAGTCTTGTGTATACCGAGTGATAGTAACACTTGAGCTAGTTATTACCAACGTATTCTACATTAACCAAGTTGGATGAAAACATTAAATGTTTATAACAACTGACTGAAATTGATGAGGTGGAAATTGCTTATGATTTTGAGGTAAGAGATGAAGTTTGTTATGAAGATCCATGACTGAAAAAATTCAAAGATGATCGAAGGGAAGAGATTGAAATGCGTTAATGACACATCTGCCGAAGAAGCTTGAAGTGATAAAATTGATGATGGAGATTAATAGGCAAAATCTAATGGCTGATATGAAAATAGTTTACATGTCTATCTAAGATACATGAGATTCATTGTTGAATCATACCAGATGAATAGAGATTACACAAGAATTTGTGTGAAGACATTTTTCATGTACTACTGATCAAATTGGTTACAGATAGAACCGAGTTGAACTGCAGGCATAACCAAACATTAGAGAATTATACACTGAGTGAAGTAAGTTGGAGGATATGATGAAGTGAATTGATTATTGATCAGAAGAGTTATATATTGGAAAGTTGACTTTACTTAGTATATATGACTAAGTTTTATGTTGTCATTATGGAAACAAAGTCATATGAAGTTTTGTAGTCAGCGCACTAACTTGGAAGCTCATAATTCAGCTAAGTATAGAAGACAGAGCCGACATAGAAGCATCTAATGATCAGAGCATTGACACACATGTGTATGACTGAGTTTTGGTATGCTCCCTTGGATATAAGCTTTTGAGTATTCTGATATAATAATTATAAGAACACATGGTCAGATTTGATAGTATGGATAAGTTACAACAAGTCTAAGTGACACTAGCAATTAAGTGACAGAGTAGAATAGAGCATGTAGTTGACATATAGTTTTTTGTTTAGCGTATATCATTTTATTTTGTAAAGGATATGCACCTATTGTAATAGTGATCTAAACATGTTATTATCATTTTATGTAAACACACTTGAGCCAATTATCTTGGAAGCATTTTATGTGTTAGGTTTTAGGTTGACACAGTATTTAGTTTTGGTTGCGCCCATTCAACATGTATATATGACATGCACTTTTGTATTTAAGGAACATAGAGTATGGAAGATATATACAAGAGAAGAAGTATGAGACTTTAGTCAATATGAGATAAAGCTCTAAAAGAAGTTAGAGCATCAATGCACAAAAGGAACTAATCAGATAACAGTGTCAAAGAAATAGTTCACCCTTCTAGATATAGTGTGTATCTGATAAATAGGAGGTTGTAGCCTTCTTCATTGAGAAATGAGCTCTAGCAGTGAGTCTTCTACCCCTAACAAGGGTTTCTTCTATCAAGACTCCTAACTAAGTCATTATATTCATCTTTGTAATGACTTCTCCTAACAGGGAAAATGAACTCTAACAAGTTTATAAGACTAATACAATTATTCATGGGTGTTAATTCCCACCAGGGTTTTCCTAATGCAGGAGCATCCTGGGTGTAAGAGCAATCTTGCATCACCCAAAAATATTTATGTTTTCTTTTCAATAAGGGCTATCTTGTGCAGAGCTACTATTTATGGAAACTTACTATTTTTAGTAAGTTGGTCATATGATCTCAGAATGTTTTGATTTCACAGTTGGAGGTTCATCCTAGTCATTTCAGCCTACCAGTTGAGTTTCATTGTCACATCATCAGTATTGGTGAAGTTATTAAGGTTTTTGGGTATGAAATCTTTCAAGTTAATTTTGATGGCCTTAGAGGCTTTGGATCGCAATCGACCCCTGGCCGACTGGCGATAGTACCTGTTAAGTGTTGTAGATCTCATCATGGCATTTCTGAAAAGTGGTTACAATAGAAAAATAGAGCTATTCTTAGAAAGTTATGGCCTCTAGAAGTTGGGTTACCTAAAATCATATTTTGTACTTCTTTTGAGCCGACCCTATTGTAAAAAATTGTGAAAATAAAATAATTCTATGTATAGTCGGCGTAAAGGGCTAAATTTTTGGAACCTTCTCAAGCGGTGGAAATTGCCTATATAAGAAAGGTCTGTAGTGTTGTCTTAGGGAGTTGGGGGACAGTTCTGGGTGGTAGATCTGGATAATAATTCAAGGCTTTGTCCTATAGAATATTGTAAGGGAATGCCCATGTGGCTTTGCATATTGTAATTCTGAAAGTTTGTAATTCCACATTTGTGGAGATAATAAGAAGCCAATTTTATGTTCTTTCATATTGTTGTTGTTTCTCTATTTCTGTTATGTGTTTGTGGTATTAAGGGGAGCACCCTTCATTAAGTGGTATCAGAGAAGGAGTTCCTGAGTGTGTAAATAGATCACCAATTGTGAGGTAGTTTGCACCAGGACCATGGGTTAGGGTTTCTATGTAAACAAATCATCGATTGTGAGGCAGTTTTCACCAGGACTGTGGTTAGGGTTTCAACAAGAAGCATGAAAATGCCTCCACGAAGGGAACATGGTGGAAGAGCTGGTGTTGTAACACCTAAGGTTAGAGCACTCTAGAGACAAGTGTGAGCATTGCAAGAAGAGATTCGCAAAGGAATGAATCTTAATGTCAGAGATGAAAGCAAGGATGAAGCCGAAGAAGGAAATGATGATCAAGAAGAAGAAGCTGAAGTTTTGAATCAAGAAGAAGAAAGTCTTTTTCGGGCCATTTCCAAGATCAGGAAAAGACCTAAGATTGAGGTTCCTACATTTTTAGGGAATCTTAACCTAGAGGAATTGATCGACTGGATCAATGAATGTGAAGAATATTTTGAGTATGAAGATATTGAGGATCCTGATAGGGTCAAATTTGCGAAGGCCAAACTGAAAGGTCGTGTGAAGATTTGGTGGAAAGAGATTCAATTGGAGTGAAATAGAAGAGGGAAAGATAAAATCACAAGATGGGATCAGATGGTGGATAAATTGAAGTGATAGTTCATCCCTGTTGATTATGAGCTTGACCTACTAAAGAAAATGCAAAGTTTGAAGCAAGCGGGATGAACTGTTCAGGAGTATATAGAGGAGTTCTATCAAATCCTCATCAGAATAGGCCATGTGGAAGTTGATAAGGAGAAAGTTGCTCGTTACCTTAATGGGTTGAGGCCAAGTATTTAGGAGGAGCTGAATCTGGTTTGAATGAATAGTATTGAAGAGGCATACCAGTTTACCCTAAAAGTAGAGGAAAAGCTTAACAAGAAGTTTGAGAATAGACAAAATGGAAGAGGTCGCGGTGGATGATCTGGTGGACAGTCATATGGAGGCTGAAATGAAGATTTGAAAAAGAAGGATGAGGCCAGTAATAGTCAAAATCAAAGAGGAAACAATTCCAATCATTTCCAAGATCAGAACAATAGAGATCAGAGAGGAAGAGGAAGAGGACAAGGTTCAGGAAGAGGAGGCTTCCATGGAACATGTTTTCACTATGGAGAAGAAGGTCATAGGGCATTTGAATTTCCTCAATGCCAAGGAAGGATGGATAGGATGAATGAAGGCTAGGCTAGAGTTGCACATGTAGATGAAGATGCTAGATCATCAAATTCTAAAGATGTTGAAAGAGGAGAAATGTTGATTAATAGAAGAGTCCTTCTGAGTGGTGAGAATGAACCTAAACAAAGGAGGAGCCTATTCCGCACTAGATGCAAGTGTGAGGGTAAATGTTGTGAGGTGATTATTGATAGTGGAAGCACTGATAATTTGGTGTCAGAAGAGATGGTGACAAAGTTGAAGCTCAAGAGACAGAAACACCCACATCCATATCGGATTGCCTGGGTGCAGGATGACCACAAGGTTATGGTCAATGAACAGTGCCTAGTAAAGTTCAAGATCGACGGGTACCAAGATGAGGTACTATGTGATATCATATCTATGGATGCATGTCATATGTTGTTGGGTAGACCATGGAATTTTGACAAATGTGTTGTACATGATGGTCATGTGAATAACTATTCCCTGACAAAGGATGGAGTGTGACATAAGCTAAAGCTATTGAAGGAGAGCGAAGAAAAGGTATGTGGTAATGCAAGAATAACATTTGTTGATGGAAAAAAATTCCTAGATGGTATGAGGCATGAGCATGTGTGTTTTTCTTTAATTCCAAAAGCTAGTAAAGAGGAAGTAGAGGATGTACCTGTAGAGGTTGTAGATTTGTTGAATGAGTTTTAGGATATTGTATCTGATAATGTACTTGATGGATTACCACCGGTAAGGAAGATCAATCATCAGATGGATTTGATTTCAGGAGCCAGTTTTCCAAACAAGGTAGTACACAGAATGACACCAGCAGAAAGTGAAGAGTTGAACAGACAAGTACATGAGTTGTTATAGAAGGGATTGATTTGGTAGAGCCTGATTCCATGTGTTGTACCAGTGGTATTAGCATTGAAGAAGAATAGAGAATGGAGGATGTGTATAGATTCTAGAGCAATAAACAAGATCACAATCAAGTACTAGTTTCCATTGCCACGAATGGATGATATTATGGACTATTTGAGTGGGGCTATGTATTTTTCAAAGATAGATCTGAAGAGTGGATATCACTAGATTCAGATCAGAGAAGGAGATGAATGGAAGACTTCCTTCAAGACAAAGGAAGGACTATATGAGTGGTTAGTCATCCTTTTGGGCTAACCAATGCACCGAGCACTTTCATGCGGCTCATGAACAAGGTTTTGAAAGAGTTTCTGGGTAAGTTTGTCATTGTTTACCTAGATGATATTTTGATCTTTAGTAAGACATTGGAAGAGCATATGATGCATATTCGTATGGTGTTTGAGAAGTTGAGAGAAGAGAAATTGTTGATAAATTTGAAGAAGTGTAGTTTTGTGAAGAAAGAGTTAGTGTATTTGGGATTTGTAGTTTTCGCAAAAGGTCTGAAAATGGACCCAAATAAAGTATAGGCTATCTTTGAATGGCCTACTCCAAGGAGTTCTACTGAGGTAAGATCTTTTCATGGTTTGGCTAGCTTATATAGAAAGTTTATCAAAAAATTTAGTAGTATTTGTGGACCCTTGACTGAAACAATGAGAGGGGATAGAAAAGAGTTCAAGTGGACTAATGGGGCAAATAAGAGTTTTAAATTGTTGAAACAAAAGGTTACAAAACAATTTGTTTTAGCACTTCCTAATTTTAATAAGGTGTTTCAAGTAGATTATGATGCTAGTGGTACTGCAATAGGAGCTGTTATGAGACAAGAAGGTAAACCTATTGCTTATTTCAGTGAGAAGTTAAATGATGCCAAGAGAAAATATTTTGTTTATGATCAAAAATTTTATGCTATAGTTCAGGCATTGAAGAAGTGAAGACACTATCTACTTCCTAAGGAGTTTGTTTTGTATACTGATCATCAAACTTTGTAATATTTGAATAGTCAAGGAAAGTTGAATCAAAGGCATTTGAAATAGGTTGAGTTTTTGTAGAGTTGTTCATTTATTTTGAAACACAGAAGTGGAAAGTCTAACAAGGTTGTAGATGCACTTAGCAGAAGGAAACTATTGCTGATAGAGATGCAGATTGAGGTGGTTGGGTTCAAGGAGCTCAAGAATTTGTATCCAGAGGATCTTGATTTTGGTGAAGCTTGGAAAGCTTGTAAAGAACTTGTTACTCTAGACAGAATAAAGTGGCTAGATTTCATCATTCAGGATGATATGCTATTCAGAGGGAGTCAGTTGTGCATTCCAAGAAGTTCTATGAGGGACAATCTCATCAAGGAGAAGCATAGTGGAGGATTGGCTGGACATTTTGGTCATGATAAAACCCTTGCTTTGGTTAGTGAGAATTATTATTGGCCACAGTTGTAGTAAGATGTAAAGAAGTTTGTACAGAGTTGTAGATTATGTCAGATGGCAAAAAGAGTGAAGCAGAATACAGGGTTGTATCAGCCATTACCTATACCAAAGAAGCCTTGGGAGGATATTAGTATGGACTTTGTTCTTGGTTTTCCAAGGACACAATGGGGACATGATTCAATTTTTGTGATAGTTGACAAATTTTCAAAGATGGCACATTTTGTTCCCTACAAGAAGACTAATGATGTTGTTCATGTAGCAGAATTATTTTTTAGAGAAGTGGTGAGACTACATGGTTTGCCAAAGAGTATAGTTTCAGATAGGGACACTAAGTTTGTTGGATATTTCTGGCGTACATTGTGGAAGAAGTTGAAGATAGATTTGAAGTTCAGTTCATCACA
Source organism: Chamaecyparis obtusa (assembly GCA_027943335.1). Taxonomy (NCBI): domain Eukaryota; kingdom Viridiplantae; phylum Streptophyta; class Pinopsida; order Cupressales; family Cupressaceae; genus Chamaecyparis; species Chamaecyparis obtusa. Next base: position 2,227,435 of record BSBK01000451.1, on the reverse strand, counting down.
TCATCCATAGACTGATGGACAGACAGAGGTGGTGAATAGGAGTTTGGGAAATTTGCTGAGATGTTTGGTTGGAGATAAGACAATAGAATGGGATTTGATTTTACCACAGGTAGAATTTGCATACAATAATTCTTTCAATAGGAGCACTGGTAAATCACCATTCCAAATTGTATATGGGAGTAGTCCAAGAAATGCATCTGAGTTGAGAAAGATAGATAAAGGAGAAATAAGTAGTGCTGAAGCTGAGGATTTTGTAGAACATTTGAAGAACATCCATGAGGAGGTGAGGAAGCACATTACCAAGATGAATGCGTAGTATAAGGCTAAGGTAGATGAGAAAAGGAGGCATAAGGAATTTCAGGTTGGAGATGAAGTCATGGTTCATTTGTGGAAGGAAAGATTTCCAGTTGGTACATATAACAAGTTGAAAATGAAGAAGTTTGGGCCATGTAAAATACTGAAGAAGCATGATTCAGGAAACGCATATGAGGTCGAGTTGCCTATTGAGTTGAATATTTCACTAGTATTTAATGTTTCAGATCTGAATGAGTATCATGAAGGAGGTGTTGAAGATGAGGTTACAACAGCACAGTGGAGTATTCCACCAACTAGTTCAGATATCAAGGAGATTGAAGACATACTGGATAGTTGTGTTAGCAGAAGCACAAGGAACAGGACATATGAAGAGTATTTGGTCAAATGGAAAGGATGACCTATTGAAGATTCATCATGGCTAGCAAAGGAGGAGGTTAACCGTCTTGGTTTTCCTCTACACACCTAAGTCATGACAGGGTCACTTCTCAAATTACCCTGGGTGTCTGATGCAGGAGCATCCTGGGTGTAAGAGCAATCTTGCATCACCCAAAAATATTTCTATTTTCTTTTCAATAAGGGCTATCTTGTGAAGAGCTGCTATTTATGGAAACTTACTATTTTTAGTAAGTTGGTCATATGATCTCAGAATGTTTTGATTTCACAGTTGGAGGTTCATCCTAGTCATTTCAGCCTACCATTTGAGTTTCATTGCCACATCATCAGTATTGGTGAAGTTATTGAGGTTTTTGGGTATGAAATATTTCAAGTCAATTTTGAAGGCCTTAAAGCTCCAGATCATGATCGACCCCTGGCTGACTGGTGCTAGCGCATGTTAGGTGTTGTAGATCTCGTCATGGCATTTCTGAAAAGTGGTTACAATAGAAAAATGGAGCTATAGTTAGAAAGTTATGGCCTCTACAAGTTGGGTTACCTAAAATCATATTTTGTATTTCTTTTGAGCTGACCCTATTGTAAAATATTGTGAAAATAAAATAATTCTATGTATATTCAGCCTAAAGGGCTAAATTTCTGGAACTTTCTTAGGCGGTGGAAATTACCTATATAAGAAAGGTCTATAGTGTTGTCTTAGGGAGTTGGGGGATAGTTATGGGTGGTAGATCTCGATAATAATTCGAGGCATTGTCCTACAAAATATTGTAAGGGAATGCCCATGTGGCTTTGCATATTGTAATTCTGAAAGTTTGTAATTCCACATTTGTGGAGATAATAAGAAGCCAATTTTCTGTTCTTGCATATTATTGTTGTTTCTCTGTTTCTGTTATGTGTTTGTGGTATTAAGGGGAGCACACTTCATCATTTCCTCTAGCCAAGGTTTCCCCGTAAACATATCTTGTGTTATGTGTTATGGATGAATGTTTTATTTTATTTACTATTCATTTCAGTATTTAAGTAATTGGGGTAAGTTTCAAGAATCTAAAAATCATTAATTATAGAACACTAATTCCTCACTTCCCTCCCCTCTTAGTGTTCCCATTCTTAACAATTGGTATCAGAGATTTGGTCCTCTAAGATAAATGTAACCACTTGAGGAGATCATGGATACAGAAGAAGTGAAACATCTAAAGAAAAATCTTGAAGTAGTTCTTGAAGATCTTGACAGAGCTGAAAAGGAAATTGAAGAGCTGAAATTGAAGGTTAGTGGCTCACAAGTATTCATCAAGAAACTAAGAAAAGATTTGAAAGATTGTTTAACCAATGATTTGGGAAAAATGGTAAAAAAGATGAATGAAGAAAACACATCTCTGAAGGATCATATTGAAGATTTGGATGAAAAGTTAACTAATAATTAGGAATCCTATGAAGAACAGATCAAAGAAAACAAACAGTTGGATGAAGAACTTATGCAAGAAAACATGAAAATCTTGGAGTTAGAAAACATCAAGAAAAAGATGGAATCTAAGTTGATAGAAGAAAAGAATCATATTGACAAATTTCACACAAGTACTCATCTATTAGATTCTCAGATATATACATAAAGAATAAAAGGAGATTCTAGTGGTATTAGATTCAATGAAGCACAAATTCAAATCAATACAATACAAGAAAGATTGAAAGCACCTGAAGAATCTACAAAAGCTAAGAAGACTAAAAATCATACTGAAGCTAAAGCAGAACCATGTAAAGATGAATGCAAGCCAGTAAACATAACTTATTATGCTTGTAACTTCAAGCATGGACATATAGCAAGATATTATAAAGAGGTAAGACCTTTTAATGGTTATTGTTATTCATGCAATAAATTTGGTCATAGAGCTATGAATTTTAGATCAAATCAAAGAGATCAAACACAACACAATCAAATAAATCAACCACAACAAAATTCTAGAATTTGTTAGAACATCACATGTCAAATATGCAATTACAATGGTCACACAGCTAGACAATGCAGTATGGTAACTCACATCAATGCACAAAGGAATATAAGGCCTCTAGTCACTTGTCGCTCTTGTAACAAGGTTGGACACATCTCAAAATTTTGCAGATCACAAGCGCAAAGACAAGAAAGACCTAATAAGTCTCAAGGATCAATATTGGATGAATCTAGAGAAGTCAAGTTTTTGAAAGCTACAGAAGATGCAAGAAAGATCTGGATGGAAGTAAACAAAGATAATGTCAGTGAAAAAGTAGTGGATGCATCCGCAATGGATGCACCTTCTACTTCTAGCTAAATGATCCTCATGGTCATAGGGGGAGCTAGATAAACTCTAGACCCCTATGTGACTAGTATACTCACCCTCTAAGTATGTGCCTTTGGTTTTAGTTATTTGGTTGCTAGTTGATGCAATATGCAAGATCACACAGTTTGATTAACAGTAAGAAATAAGATTGGAATTCACTGTTACAACCCATATTACAGTGGCAAGCATTAATTGTAGAAAGTTGATTTATTAGTCACTAGAGATCTATTATCTTCACTTTTGCATTCGAGATCAAGCCTTTGGAGAGCACAGGAGATCATAGTAGCAAGTATTGAAGGATTGAAGTTGTTTGATCAACAAAGAAGTGTTAAAATTATTGCGGAACCCTAGCTTGGATGCGTTGTTTCAAAAACCCTTTGAAACCCTACTTAAGCATTGAAGCAAGTAAGTAATGGAAACTCCAATAGTCTTTGATGTCATAGAAAGGAAAAGATATGTATTCAAGAAGAATCCATTCAAGTCAGTATTAGATGATTTAGAAGGAGCATTTTCTAGAACTCTGACGGGAGTTATGCATGTTGAAGATATTCATGCTTACATCTATTGTAAGAAGGAGCTTGTAGGATTAGACATGATAAGGTCATACATTGAATCATTGGTTAATCTAGACTTCACTTTCAAGGATGAATTCACCCACTTCAAAAATAACCATATCATAGAGTATGTGACTGTGTATGAATTCTATGAGTTAGAATGGATAAAGATATTACTTAGCAGGATTCATGATTATTTGTTTTGGATTGGAGAAGTCCATGTTCACATAACAACTGATCTCATTCATGAGATGAACAAAATTTATAAGAACAGTGACATTCTTCCATCAGGTAAAGATGTTAGGAAATAGGTTGAGCAGGCATGTAAGTCGAAGAGTGATAAGCACATCATGACTATTGAGCCCATTGAGGAGAAAGACATAAAACTCATGGCTATGATCCTAGGATACAAGTTCTAGCATGCAAACAAAATGAATAGTGTATTTGCAGCTATAATTCTAGTAGCTATAAGGATAGTAAAAGAAAATGGAGAGTTTAACCTCTATGAGATCTTGTGCACATAGTTCTTAGACAACATAAGAGCCATAAAACATGATAAAAGAAAAATATTCATATTTAGTTCACTGATTATTTACATGTACTTTCATATAGTTGGAAAAGTTTATGATCTCTATCTTGAGAAGAGCATACTTACATTGCCTTAAATTTCATTCAAGGCAACATCAGAGAGCACTTTAAAGGATTATATGGAACTAGAAAGTTAGACTTTCATAATCAAGATGTAAAGAAGGTACAGGATACCTGAGAAGATAATGGAGAAGTACAAGGACAACATATGCTTCATGGTAGAAATAGATACTACATGCATGGAAGCAGTTGAGCCTAGGATAAAGTGGATTCATCCACTTGGGTATGAAGTTGATGAGAAAATTTTGGAAGGTTATGTACAAGTCCTCCTATCAGTGCCTAAGGATCCCAATGAACCTCGATGGGGAACTTATGAAGATAAGAGAAGAGAAGTTGATTCTATCTTATACATTGCTACAACAAAGATAAAAGCATCAAGGATTACCTTAGATATTCTAAACATTTATGGTGTCACCCAAGAAGACTTACAAAAAGCAAGGCAAGCCAAGATTTCTATGCACCTTGAGAGTGCACCCTCATTTGAAGTGAAAATAGAAAAATTTGATGATCGGAAGGAAAAAAAAAAAAGAAGAAAAAGACTGATGTCAACACCTCAGCGCTCACAATCACAGTTGATTTGGAATCCACTCCAACTCCTAAGCCAAGAAAGGTGTCTAAAAGGAAGATGCAGACTGGCACAAGCCACCCATCCTCAAGAACAACCAGAAGCAAAGGAAAGAACACTCAAGCACCTCCTGAGGTAGGATTCAGACCAAATTTAGAAGTCTTGAGAACTAGAATTGTTGATGAAGGAATGATAGATCAAATTGCAAAATTATATGAAAAATATCATGAGATTGACAATTTAGAAATTCATTCTATGATTATCAAGCATATGATTAAGTTCAAAAAGTCAATTTTGGAACTTAAGACAGTTATTCTTGATCAAGTATGGAATATACTTGACTCTTTGAAAAGACAAGCTATTGAAGAGGATATGAGAATAAGAGAAAATAAATTGGATGACAACCTCCCTATTTGTTCACTGGAATAGAAAATATTTTTGTTAGATTTGGTAAAGCCACATCTAAGAAAAAAATCAGAACTTTGCAGATAATTAACAAAGATTATGAGTTGGTTGCGAAGGAGATAGAAAAAGCTTTTGAAAAATTATTTTTGAAAAGACACATGTACTCTCCTACTACACCTGCAACCCAAGTTCCCTCTGAGCTAGTAAAAGAATCTGAGATCTTGAATTCACCTATGATAGATCCATAAGATTTTTCTCCCAAGGCTGAAGCTAAGGATGAAACAATTGTGATTGATAATGTTGAAATATCCATGGTGGTGATAGATAAAGATCTAGATAAGTTTGAAGAATCCTTTGGAAGTACTGAAGAGGCTGAGATCTTATGCGGTGAAGAATCACCTATGCAACAAGAAGTCCAAATTGAAGACTTAACTGGACAAGAAGAACAGAAGGAAGATGAACCTAAAGAAGATCCCTCTATTGAGATCCTAGTGAAGGTAAAAAGTGAGTTCATGGATGTAAGTCAAAGAACACTTCTTACTCCTAATTCATCTATATCATTTTTGTCAAGTTTGACACCTAATACAACAAGCCTAGACTCATGGGGAGAAGAAGATATGATGAAGATAAGTGTATTGGCTATGGAGAAAGCCAAAGAAAAAGAAGTAATGAGGAATCCTCTATTTGTTCAATCAGTTAGCATACTAAAAAAATTATTTCTTGAGGATAAGAAAGTGATTAGTGTTCATTTAGTGGATGATGTTAGCAGTATCTTATCAAGCTTCAAAGTAAATTTCTCAAGTCTAGAAGAATCAGCATAAAAATTTTTAGAAGATAAATATATCAAGAAAAGGCTGAATGAATTGATAAGAAATTTCTCACTTGACCTTAATTATCTAAAGATTGGTCAAGCAATGCTGAAAGAGTTAGTAGAAAAAGGAAGGAAGATAATTGCTAACTGCATGAATAAGGACAAACTCACTACAGACATCTCTAAAAAGATTCAAGAAGAAGAATCTTTGATGGAAGCAGTAAGAAAATCAATGGAATATCCCTCTCAAGACATAAACATGTGCAATAATGTTTATCAAGGATAGTTAGATAAAATTGAGAAGGTAGAAAAAGAGATTGCTAAATTAAGGGCTAGATAAGCACATCTAAGAAATGCACTAGCACCCTCACTAGATGTATTGAATCATAACATCAAGCATATAGATGCTACAATAGTAACATATGATCAAGGTCCCTACACAATTTAAAAAAGATGGAGAAGCTAACATATGCATTATGTGCCCATCTTCAGATAGTTGATGCACTTAAGGCTTTTTGGCAGCAAGAAATCAAAAACCTTCAGATTGCATACCTTGATGTATTTTCTATGTAAGTACTTGAAGTTTTCCTTTTTGAGCACCATTGTCATTAATGTCAAAGGGGGAGTAGTATATATGGTATAAAGGAGATTGTAGTGTGTAAAGAAGAAGAAATGATGTACAATATATAGAAATTTAATAGCAAGTTTTGTGTGTAAGTTGAGTTTAGCAACTTAGCCACATTCCTTTCTTGCTATTAATGACAAAGGGGGAGATTGTTGGAAAGTTGACTTTACTTAGTATATATGACTAAGTTTTATGTTGTCATTATGGAAAAAAATTCATATGAAATTTTGTAGTCAAGCACTAACTTGGAAGATCATAATTCGGCTAAGTATAGAAGACAGGGCAAACATAGAAGCACCTGATGATCAGAGCATTGACGCATGTGTTTATGACCAAGTTTTGGTATGGGCCCTTGGATATAAGCTTTTGAGTATTTTTATATGCTAAGTATAAGAACACATGGTTAGATTTGATAGTATGGATAAGTTATAGCAAGTCTAAGTGACACTGACAATAAAGTGATAGAGTAGAACAAAGCATGCAACCGATAGATAGTTTTTTGTTTAGCGTCTATCATTTTTTTTTGTAAAGGCTATGCATCTATTGTAATAGTGATCTAAACATGTTATTATAATTGTATGTAAACATGCTTGAGCCAATTATCTTGGAAGCATTGTATGTGTTAGGTTTTAGGTTGACACAATATTTAGTTTTAGTTGCACCCATTCAACATGTATATATATGACATGCACTTTTGTATTTAAGGAGCATAGAGTATGGATGATATATGCAAGAGAAGAAGTATGTGAGTTAAGTCACTATGAGATAAATCTCTAAAACAAGTTAGAGCATCATCGCATAAAAGGAACTGATCAGACAATAGTGTCAAAGCAATAGTTCACCCTTCTAGATATAGTGTGTATCTGATAACCAGGAGGTTGTAGCCTTCTTCATTGAGCAGTGAGCTCTGGCAGTGAGCCTTCCACCCCCAATAGGGTTTTTTCTATCAAGACTCCTAATTGAGTCATTGTATTCAGCTTTGTAATGACTGCTCCTAATAGGGAAAAGGAAATATAACAAGTTCATAAGACTAATACAATTATTCGTGGGTGTTAATTTCCATTGGGGTTTTCCTCTGGCCAAGTTATCCCATAAACATATCTTGTGTTATGTGTTATGGTTGAATGTTTCATTTTATTTACTATTCATTTTAGTATTTAATTAATTGGGCTAAGTTTCAAGAATTTGAAAATCATTAATTATAGAACACTAATTAACCCCCCCTCTCAGTGTTCCTATTATCATATTTTCACTCATCTTTGGAGACCTAATTACTAAATGAGAATACTACACCCTAGTTTGGATTATTAGGTGATCTTTCTTAATTTATGTTCATTTCATAGTAAGATAGATGAAAGGGAAAAGAAAAGTTTACATCTAAAGTATTACTCGTATGTGTGCCAATATCTTAAATGTGTTGTACAAAAGAAAGAATTGAGAAGACCATTTATCTAAGCTCACATAGGCCTTGAGCATAGCCATTTTTAGAATTTCATGAATGAGCATAGACATACATGAAATGATGAACACAAATACAAGGGTACCAGACATTTCCTGGTAATGAAGTCTTGATCCAGTCATGTCTAGTGTGGTCCTGTGATCCAAAACCTGTAAAGAAGAGAAGAAGAGATGGGGGTTAGATCTAATGGATCTAAGTAATGTATGGTACCATAATATTTACAAGCATGCATATATGCACTCATTCATACACCTCTAACAAGGGTTATGCTACAGGGCATGCACACTCAGGAGAGATGTTGCTGGAATAAAAGGAGATACCATTGTTTTCACTAACTTGTTTGTTCCATGTGTAGATATAGGAGAAGTTGATTCACTATTGTTTAACTCATTCAGATAATCAAGGTGCTGAGAGGATGGTATTCCTAAAAAAACCATCCTCAAAGCACCGTGATTGTCTATACAAAAAAAATAGTAAGGTGCTTGGATCCAGATGAATGATGTTGACCTGTGATGTGGGCTATGTCAAGAAAACCACAAATTTCCTTGGCAAAGACTACATCATAGGTCAAGAACACCCATGATCACCACAGGGAAGCAACTAGATGAAGCAGTATCAGTGGGACACTCAAAGATCATAAAGACAAATCAAATGAAGCATGGTCAAAACACTGGCTGATTAAGAAGGGGCATAAATCATCAACATGTCACAAAAGGTACACAAATCTATATACTAAGGAAAGGTACATTATAGCATAAGGTGTGCTTCAAATTTGCATTCAATGTATTGATGCTATAGCATGAGTGTGTTTAAATCTGCATCTTAAGGCCAAGCAAAGAAGCTACAAATAGTGGAATGATTGCATAATATCATTGCAAAGATCAGTTAACAATGAGGTACATCTAGTATGTTTGTAGTGCTTTGAAGACACTTTTCAGTGGGTAAACATGGAATGAAGAAATAATACCTTAAATATTGTAATAAATTATAGTCCCAATATGGGTACAAACAATGAGCATAACATCTTTTAATAAAAACAAATGGATCTCAAGTCATGTGTCATAAGCTAAAACAACAGCCAGTGTGATAACAAATAAGAGCCAGTTACGGGTCCCACAGTGTAAATCAATATCAACAAAGATAATGCCAACATCTATTCAATGAATAATTCATGGTGCCAACCAATTGAGAGAAGATAAAAAATATAGATCCAATAGTGCCAAGAGTTCTCAACTAGGAGAAGGCATCAATTATGTCAGTTCCAAAGATCAAATTATCAAGCCTCAATGAAACAAACAAATACTAGCAGCATAAATATCTAAAAGCATGGGCCAAAGGTTATAACAATGCCAACAATGGTATATGGCATGAACCCATTAATGATGTGGTGATAATCGCATGTCAGTATCCAACATAATAGTAAATAAGAACCAGCATACAGTGAAATTTTATAGGCCTCATGAGTATTCAAATAATAATAATAGATAGAGCAATGTTTTATGGTGCCATAAAAATAGTGGCAAGCATGTTGAGGACAAAAGCATGCCAGCAAATAATGCAAAGCTTCAAGTGCCTGTCCGCGGGCCCCAAACAATGAGCACATCATGGAAATAACAATACAATGAATTGGTGAAACCCGCACACCACATGTCAATGGTAAAATACAATGTGCCATAGCTTACTAACTCACCGGTTATCCAATATAAATGGCAAAAAATGGAAAAAACAATACATTGATATCCCCAACAACCTGCTGGCTCTAAATAGTAAGAGCATGAACATCAAATACAGAGCTACCAAATCATGGATCTCAGCCCTCAAATCCAACAGTGAGCTTGAATGGATAATTAAAAATGTTGTGACTTCAAATGATCACAGTTCACGACATAAAGAAATGAATATAGTGGTGTACAGGCATACAAAGAATGAGATATCATTCGAAGACATGGTGTTAAATAGAGAGAAAATGAAATACATGAAAATTGTATAAGTAGGGCATGACACCATCCATAAAAGGAGCAGTGAGCCTAGTTCAAATAGACCATACCCTCACAAACATAAGGGGGGTTAAGAAAATACCCAAATTTGAGCACGAGTTATACACTTATAATTACAGACCAGTGAATACACATATGACAGTGCCCTCACCAAATATAAAGAATCAACAACAAGCAATGAATCAAGCAATATCAAGTATGCCTTGGCTTTAATGCTCATGGGCCATCAGACATCTCAGTCAAAACATTAACAGCAATATGAATTCATGATACCTGAGCTCGCAGGTTATCCACAAATAGTGACTAAGCAACATAAAGATCTACATCCATAGGCTAGAATGAACAGATGAATAAGATTTCAAGTGCATGTTCAAATGCCATGCCCTAAAAAATTCAAAAGAGCTAGATACATTGTAAATAAAACCTATAGTGTCCTTGGAATGCAGGGGCATGATGCCGATGAAATCAAATGCCATGAAGTAGAAATACAAAAGGGCATGAGATATTTGCATACATAGGAAGTAAAACATCATGGAATAATGCATGATATGAGTGCCCTAGTTAATCTGTGGGTCTTAAAATGTAAAATAGTAAACATAAACATAAACATAAACATAACATCAAATACAGAAGTACAAGGCCAAGGCCCCATGCCATCAAATCCAATAGTGGATTCAACAAACAGGTCATTGGTGCCCTGGATTTTACAACAATGAATACATATGCAGTGCCCTCGGAAATGTAGAGGATGATGATCATATGCCTTTGAAAATGATAAACATAGTTCCATTGAAATCAAAATGAAATGCAGAATAATGGAAATAATTAGTGCCTACCTCGTCAACATAGTGCCACAAAATGGTTGTTTCCAAACTAAACTCAAAGTTCAAATGCAGAAGTGCTAGTGAAGATACTAACCTACCAAATGCCAAATGGGGAAGTACTGTATGCCATTGGTTTCCTTATTTTTTTGAAGAAGGGTTTCATCCCAAACAATTAATCAAATTTCTTCTCCCCTTTTTAGGGTTGAGATTTTATTTTTGTGCTGATGTAATTTCAAAATATGGGTTTTTATCAAAATTATAGGTTTTTAAATATGCTTTCCCTTAATTGGGTTGAGAGTTTTTTATCAACTTAGGAAGTAAAATGTTTAAAATTCCCATTTATATTTGGCATTGGGGTAAAAATTGAAATGTAAAAGTCATTGCCTATCTTTTATTGTAAATTCTGACAATGGTATTTTATAAACCATTCTTGAGAATATTATTTTAGTGCATGACTTGGAGTGGACAGGGTAGCTCTTTTGACCATCCTTTTTAGGAGTCTTATTTTTCCACTCCCCCTATAAACTCTGGAATCTGACATCCGAGTTTAAGAGGCATCTTCATGAGCCTATTTGTAGGATTTTCCATTTTTAGGAGATTGAGGAGGTTTCAATGTTTATTCCTTTGCCTTGTTTTATATACCTCTCACTTGTGTGATTGAGGTTAGCTCTTCATTCTTTCTCTCTAATATGAGAGTGTTGTAGCTCTAAGAGACACATTTTATACTTAGCTTCTTTCAGTAATACAAAATTGATCCTTCTTGTTTCCTTCTATTTCTGAGTTTTTCTTAGTGAATTTTTGTGCAAAGATTATTGTGATATTGTCTTATCCTTGATCTGCATGTTGATTCAACTAAGTATTCAGGGGATTTTTCTTGGCTTCGAAGTACTAATTTGTATACAAACTAGAATCAAAATTGTGGAAATATCTTCCCTTCCTATATTCCAAGTACCTTATTACTTCTAAGGAGTTTAAAGTAGCAGGATCAACTTGTGAATTGCAGATTTGTTTCAACTGCTTTAGTAAGCTTATTTCAATTGTGGATATTCTATCAATTTGGTGGATCACCTAGTTCAAGTTATTTTTAGTTATTTTGTTTCATGCACTTTCTCCCTTTCCTTAAGAAGTTAGTTAGTTTTCAATTTATCCAAGGGGAAGCCGGCCCCTAATCTGGAGGTCTACTTTTTGATAGGTCACCCACAACCTAAAAGTAGTCCCATATTTCACAGGATTACTAGATTTTAACACTTAGAAAATTGGGTGCAATCCTTAGTGACAATAGTTTTTTGGCATGCCTAGTGGGACATTCGACTTAGTGAGTCAGTTTTTCCTAAAATATTTCCATGTGGGTTATTGTTTGGTATGAGTAGTGACTGTATTTTGATATCATATTTGGTGACTCTAATCTTGTTTCATGTAGATCAATACTTAAGTTTATGAGTGGGATTCCAACCAGGCAGAGAAAGAATCCTTTTGTTTATGGAGAGCTACCACCATCCAAGAAAATTTCTAAAGTAGTCCAATCTAGTGCATCCCAATCTGCAAATCCCACTCCCATTCCCATTTGTATTCCTACAAGCACTACCATAATCTAGCCAATGCAAGTAGTACCAATAGTTCAAGTTCCTCTAAATCCTCCAATGGCCAAAAATCATCCTTTTGTGGCCTTCAATCAAGGCATCCCTTTGAACTTGTAGGTGTAATACCCCAAAATTGGCACCTTACAATTTTAATCAATTTTGGTGCATTCCTTCGAATTTCTACATCATTAAAGTCCTATTGTACTAGGCAATTCTATCTCCTAGTTGACTTTATTTAACTTGGTGTCAAATGCAAAAAATCCTAATTTTGCATTAATCATACACTATATTTAATTCTTAAATATTCAACTTTATTGGCTAAATAATCCCTATGATTAATTAATTTAATTCTAAAGTCCTAAGTACTTTAAATTAAATTAATTCCACCCCCTTTAGCTAATACACATCATGGAATTAAATAATATTTGGTTATTTGAATGGACATCTTTATTTGGATTTATTAATTCAAAATTACTCGAAAAGTCACCCATATGTGGCAATATTCATTCTTTTAATTAAATAATTCTTCAATATTTGTCTCACCATGGAGATGAAGAGTCAACCATTTCTTTTCAAGAAACTCTTCATCCTCTCTCCTGACTTTTCTATATTATGAGCTCCTTTTCTTCATTTTGAAAGAGGCAATTGTGAGAGTATCCAAACTATAGTCAATTTTAGTCTCAATTTTCATGCTTTCAAGCTTTTATTGCATAATTAAATTATTTTCTCATTCTATTTTAATTGCATTTGCATTTTAATTAGTTTGCTTATATGTTTTAGATTAATTCTCACATCTCATTTCAAGTTTTCTTAGCTTAATCTGCACTTTCATTCTTAGTTTAACTTGCATTCTCATATAGATTAATTGAAATTTTCAATTCAATCATTTCTTTAAGATTTTCAAATCCTCCATCTTAGTTTGGTCTAATGGTTGTTGGCTCTCCAATCTGAGAGTAATTCAAACACCCCAACTAGTTAGGAGACAATGGGTCGATTCACTATGAATTTGTGAATGGGGCAATTCATACTCATTTTCATAATTAGCTTTGTGAGAAATGAATATGTTGTGTCTATGGCTGGATTAGAGGTCCATGTTCAGCTATAAACATTTTGGCACCCACCGTGGGGCATAAAAATTGATTTCTGGCCTCATCAATCTCAAACTTTTTTGAAAATTTTGCAATGTTGTACGTCCGTACTTTACTGTGTATAGAATCTCACACGAGATTTCTGAGCATATTGTGCAAAGTTTTGCTTTCATTAGCATTCTCTCACATGAAAAAGAACTTTCTCATGCTAGACCCTATACTTTCTTGTGTGCAACACTACACTTCCTCACGCGAGCCTTTCCATCAGTGCTCTTAAAATTTGCAGTTTCTATATTTTCTATTACAGATTTCTAACATTTTCTGTTTACTATGATTTTCATATCTCTATTTTTCTGATCGCATAACAGTGGTCTGCAGGGTGTGTGATGAAGATAAAACTTGCTAACAATTTTCATGCAGGATGATTGTCAAAGACATTTAAAAACACTTTGCTTGTTTATTGCTTTCATCACATAGTATAATTAGGGCCTTGTGAAGATTTCTTAAGGGTCTTGATAGTGAGTTAGGGTAATAGGATCTTCATTACATTGAAGTGATTCCCATGAATGAACTTGAGACCTAGATCTTACTAGCATGATAGATACTTGGGGAAGCAAGGAAAGGTAGTGAATCTTTAGCACATCTACTTGTTAGGGGATTCTGCTCTTCTCTCTTTGAGAGAACCAGAAACCCAAAAGCTTGTGGATTGGTTGAGGAGGAACTAGCTCGGTGATGAATATGTTTTTCATGTTTGGGTAAGTTGAAGAGGTAGAGAAGTATTCTCTTCTCTCTTTGAGAGAATCAAAAAATCTGACCCTCAAATCCAAGCCAAGTTGTGTCACCTTTAGAGGGCCTGCTGGAAGTTGAACCTCTGAGAATGACCCAAGTGAGTACACACCTATTGTTGGTGATTCCACCTCACTATAATAAAGAATTATTTGTTGATTATAAAGACTCAAAAGCCATGTTAACTTCCTTCTCTTTATTTTGACTATCATCTTGAGAAGGCTCCATCTGTTGTACTGAGTGGCACCACTCCTAGCCCTGCTTGTGGGGGTGTATGAATTTTGGGTGTTGGTGTGGCTGCGAGGCCCTAGCCTTGTATCAAGGGCACCAAAGCTTAGTGTGAATAGAAGCCCACTAAAAAATTTCTTAGTTAGTTGCCTACCAGAATCACCTCCGAAAGGAGACATAATCTTTGCACAAGGAGGGGCAAGAATCTCTCCCATACATTCTCACCATAGGCATGCACCTGGATGTTTGAAGGTGGTATATGACACTAGCCTCTTCTTCAAGGGTAACCTTTGAACATATACTATTGAGTCCTTGGAAATATGAAAAACATGGGCACCCTCTATGGGGTGACATGACTGTGTGAGGTGAACGCATGCACGTAAGCTGTGAGGCATGAATTTTGTCTTCTCTACCATTTTTTTTGTAGGGATAACTATGTGTTTGTTATTGAGTCTTAAACTATCCATCATGATTAAACAAAGACTCCCATGATTCTACCAAGTTGCTTTTTCCTTGGTTGAACTATTTGCGACTACTTCTTGTGTCACTATTGCTTGATCTAAAACTTTATGCTTGTAAACGAATGCTTGAAACCTTCAAACTGAGATTGCTAATTCAAAATGTTTGAAAAGTGGAAATTATGTCAGAGAATAGTTCAAGTTGTGTCTCAAAACTTGAATTTTTATCTCAAAAATTGTGTCAAACTGTCAAACTTTGATATTTTCTCGTGTGAAATTTCACTTTCCAAAACACTTTATCACGTGAGCCTTCATTCTCTCGCATGAAGTTTGACATTTTCTCACGTGAACCCGCAAATTCTCACATGAACCTATACCCTAGTTTTCAAAATGAGTTATTTCCTATTGATTGGTGAACTTTTTGCCTGATCTAATTTTTGTTTGAGGTCTGTTTATCTATTTTCCTATCGTTCACTTTCTGAAACTGAGTGTCTCAAGCTGTGAACTAAATGATTACTACTTAAAATCATATTGTCTCCCTATTATTTGTCTCATCTTTTTGTGCTTTTGTACCTTGCGATGTGATAGTCACATCTTGACTATTCTAGCCATTCTCTTAACGATTCATGCCGGGTGCATCTCACATCTTGGTTGTTCTAACCCTTATCTCCTTTTCGCTATTCCTAGAGACAAAGTTCTAGCATAATCTCAAGTCCTCTCTTGTTACATTTTTATTTATGACTGTTACGACTAGAAGTAGAAATACTTTCCCCATTCATGGTACTAGACAAGGTAGAGGTAAACCTTGTAATCAAGAAATAAGTCATCCTCAACCTATCGTGCAATCTAAGTGCTATGAGGGATCCACAAGCTCTTTTCATTAAGTACTTTGAAAGACATCCCATCACAATCATCACCTCTAGTGTTCCAAGAGTGTTATAATCCATTGTTTCAAATGCAACCTGACTTATTATTTCAAGAACAAGACAACTCATTCTTCCAAAACAACTCGTTGTTTCATAACCTTGGAAGGCCACTTCCTTGAACTAGTCCTATTATTGAACCTATCAATCTTGTTAATGATATCGACTCATTTGAACCTATCAACCCTCTTGATCCTATTAAAGCACCAAAGGTTACCTTAGCCACACCCTTTCGACATCGTTCATATCATTTTACTAAGTCTACATTCGCTGCCCAATCCTACAAGATGAGAGATCCATTCGATTTCCAACCAGGCAAATACAGTCGAACTTATGAGCAATCTCAAAACAACCAGCATCTTGATCACTCTCAAAATAATTAGAATCAAGACCAATCTCAAAACAAACCTCATGGAAATCGATAGCTGTGTGTGTGAATTTTGTACTTGTTATGTAGACACAACACTTCAGTAAAACATTAGAGGTTAGTTGAAATCAAAATCGTGCAATAAATAAAAGCTAAACTAACCAAGTGATTTACTGCCTTCTAATAGGTGCGAGTATGATGTTCTCAAATTGTTATCGAGATCAGTGACCTTGACGAAACCTAAATGAAGGATTTGAATGCAAAACTGATATGAAATATGAATGCAATTAATCTATTTTTTTTTTCTATGCAATGATATGATGAAAACTGATATGAATCTATGATATGTAAAAAATGATAAGCTATGATGATCTAACAAATGAAAACTAATATGATATGAAAAACTATGCAATGTTGATCTCACAAAGCTTGGATTCGCAAAGATGATTCTTCAGTCTCCAATTTAGCAGCATGATTATACAATTCTTGTGGATGATTTGTGAAGAGATGAGCCTTGATTTTATAGAAATCTAGGGCTTTAAGGATGCATGAAAGAAAGCCATAAATCACTCAAATAACTCAGCTTGATTTTTGAGTTATTTTTAAATAAAGGATATTTAACTCACAAAAATATGCAAAAGCAGAGTTCAACTCAAAATAGAGTTTAGATTTAATTGATAATTGATAGTTGTTTGCTTTTCTGATTGTGCATGATTTATTTATGAATTGATTTAATAATAAAGTGATTTATTTCCAACTTAACTGATTTTGAAAAATAAAACAATTGATTTATGGGTTAATCAATTATTTTTCAAACTTTTATTCAAAAACAATATTATTAAAAATTGACAACTTGCTTTAATTAATTAAATAAGAATTTAATCAATTATTCATAGGATTTTGGATTTATTGTCAAAATTAAATAATACAATTTAGGAATAAATAGAATTAACTTCAATTGAACAATTAAGTGGCAGAATTAAATCTAATTAATTAAATATTGAGAATATTCAATTAATCAAACTTTAGGATAAATAGGATTTATCACCAAATAATTATTAAATTAAAAATAATTAGGATAAATAGGAATATTACTAGGAATATTCCCCGATGCAGAATTTAGGATAATCAATTAAGATTCGATGTGTCGATGTATGAGGTTACTGAACCTATAGCCCATTTTTGGGGTATTACATTTTGCCCCTCTTTGAATTACTGTGTGAAGCATAGTGGTTCAAAGACAGTTTGTGTATGATATTGAAACTGATGTTTGAAATTGATATGAAGCAGAAACTGATTGAAATTGATATGAAGATAATAGGTCCTGAATGACCAAAGATAATGTTAACTATAACAGCAATGAACCGATGATTGGGAAAAAGTGTCAAAATGCCTAATTCTGAATCTTATGATTGCAAAGAAGTGAGTGACCGATTCTAGACCCGATTGTCCTTATATTGAATCACATTGGTATCACATCTGAACCCTTCAGTTTCTGAAGAACCAAGGAAATAACACAATTGAACCGATAGTTGCAAAAATTGATACAATTTACAAGATTAAGAGAATACCAGATTGATATGGATCTTGATGAATCTGATATGCCTCGAGTGATGATTGATTTTCCCCGAGCGATGAGGTCTTTTGATGAATTAACAACTAGACATGGCTTTTGTCTTGATTACTGAGGAAAGATATGATCCCAAAATTTTATTACAAACTTTGAATGATGTGCAATACCATTCCCTCTTCAGGATTAATATTGAAATTTGACAAGAAAAGTCAGTGTTGATAGTTTAGAAGCATTTTAATTGATTTGAGAAGTGGTTAAACATGTTTGGGAATGCATTCTACATCGTTGGGAGGTCCAGAAGACCAAGTTTGACTAGGTTTGACCATGAGTTGACCATGGTTGACCAAGTTCAAATTTTGATAGTTTGATGTAAGATAATTAGTTAAGTTGAATTCTAGATTTCTGTGATGATGGCAGGTTGATTATGCAAGTAGTGAATAATATAAATGATCTCAGATTTTGATTTTGATCCCGAAAAAGGATTCTACTTGCTATTTGGTTGGAGGAACCTTCATGTGAGATTCAACTCTTGTTAGATTTGAAGATGCAATTTGAAGAATTGCTTAAGCTTTGAAGTGTTTCTAAACATTTGTGAGATCATGCAAACATGCAAAAATGCAAAGAAACAAGCAATATGAAATGCAACCTAAGACCTAAGACCTACTCACTGATCATATGTTGATTTGTTATCATCATTAAACTTTTAGGTAACCAGATAAATCAATACAATGCCCACTAGTCATGAAACCATAGACATATGAATATCAATTTGTATGCGCAAGAGTCAATACAACACCCACTGATCAACAACCATGGATATATGAATATTGATTTTATTTTTGGAATGTCGAATTATATCACCAAGGCACAAGCGCCAGGATGACCTGAATATCATGTCCATTTTGATATAGCAATTTGTATAAGCATCAAAACATAAACATCGTGATGACTTTAATACACCTTGTGTTTTAACGTACACATCAAATAGTGAAGAGATCATTCTAAGTCCAGTGTGAATTACCCGTAGTGACCCTTTATCATTCACATGCTTAGGTAAGATCATGTTTCACAATAGGAGAAAGAACTCACTCAAAAAGACAATAGTTAGATGAAAACTTCCTTGAATTTTCTGGGTATCAATGGTCGAGGTATGCATGGCCATCCAATTTGAGATAGAGGCTCTTATAGTTGGACACCATTTCAATCCAGAATTTCCAAAGTTGTTAGATTTTCACATACAAGAAGAAAACAAAGAAAAGATTATGCCTCCAGTCATCACTCTCTAAATCCTATAAAGGACATCATTGAAGAGCTCGAAGGGACACAATATGCAAGAAATCTCAATGTGAATTAGTAAGCATACAAGGAGATAAAAGCATGTAAAAAGGATAGATTGTTTTCAATTTGTTTTTGATGTTTGATTGTGTTGTTGTTGATGCAAAATACTTTCTAGAGACAAGACTAACTGACTGACTTGATTGAAGCTTCAAAGGACTCTGAATGGATATGACATGTCTAAGATACATTGGAGACCATAGGATATGACATTGATTGCCCCCAAGTGTTAAGCATTGATAAGGTACAGACACTTGAGCTGATTGGTGTACAAACTGACTTATTGAAAATAGGAATGTAGAAACAAACTGAGAGATATGTACAAACTAAAGCAAGACTAAAACCTAGGAAAGACCAAGATTGCACTGATAGATGGAGCATTTTGAAACAAGTGGCACCTGTTTGTCAGGTTTTCACCATCTTGGCAGAGATTCTATTTTTGCTACCAGGGCACCTGTTTCCAGGTTTTCACCAAGGCACTTTTTTCTTTTTTTCATTTTTTTTGTACTTTTGATATTTTCAATTTTTTTTGTGAATCATCAAGGTGCCTATTGCTAGGTTTTCACCAAGATGTTCATTTTTTTCAAGACTTTTTCCAATTTTAAAGATTTTTTTCAGGACATTTTACCATAGACTGAATGCTTTAGGCATAGAATTTCTTCAGATGGAGAACGTTGATTAGTTCTCAGAGCTATTCTCCTTCAGTCATTGAGAGTTGATAGGCACCAAAGCCAAAAGTAGTAGTGATTACAAAGGGACCCAGCCAATTGGGTTCAAACTTCCCCTTGCGTTCTCGATGTGATTGATTTTTAGGATTCTCTCTCAAGACTAGATCACCAACTTGAAATTCTCTGTGTCTGACTTTCTTGTTGTAGCCTCTAGACATTCTCTTCTGATATACTCTAAGATGATCATACACTTCTTGTCTGCACTCATCTAGTAGTTCAAGTTCTTGCAACCTAGACACTCTGTAGTCATCATTAGTTACTAGACCATGCATTATGATTCTTAGTGATGGGATTTCAACCTCAATAGGTAGTACTGCTTCAGACCGATAAACTAAAGCAAAAGGTGTAGCCCCAGTGGGCATTCTAATACTTGTTCTATAGGCCTAGAGAGCTACATTGATCATGAGATGCTAGTCTCTTCCTATTTTATTAACTGTACGGTGCAATATTTTCAATAGATTCTTGTTAAAAGCCTCTACTTGTCCATTCCCTTGAGGATAGTAGATAGATGACCAATGTTGTGTGATCTTGAATTTGGCACATAGATCATCTAGGTCTTTATTCTTGAATTGTCCACCATTATCTATGATTATGGAATGAGGTATCCCATATCTGCATATGATATAGTTCAATATGAACATCGATATTTTCTTTCCAGTTGCTTGTGTCAAAGGGACTGCTTCTACCCATTTTGTAAAATAATTTGTAGCTGTGATTATATGGGTATGTCCATTAGAAGAATGAGGATGTATAGCTCCTATAAGATCAAATGCCCATTGGTGAAAAGGCCATTGTGTAGTAAAGGGAATTAGATCTCTCCCTGGAGCATGAATTAAGTTGCCATGCACTTGGCATTTTTGACAATTCTTAGCAAACTTGATAGACTCTTTCTCCATTTTAGGCCAATAGTACCCATGCCTAATAAGTTTTTGAGCTATTGTTAAATCGTTCAAGTGTGACCCACAAATACCATCATGGACTTCCTCTAATGCACGTTGAGACTCTTCCCGCTCTAAACATCTAAGTAGTGTACCATCTAGACTTTGTTTGTATAGATCATGACCAATGGTGACATATCAGGAGGCATTACAGATAAGGTATCTCTTTTCATGGTGGTTGAAGGTATCGAGAATGATTTGGTCTTGGAGATAGGAAAATAGGTTTTTGTATCTAGATGAATCATGACCAACAATAGTGAAAATCATGTGGGTTTTAGGGGAATCATATCCAGGATAAGATAGTGCTTCCATCAGGAATTCATAGCGTAGCTCATGTTCAACCTATTGTAATAAAGTAGATAGTGTTGCCATTGCATCGGTAACCTTGTCCTCCATTCTGGGAATTTGCTCAAATGTGATAGATATGAAATATTTCTTAAGATCATCTACCATTCTCTTGTAAGGAATGAGCTTTTCATTTTTAGTTTGGTACACATCATTGACTTGATGGATAACAAGTTGAGAGTCTCCATGAATGTGTAGCTCTGTCACTCTCCACTCAATTGCTAGTTTCATGCCATTCAAAAGGGCTTCATATTCTGCAATATTGTTTGTGCAAGGGAACTTTAACCTGAATACTTTTGGAATTGAGTATCCTTGAGAAGTTATGAACAATATGCCTACTCCAGATCCATTCTATGTGTAGGAGCCATCAAATAATAATTTTCATTCTCTAGAAGAAAGAGTCATGATAGAGGAATCTATAAATTCCATTTGCATTGGTGTATCATCAGTCATAGGTGCATCTGCTAATTGATCAACAATAACCTATCCTTTTATAGATTTTCTTTCCACATATTCAATATCAAATTCACGTAAGAGCATAACCCATTTAGCTAATCTACCTGTGAGGGTAGCTTTGCTTAGTAGGTACTTGAGTGGATCAATTTTAGCTACCAATTGTGTGGTATGAGCTAACATATAATGTCTTAGTTTCTGTGATGCAAAGATCACAGCTAGACAAGCTTTCTCAATCATTGAATAGTTCTTCTCATATGCAACCAATGTCCTACTGATATAGTGTATAGATCTTTCCTTTTTGTTCTCATCATGTTGTGCTAGCAATGCCCCCAGTGATGTATCTGTAGCGGAGACATATAAGATCAAAGGCTTCCCATGAATAGGAGGCATCAATATAGGAAGATTTGATAGATACTTCTTGATATGGTCAAAATTATTTTCATATTATTCATTCCATGCAAAGGTCACACCTTTATGTAATGTTTTTGTAAAAGGTTGTGATATATCAGCAAGCTATGATATGAATCTTCTAATAGATTGTACTCTCCCTTGTAAGGTTCTCATTTGACTAATATTCTTGGGAGGTTGCATCTCTATTATAGCCTTGACTTTAGCTGGATCAACTTCAATGCCCTTCTTTGAAACTATGTATCCTAAGAGCTTTCTAGAAGTGACACCAAAAGCACACTTCTTAGGATTTAGTTGGAGACTAAACTTTTCCATTCTATTTAGGATCATATTCAAGTCCTTTAGATGTTCAGTTCTAATCATAGATTTTTCTAAAGTATCATCAACATAATCTTCCATAGTTTGATGCATCATGTCATGGCTCTTTGATATGTAACACCAACATTTTTAAGCCCAAATGGCATGACATTCCAACAGAAGGTACCCCATGCACATGTGAAAGATGTTTTCTCTTGATCCTTGAGAAATTTTTATTTGGTTGTATCCAGAGAAACCATCCATTAAGGAATACATCTTGATACCTGCAGTCATGTCCACTATCATATCAATGTTAGGTAGTGGAAAATCATCCTTAGGGCATGCTCTATTCACATCTCTAAAGTTTGTGCACACTCTAATTGAACCATCTAGTTTAGAAATAGGTACAATATTGGAGATCCACTCTACGTAGTCAATAACTCAGATGAATCCAACTTTTAGGAGCTTCTCTAATTCATATTTTACCAAGAGTGCAATGTGAGGATGCATCTTTCTCAACTTTTGTTTAACAGGTTTGACATTTGGAGCTATAGATAAATGATGCATTATAAAATTAGGATCCAATCCTAGCATATCTGAATATTTCCATGCAAATTTGATCTTCTTCTCTATTAGGAATGTTGTAAATTTTTGCTTCTCTTCTTCTGATAAAGATTGTGCTACATGTACCAATTATGGTTCCTCTGTTGTACCCAAATTGATAGATTGAGTGGGCTCAATTAGAACTAGAGATTTGTCCTATAAATGACTTGGAAGGACATCAAATATCTCATCCTTAGGCACCTTAGAGAGGTTTTCACCTTCGGATATGTCTTTTATTTTTACTTTTGTAGGTTCTAAGACTACCACAAAGTGGTTTTCACCCTTAGGACTCCTTTTCTTTTTCTTTTATTCTTATTTTTCTGATTGAGATATTTGATGTCTGACTCTGTCATGCTAACACTTGGTTTACTGATGGAAGTACTCATAGGCTCAAATGCATTGAGGTAGCAAGCAAGGGCATAGTCATTGGGAAAGGTGTAAACACCATGGCTCAGATTTGTGGAGGTTTGATCAATAAGTTCTGGATATTGGATAGTCATAGTGGGGAAAGATTGGGAGATAGTGTTTATGGATATGGATCTGTCATCATTGGTCCTAACCTAATGCTCAAGTTCAAAGGTGATATTACAACTTAAGACATTCAATTCATGAATAGGCTCAATGTCATTGTGGGAGTCCAATTCAACCATAGGTGGATCAGACTCGACAAGTTCCTCATTTCACTCTAGACTTATGTTGGGATTAGGTTCATATTGGTGAATAACATCAACATGTTTCTCTATAATAAGCTCATCGGGTTCTAGAATGACTCCCCATTCATAGTCATTTGATTCAGCTTCTGATTTAGGATCTCTAGGAAATCTTAGAACATGAGTAAAGTCAGGGTGAATACCCCAAGAAGGGTTACCCTTAGATTTGGATTTGTATTCATACTCATGGGAATCTATCTCAGAATAGCTACCACCTTCCTCTTGGTCCATTTGATTAACTTCAAGATTAGCTGGTTCTTGTGTGGCAACTATCTCATGCTCTATAGTAGGTTCTTGTGTTTCTACTACATTGATTCTTCTTATGGGATCATCTTCTGCATCAAGAAGGTCTTTGATTTCTTGAGGAAATTTTTCATAGCGAATGAGTTCTGAGCTGTCTGAATCACTATCTGATGGTTCTGTTTCTTCTTTCTTAAGAAGGGCTTCTCCTGGTGTGATTTTCTCTATGAAATGGGAACAATTACCTTTGAGGTGAAAGGGTTTCTTTTTAAATCCTAAGCCAACTTTGTCTTTATTTTCTCTACCAGTATGTGGGAGAGGTGCCTCAAGACCTTTTCCTCTGATTCCTAGAGGTCCTTAACCTAGATATCCCATCTTAGCTATTAATTTATTTCTTGGACCATATGCCTTAGAAGGGATTTTGGATACTATAGAGTCACTAGTTTGAACAACTTGAGATTCAGGTTCATCTTTGTATAGCCATGCAAGCATGAATTCATCCTCTTCAAATTCTTGCTTGGAGACCTGTTCTACTACAAAATTCTTCTTATATACCTCAGGGGGTTCTTTAGAGTCTGGTTTGGATTGTTTCAAAGATTGCCCATAAGACTTAGGTGAGATAGGGAGAGATTTCAAAGATAAGACTGGCTCGATAGTATATTCTCCCATACTATTTTCTTTGATATTAACCTCTTTTGCAAGATCTTCCATTTTAGATGTGGATACTTCTTTAGTTGGTTCAATGGAAGATTCTCTGTTATTAGGCACAAGCTTATCTACACTTTCCTTCAAGGTATTGCAAGTTGTATTCAGATCTGTGGGGATAGTAACCTCTACTCCTTCATAAGGAAACTTCAAACATTGATGGTATGTAGAAGGAATAGCTTGCATTTCATGTATCCATGGTCTCCCTAGGAGGATGTTGTAGGCCAAAGGTAGATCAAGCACTTGATAGATGGTATCTTTGATAATTGGACCCACTTAGATGGGTAAGACAATGGTGCCTTTAGAAGATCTTTCTTGTTCATCATAGGCCTTGATAGTTATTTTCTTTCTAGGATCAATAGCCAATTCTAAAAATCCCAATTGTGTGATCAAGCTGTAAGAACAAATGTTTAGGCCAGCGCCCCCTTCTATCAACACACATTTGACTCTATGGTTTTGGATCAAGACCTCTATATGCAAAGGCTGATTATGTGGGTGACTCAAGGAGTTGTCATCTTCCTCTGAAAAGGAGATATATTGCAGAGATGTAAGATGTCCAACCATAGTCTGGAACCTGTCTAAATCAAGGTCATCGGGAACATTGGAACCAAGCAAAGCTTTTCCTAGTATGGCTCTATGAGTTGGAGATATTCAAAGTAACTCAAACATGGAGATTTTGGCATTAGTGTGCTAGATTTGTTGAACAATGCTATAAGATGTAGGCCTTGTATCCTTTGGATTGGAAGATCTTGAAGCAAACTTCTGTTTGGAAGCAGATGAAAGATTGAAGGGTATCTTAAGGACATTAGATGAATCTAGGATTTGTCCTTTCACATGTGCTTGGGCTTGTGATCAAGTAACTACGTTGGTGGATTGATTTTGTCTATCTCTTCTTACAATTATGATGACATTGCAATGCTCTGAGAGATAGGGTTCATTTTCTCTCCACCATTTTGGCTTAGGCTCAGAATCAGGTGGTTGGATTGCTGGCAAAGAGATGATGTTATCAGCCAGTAGATTTTTCATAGCTGATTCTAAAGATTCTCCAAGAGGATTGAACTTTCACTGTTTATCCCAAGATTTGTATTCTGGCTTCTTTTGAAA
The DNA here is from genome assembly GCA_027943335.1 of Chamaecyparis obtusa. Taxonomy (NCBI): domain Eukaryota; kingdom Viridiplantae; phylum Streptophyta; class Pinopsida; order Cupressales; family Cupressaceae; genus Chamaecyparis; species Chamaecyparis obtusa. Next base: position 2,201,661 of record BSBK01000451.1, on the reverse strand, counting down.
TGGTTCGAATGACTTTTGTTCTGAAGCTTTAATGGCTTGGGAGCCAAGAGTTAGCTTGTAGGCTGGTGCCTTTGATGGGGCATAGATAGTATCAACAATGCCATCTGTGATGATGCCTTTGTTCTTGTTCCAATTTTTGTTCTTGTCTTTAGAACTGGACCCAAATTCATACTTGTCTTTCTAAAGTGTGATTTCTCCTTTCTTCACAAGCACTTTTTCAATTTTGATAGCATTATCCACCATCTTATCAAAAGATGTATGATCTTGCATTTATAGAGGATAATTGATTTCTATAACAAGGTTATCGATGAAGATTTCAAGTTTTTCTATTTCTGGAATAGGTCTAGCATATAGAGAGAACTTCTTCCTCTATCTCTTGATAAATATTAGGAATGGTTCTCCTAGATATTGCTTGAGATTATAGATATCAATCATGGTGACTGGATGTTGAATATTGTAGGAGTATTGCTGATAAAATAATTTGATCAATTCCTCAAAATTTTTGATAGTGGAAGGTAATCGAGAGAACCATTTAATGGCCCCTCCTCCTAGAGATCGAGAGAAGAGACGCATCAGATAGGTTGGTTCATGCATGAATTCCATTGATTGGGTACATAATTCTCTGACATGGTCTTGAGGGTCAGAGTGTCTATCATACTTATCATACTTGGGCATCTCCACTCATTTCAGAAATGGTGGCATATAAAAGTCTTTGTCAAAAGGAAAAGGACATAGAGCTTCCATGGAGAACTCCTTGGGTTCCTTTTCTTTCTCAAGGCTATTAAGTTTGACTTGCATGGCATGCATCTATTTCATCATTACTATGAGTGGAGTTTCTTCCTCATGCATAATGATATCTTCAACATTAAAGTTGGGAGGAAGTTTAGCTCCTTGATGAGCTAATTGTAAAAAGTATGCCTCTCTATCTTCTTTCAAGAAATGCTTCATCATTCATTTGAAGTTATCATCATTTTGATATTGAGCAATTTCTTCAGGTGTGGGTTCCTGATCTGCACCATGTTGAGATTGAGCTCTTTGAGAGCCAAATTTTGTCCCTGCTTGAGACATGGTAGGAGTTTGTGGACTCCCTGGAATAGATTGATGTGGGGTTTGTTGGGTACCTCCATGAGTTGATGAAGGAGGAATGTAACTAGTTTTTAATCAAAGGTTGCCAGCACCATCATCTTTGTAAAGACCAGAATCATGGAGTTGCTCAAAAGTTGCACCTATGTGAGTCAAAGGTAAAGTATGATATATTTTTCCAGATTTCTTGTGAGAGGAAGCTCTACTTTCCACCATTAACCTTGGGTGAAGCAAAAGAATAAGATGAAGACAACTAAAGAATGAATTGAATCAAGATGACTAGATGACACAACCTTGTCAAGGTTATGATTGGTTTGAAGATTTGATTAGACTTGGGTGAAGGATACTATGCCCTAGATGTATGGGTAGATTCCCAAAAGATAGCAGACAAGATATCACAACACTTAGTCATTTTGATGATTGATTGAAGATTGATAGTTATGACAAGGTTTTGATACAAGATGAAAAGGACTCAAATCGATTAAACAGAAGGCTGAATTGGATTCAAAAGGCCACTTTTGGAAAATGATAGGATTCTCAATAGCTACTACTCTATTCTTGACACAGTGATTTGTTCGATAGATTCTGGAAATAGGTCGAAAAAGCTATGTATCTGGCAATTCTGATAATTTTTTGACAACTTTTCAAAATTTTCCCAAACGACACTCTGCAGACTCATATGATAGTGGGTATGCTATGAAATGACAGTTGAAAAGCTCATACGATAGTTGTAAAAACTCACACGATAGTGGGTATGCTATGAAATGATAGTTGAAAAGCTCGTACAATAGTTTCAAAAACTCGCATGACAGTTGCTAGTAGGATTTGACTTTTTGAAATTGATTGGTAGAAAGACTTGTACGACACTGGGTTCTTTACCATATGACAATTGGGTAGTAATGAAATGATAGTTGATGAAAATTCGTATGACTTTCTGACCTCCTGAGATGAATTTTGACTCCAGAAAGGAATTTCACTTCAAATTTTGCAAATTTAGGGTTTTCAATTTCAGATTGTTTGCAAATTTCAATGTCTAGATTTGAGGATTGTAATAGATTTGTTCATTTTCAATAACGAGATAGATAAACAATCACACAAAAAAACAAGCAAGTGATTTCAAGCATGTTTAAAAATAATGAACAAGGGAAAAAGAAACCTTGCGCATGAACAATCAAGTGACTTATTTGTTCTAATCCTCATAAGCGCTAATTATGTATGTTCCAAAAATGTTTTGCAATAATGCACATATACCCTAGAAAATGAAAATTTGGCCTCGCTAGGGTTTTTAGTAATGGTTTGACTCTGCAGCTTTTATGATCCAAAGGGGTGAACTCTAATCCCAGCACACCAGGGTTTTGACACAGTCTGAGAATTTAATCAATTAGTAGCTGCTAGGGAGATCTGACAACCCAACAAGAGACCACACCTATGGAGATTTCTTCCAATAGGACATTTATATAGCTATTGTCACTACCACGACAAAAATGGCTATTACCGCTTGAGGTTCCATCAATGTGGTTGACCCAATTAAGGGAATGTCCACTACGGTTAACCCTCTCTAAAGGTGACTCACAAGATATACCACATGGAGACTGGTTCTAGATTCAAGGATTTGGGTTTCTGGTACTATCCAAAAAGGAAGTAGAGCATAATTGCCTAGCCTTTTCACTTTTAACCCAAACAAAGCAGACAGATTAATCCGACACGCTAAGACCAATATTATCTCACAAAGATCTATAACATCAACCCCTTATGATCTATCAACCTCTCCAAAGAGAGAATGCCTTGATCAAAATTTGAAGACACATGGATCTAGTGGAACGTGAGACTCTCTCAGTATCCTCCCTACCTACAAGGGTTCCTTCATTGAGAAGAGTTTCACTGGAAACTCACTCTCTCAAGAGCCATGAATAGTGTTCATAGGGCCTATTTACTATGTGTAACAAAGATGCTGAAAGCAAATCTATGTTTGTTTTTAGAGCCCAAATGAAGTCTGTGATAGGAAATCAATAAAAGTCACTCAATCTAGACACATGAGATGTTCATTTTAGATCCAAAATTGAAGTCTTATCAGCTGAGAAGATTACCTAAATTCCTCACAATGTGCTTAGTAGATTTTTACCTATTTTTAGCAATTCTTGCACTTTTTCCAATCAAAACCAGCAAGAGTCAATAAAAAATAGGGAATTTCAATTGTTAAGATTAGCCGTTAGTCAAAATCTGAAAACCAAATATGACAAACTACCCTAAAAAATGAAATGACAGTTGAAATCTGATGCCAAAACTCATATGACAGTGGGTATGTTACCAAATGATAGTCTAGAAACTCGTACGACAGTGGGTATGCTCCCAGATGATAGTCCAAAAACTCGTACGACACTGAATGTTCTGTGAAATGATAGTTGAACTTTCAAATGATAGTGTGTACAGTATGACATGATCCTTGATCTGATAGATTATTGTACGATAGTGGGTATAGTGTGAAATGACTTTTTTCAGAAACTCATACGAAGATTGTACGGACATAAATTAAAAATTGTAGTTTTGCACAGAAATCGAGGAGAAAAAGACAAAAATTGATAGAATTTAATTGGAGACCCATTTCAAGTCCCCACGGTGGATGCCAAAAATGTGTGTGTGAATTTTGTACCTGTTCTGTAGACACAACACTTCAGTAAAACATTAGAGGTTAGTTGAAATCGAAATCATGGAGTAAATGAAAGCTAAACTAACCAAGTGATTTACTACCTTCTAATAGGTGCGAGTATGATGTTCTCAGATTTTTATCAAGATCAGTGACCTTGACAACACCTAAATGAAGGATTTGAATGCAAAACTGATATGAAATATGAATGCAATTAATCTTTTTTTTTTTTTTCTATGCAATGATATTATGAAAATTGATATGAATCTATGATATGTAAAAACTGATATGCTATGATGATCTAACAAATGAAAACTAATATGATATGAAAAACTATGCAATGTTGATCTCACAAAGCTTGGATTCGCAAAGATGATTCTTCAGTCTCCAATTTAGCAGTGTGATTATACAATTCTTGTGGATGATTTGTGAAGAGATGAGCCTTGATTTTATAGAAATCCAGGGCTTTGAGGATGCATGAAAGAAAGCCATAAATCACTCAAATAACTCAGCTTGATTTTTGAGTTATTTTTAAATAAAGGATATTTAACTCACAAAAACATGCAAAAGCAAAGTTCAACTCAAAATAGAGTTTAGATTTAATTGATAATTGATAGTTGTTTGCTTTTCTGATTGTGCATGATTTATTTATGAATTGATTTAATAATAAAGTTATTTATTTCCAACTTAACTAATTTTGAAAAATAAAACAATTGATTTATGGGTTAATCAATTATTTTTCAAACTTTTATTCAAAAACAATATTATTAAAAATTGACAACTTGCTTTAATTAATTAAATAAGAATTTAATCAATTATTCATAGGATTTTGGATTTATTGTCAAAATTAAATAATACAATTTAGGAATAAATAGAATTAACTTCAATTGAACAATTAAGTGGTAGAATTAAATCTAATTAATTAAATATTGATAATATTCAATTAATCAAACTTTAGGATAAATAGGATTTATCGCCAAATAATTATTAAATTAAAGATAATTAGGATAAATAGGAATATTACTAGGAATATTCCCCGATGCAGAATTTAGGATAATCAATTAAGATTCGATAATGTTTAGATGTGCCTTAGGTTAGGACTTTGATGTCAATTTCATTCGATGTGTTGATGTATGAGGTTAATGAACCTATAGCCCATTTTTGGGGTATTACAATAGCCATATCACTATCGTCCTCCTCTGTATGATCAAAATCAATCCCAAAATGATCAATCCTGAAACAAATCTTAGGGTGATCAACAAGCATATCACTATCGCCCTCCTCCACATGATCAAGACCAAGATGATCAGCAACAAGATCAAGTCCCAAGTATTTATGAGATTCTTAGTAATGAAGATGAGGTAATTACCCAAAATGACATAGATGGTGCGAAAGCCAACAAGGGTCTTATCAAGATGATGGAGATCCTCCTTCTAGAGGAGAAGGAGAAATATTTTCTAGAACTAGCCAAATTACCCTAAGACTACCAAGTTGAAATGCTTATGGCTAAAGAAGAAGAGACTGAGACTGAAAAGTTGCAAAAGATGATTCAAGACATGCAAGACCAAATTAGCCAACTTGCGAGGGATAAAGATAGACCTGCACAATAATTCACAATGGAAAGCATTTGTCCTTTCCTATTTGATAAGAGTTTTCACATGCTACCTTTTCTCAAAGGTGTAGAGCTGCCTAAATATGACAAATAATTGTGTACTACTGATCCCCAAGATCACTTGAGGGAGTTTGGTGCTTTATCCATGGAATTCATGCATGATCAGATGTACCTTATGCATCTCTTTCCTTGTAGCTTGGGTGGACTAGCTATGGAGTGGTTTTCTTGATTGCCCATTGGCATTAAGACTTTTGATGAAATTGCTAATCTATTTCTCCAACATTATTCACATAATATTCAGCATCTGGTCAACATCTAGGATCTTTGCAATTTGAAACAATGATAAGGGGAACCTTTCCTAACATTTATCTAGAGATGGAGACAACTATGTACAAAATATCCTCATAAGCTACCAGAGTCTAAAAGGCTCGACATTTTTTTGGACAATCTTGTTCCAGATTTTGGATATCAAGTACAATTATAAGGTCCCCTAACCTTTGATAGCATGATTAAACAAGCTATGTGCATAAAAGCATTTATTATCAATAAAGGAGAGTTGACTTTGAAAAAATACAACAAACAAGGGTTTTCCTCCTCAAAAAAAGATTAAGGGAAGTTTGTCAAAAAGAATAGAGACATTGTAAATGATGGAGTGGTTGACAATGTGACCCTGAAGCCTGTAAAATCTATTTTCAATATTTCCTCTAGTATACAAGTGGTCAAATCTATGGAGAAGGCTACAATAAAGACTCAACAACCTTTGAATTTGCTAAAAAAAAACCTTGGGCACCCCGACCCAAGCATGAGTTCACATCCTTAGGAGAACCACTTGATGTGGTTTATAAGACTCTCATGCAAAACTAGATACTCACTCCTTTGGAAAAGCATCTCTATGATCCACAATCGCAACCTCATTAGTGGAATGACAATGCATACTATGATTATCATGAAACTAAGGGTCATAAACCTTCTACTTTTCTCTAGCTGCGCCATAAGGTCCAAGATTTGATTGACAATGGTGACATTGTTGTAGATAGCCATAACAAGAATTTGGATCATCAAGCATTTAAAGATCCCTTTACCCCTCAAGAGAAAGGTGAATCTTCCAAGACTAAGAACACCAATGCTAAGGTCAATTACATGTACACTACTGATGACAATGTCATTGGTATGATTGAACTTGTTGAGGTTGAGTATTGCGATATGATTACTATTAAGGGAGTGGAGATTCTCCTAAGACTAAGACTCCATTTGTCTTGCGAGGCCCTGGGTCTCATTCTTCCAAACCTAAATCATCTCAGGATTGCACAAATGTTGTTACTCTCATGCAAAAATAACCATTAAGGAGCTTGACTCTTCTACATCGACTTTGAAGAAACCTGGGGATAAAAATATTGTTGGTCCTACCAACAAGAACTTGAATTTGGTCCCTACATCTAGCATGGCTAGTTATAGAATTCTAGACTAGCTACAATGTACTAGCACTCAGATCACTATCTTTGAGCTATTGAAGATCTCATCTACTCATAGGGAGATTCTAGATAAAGCCCTCACCGAGGCAAAAATCCCAAAAAATTTGGATCTCAATCAATTTTAATCCATGGTGGGTCACCTGAACTCACCCCACTATTTGTCCTTTTTTGAAGAAGATGATCACTCATTGAGTCACACGCACAATGCTCCTTTTCATATAGAAGTCATGATAGGTCCAAAGCGCATCCACTGCATCCTCATTGACAATGGTTTTGGCCTCAATATTTTCTCTGCTAAGCTGCTTACCCAACTAAGCTATGATGAATATTGTATAGATGTCCATAAGAAAATTACTATTAAGGCATATGATGAAGAAGAACACAAATCTAAAGGTCTGGTTGTGCTACCAATCAGAGTTGGGCCTGTTGAAAGAGGTCATTTTCCAAGTTATAGATATTCCTCTAGTGTATAATATAATGTTGGGTAGACCATGGATCCATGAAATGCAATTGGTTCTATCTACATATCATCAATGTATCAAGTTCCCATTCCATGGTGCAGAAGTGACAGCTCCTATGAATACCAATTATTCTTGCAACACACTTGCACAATCTGCAGATAGTCTTGTCCCAACTAATAGAGATTCCATTAAATTATATGATGCCAAGCTTAGAGAAATGGAACAGACTCTGAATCTTAAGGATATAGGCATGGGAGGGTATCAAATTGAACTTGTGTTATCATTAGCAGCTCTACCTCCATCTTCGCATTCCTATGGGAGAACCTCAGAGAACAAAAAAGCTTTTGCTTGTTCTCCCCAAATAATCTATGATGGTGCCTTTGTCAAGGCCACAATGCCATTAGAGGATGAAGATGAGGAAAGAGCTATTATAGCTTGGCTTTACAAAGGAAAAGAAACATCTGAACAGATCACTCCTACTTGTGAATTAGAACAAGAACCATACATTGAGGCCTTCAAAATCATAAAATACTTTGGTTATAAATGGAGTGGACCCATAGGGGTGAATGAAAATGGTTTTCTTAAACCAATTGAAGCCACAGGTCATTGCACCAAGGACACCTCAGGTCTAGGCTTCAAGAAAATCATGTTTCATCTAGGGATTAACAAGTTTGTACTAGAACTAGAGCTAAAATTCTGACCAGAATTTGAGGACATTACCACAGATGATAAATCAAAGAACATCTCTAACGAAGATACTTTTCCATATCCTATTCCTCCAAATCTTTCTACATTCTTTGAAGAACTAGATGAACCTATTATACCTATCCACATGGTTGAGATTGATAGTGATTTTGATGACACCACCTTAGTGCATCGACTCACATATGACCAATGGAGAGAAATAAAAATGGCTGATCCCAATTTTCAAGATGAATGGTACATACCACCACATTTCTAAGAGTGGTTTGAACAAGATCAACCTCAGCAAACCATTAATACTATAAGGTATGAAGATGAGTCAAATGGTACAACTAGTGTTGATGGAATTCCCATATCAAGCATCACTGATTCACATGAATATGAGTTTGAATCTTTGTCTGATGCCACTTTTGATAAAAATATACATGTTGTTCATGTGTATGAAAACCTTCTCGAAGTAGGTGAAGGGTCTAGTGTTAGGTCGATCAAGTGTGAATTTACTAACACTGACATTCCCTCTACTTCCGTTGTGAGGACTCAAGAAGAATCAAACACACCTTTGGATGAGATCACTTTAGGTCTTGACTTACTCGTCCATGCTTTCAATGGCTATACTATGAATGCACTTGAACCTACCACTACTCTTTCACTCCACCATCCTAAACTTATCAACTAGAACTCTCCCTCTCCAGCTAGTGAAGTCCTTGTGTTCCAGAATGACTACACTCTTGCCTATTATCTTAACATTGTCAAACCTGTAATGTTCTCCACCAGTGAAGATAGTATCAATATGACTGAAGCTAATATTAAGTATCTTAGTCATAAAATTAAAATAAAGAAGAATAGATGCTCTGATGGTGAAAACCACATTGTGGCAGTATCAGAGCTAAAAAAAGTAAAAATAAAAGACGTATCTAAGGGTGAAAACCTCTCCAAGGCACCCAAGGATGAGATACTTGATACACTTCTGAGTCATTTTCAAGGGAGATCATCAGTGTTGATTGAGCCAACCCAACTAGTGAATTTGGGCATCGAAGCTACACCAAAAATTATTCATCTAGCACAGTCACTATCTACGGAAGAAAAAGAAGAGTTCACCAAATTCTTTCAAAGCAATAAAATTAATTTTGCATGGACTTACTTTGATATGCCTAGATTGGATCCCAATCTAATCATGCATCATCTATCTATTGCACCAGGTGTTAAGCCTGTCAAAGAAAAGCTTCGGATGATGCATCCACATGTGGCACTTTTAGTCAAAGTAGAGCTAGAAAAACTTCTTAAGGTTGATTTCATCAAAGCTATTGACTATGCAGAGTGGATCTCTAATATTCTTCCAGTTACAAAACATGATAAATCTATCTACGTGTACACAAACTTTAGAGACCTAAATAAAGCATGTCCGAAAGATGACTTCTCGTTACCTAATATTGACATGATAGTGGACATGACAGCTGGCTACAAAATGTACTCTCTAATGGATGGATTTTCTGGTTATAATCAAATAAAAAAAGTGCCAGAAGACCAAGAAAAGACAGCCTTCACATGTGCTTGGGGAAAATTCTATTAGAATGTCATGCCCTTTGGACTTATAAATGCTGGAGCTACCTATCAAAGAGCTATCACTAGTATTTTTCATGACATGATGCACAAAACAATGGAAGACTATGTAGATGACACTTTGGCTAAAAGGATGTAGCAAAAAATACATCTTGAAGATCAAGGTCCTATACTAGATCGAATGGAACAATTCAGTCTCAGAATCAATCCGAAAAAGTGTGCATTTGGTGTCACTTCTGGCAAGTGTTAGAAATAGGGAATACTAAGAGGGGGGGTGAATTAGTATTCTACAAACTTTATCTTTTTCCCAATTATGGATATAATAGATTATCTTTACACATGCATAACATAAGAAGCTAAACAACATGCATAATAATAAAGAACTCATAACACATTATTTGTTCTTGAGGAAACCCTGGCCAAGGGAAAACCCTGGTGGCGATGGTACCCACAAAGATCCACTAATCAAAAGTATCATGTTAAGGATGTTGACCATGTTAAGAGTCTATTACAAGCATATAGTGTATCAGTCCTGATTAAGGGACTATAGGCCTTGTTAGAAGCCTCAATTCTATTAGGAGTTGGTAGTACAAAATGTGATTACTAGCTGAGCCCACTACCCAAAAAGGTAATGTACAATATACACTAATTACAAAAGAGGTCAAGGTACATAACCTTATACTGCTTGCATCAATATCTCTTCGCTGATCTTTCACTATCGCTATTACATATGCTTCATATACTTCGCATCATACTTCTACAATTACTTGCTGCTTGTTACAATTACTACACTTTACAATTACAATTACAATTAAATTTATACCAATAGCTTTATCCAAGATTAAACATCTAGGATTTCATCCCTTTATATTTTTAAGACATTATTTTGATAAACAAAATAATCCCTTAACTCTTTATTAGTTCTATCTTCATATTTTGTCCTGTCAGCTTCACACTATCTTCGGTAAAACTATCATAACTTCTTTTGTACATGCCGTACTGACTTGCACTCTGAGATGGATCATCATTAGTCACCATAGAGTCTATGTTCAATTGAACAAGCATTGAACTCACTCCAATCAATGTGGCAAACAAAAACTATGTCTGGTACATTGGTAAAAATATTGTCTCGCACTTAGACAAATTTGCAATGTGCTCTGTCATAGTTGCTCTCTGACTTGTGCGATCTTCATGTGGATCATATGTTTTCATAATGACAACATCTATGCAATTAACTCATCCAAATTTCAAACAATCTCCCCCTTTGTCATTGGTGGCAACATATGAAAAAATTGGCTAAGTGTGCAACTCCAAAATCTCAAAATTGTCAAAATTGTGGCCATAGTATAACATATATATACTATCCTTACAACTCCTTAAAAATTTTATCTCTAATACAATACTCCCCCTAAGAGTATCAATCCTTATCATATATTATCAATTTTGTGCTAAATATCTCTCCCCCTTTGACAACAATGACAAAATAACGGTAGGGAGGGCTACAAAATTGTATCACAAAAAAGTTATATCTCAATTTATTTATTGCAAAGCTGGTAGGCTTGCAAAACAATTTGCAAAATCTATCTTCATGGCTTCTATCTCCTTTTCCCATGATTTCTTAATGGAATATGCCACATTGAGTAGTGCGCTCAGTCCATAAGATGCTATTTGACATGCTTGGAGGTTTTCAAAGTTAAATTTTGAAAAGACGTCTTAGCTAAAAGACAATCTTCCAACTACTCTTCAATAACACTTAACTTCATAGAAGCATGCTCTCTCAAAAGAGTATATCTTCTTAATTTCTTGTCTTTCTCATCTTTTACAATTCTAATTTCATCATACAGTTGCCTAACTTTCTTCTCAACATTACAGACCTTCACATTAGGGTTAGATAGAAGGTTTTTTTCATTTAGAATCTCTCCTTCCTTCAATTTTATCTTCTGATCTTCCTCAGCTGTCAAAGTCTCTGATTTTGTACATTGTATGTACAAAGCTTTTCTTGTTTCCAAATGTTTCCTCAAATCTTTGATACAGATATCAAGAGTATTGATATCATTGCTGATGTAGTGACTAATGTTCAACAACATTCTAGCCTCATAGTCTACTTGTGCTTTCACTTTTGCAATATTAGCTAGGTTACTAAACTCATCATCAAAAGTGCTTATCACTTTCTTTGCTTTCTCCATAGGGTCTGCTTCTACAATCTATGTGGTCACAATACTTTGTAAATTTTTAGTGAGGTCCTTCAGACATCCTTCTAGGCTTTTAACTTTCTTATTCTTCCCAATGATTTTGTTCAAAGATGTGATCAATTCCATCTGATCATCGTCATCTACTTCTTTTCCCAAATTCTCAAACAAAAATCTAGTTTTCTTCTTCTTTCCAGTCTTAGGAGTAAGACTGATTTCATCTTTAGAGGGTATAGGTGCTTGTACTTCTGATACTTTGGGTTCTTCAACAATAGATCAGGTCTGCTCAGCTCCTATAGTTCTATCCAGTTCATCAAGAGCCGAATTGTCAACAATGTTCTCTAGATTCCTGAATACATTATCATCAGTATCCAAGGTCATCCTTGTACCTTCAACATGTTGGAAACAATTGTCTGAAGGAAATTGCTACTCAATTATGTATTGTCTTTGATGTCACACAATGTCATAGTCCGCAGCAATCAGATCCTACCGAGCTCAGTCAGTCTGCCAGACAGGAATATATGTGCTTACCGAGTCCACTCGGTTATCGAAGAAAAGCAGTGTCTACCGAGTTCACTCGGTTACCAAAGAAAATTTAGTATTTACTGAGTTCACTTGGTTATCGAAAAAAATTTAGTGTTTACCGAGTTCACTCGGTTATCGAAAAAAAAGTTAGTGTTTACCGAGTTCAGTCGGTCATCGAAGAAAAGTTAGTGTTTACCGAGTTCAGTCAGTTATCGAAGGTAAAAGATTGTCGGTGTTTACCGAGTTCCCTCGGTCTCCGAAAGATTATAGAAATTTATGGTCACCGAGCACTGTCGGCCCTTGAAGGATTTTTACAAATAGAGTTTGCTTAATTCAGCTGACTGTTATACTAAATAATGTCGATTTGACAAATCTAAAATTATATAAATAAAAGGTCAAATGTGAAAAGTAAACAAGAAATACAGCAGAAGATTTACAGAAGAAAAGCAGGAAAGGTGTATGCGAATTTGTGAAGGATGTTCAGATATCCTAGAGGTGCAGCAGAGATTTATTCAATCAGAAAGGATCAGACTTATGCAGAACAGAGATTTGTAATCAGCAAGACAGTTGCATTATTATACAGGTCATTTTTCATTGTTACCTTCTTATCATTGTAATAGTGAATTCTAAATCTCTTAACTGAGTTGGTTTAACAACCATATTGTAAATCCTCTAACAAGGTGACAATCCCATTGAATTGTTTTCAAGACCTCTTACAAGGCCACTCCTAGTAGGGTGTTTTAAATCCTCTAACAAGGTCACACCTAACAGTGTGTTTTGTAACCTTTTACCGGGTTGGCTTCTAACCGGGCATCACTTCAGAAAAGTGAAAATCAGTATCTAGATACATTGGTGGTTTTTCCCATATTGGGTTTCCACGTTAAATCTTGTGTCTCTTGTGTTCTTAATTGCTTTCTCAATCATATACATGTGCTGATGAATATCTAAAGATAATTTTGCTAATACTTTCTGCATCTTCAAAGTTACTGCAATCTATTTACCGAGTGCTAAAATAGATAACATTGTTAAGATATCCTAAGGGATCTGGAAAGAATTAATTGTGAAGTGTTTTATGGTTGACTGATTCACCCCCCCCCTCTCAGTCACTTCATCCATATTCCATCAATTGGTATCAGAGCTTTTGGTGCTTGCAGGAAGGGTTTCAAAGACCTAAGCTAAAGATCAGGATATCTTACAAGAGGGAAATTCCAAAGCTCAACAGAGATAACTTTTCAGCATGGCAAGGTCTCATGCGACTTCATCTGGCTTCCATTGGTGATTCAAGATGCAAATACATTGATGAAGAATACACAATTCCTAATGGCGCATTAACTGTTGAAGACATTGTAGATAAAAAGACTCACAACACCATGATGATAGACATTGCATCTGCTCTCAGCTATGAAGAATTTGATGATATTAAAGACTACACTACTGCATATGAAATGTGGATGGCACTGAAGAAAATATATGGTGGTGATGCAAATGTGAAAAGAGCCAAAGCAGAAATCCTAAGAGGACAGTTTGACAAGATGAATATGAAGGAAGATGAAAACATTGCAAAATATGTTGAAAGAATCAAAGCAAGTGTAAGTGCAATTAGAGCTTCTGGAGGAACAATCTCAGATGAGACTGTTATAAGTAAGGTACTCAGAACATTACTCCCTATCTATGCAATAAGAGTATCAGCTATTCAAGAAAGAAGATGTGAAACAAACCACAATATAACTTTGGATGCTTTAGTTGGAAGATTGACAGCCTTTGAATTAGACAACTATGACAACTATGTTTCAAATTCCAAAAATATTGAATCAGCATTTGAGGCCAAGGTTTCACTAAAGAAGAACAAGAAAATTAAAGAAGTTCAGTCAGAAAGTGAAGAAGTATCATAAGAAAGTTCTGATAGTGATCTTGAAATTGTAGAAGCATTACTTGCAAAGAAGTACTCTAGAGGGAAAGGTAAATATAAAGGTAAAACTCCTTTAATCTATTTTTCATGTGAAGAAATTGGACATATTGCAGCTAGGTGCCCAAACAAGCAAGTCAAGGAAGAGAAGAGAAGTCACAAGTACTATGGCAAAAAGAATTTCAAATCATACAAGGATAAAGGTAAGAAATCATGTTTTATGGCTAAAGATTCTGATGATAGTGAAGAAGAAATTGTCTTTATTGCTATAAAAGATGAATCTGATGATGATGAAGATAAGATGGCACTTATTTCTCATATAAGCAAAGATGATATATGGATAATAGATAGCGGATGTTCACACCACATGACTGGTGACAAGACAAAATTTGAATATCTAGAAGACTGTGACAGTGGTAATGTAAGATTTGGAAACAATGAACCTTGTTGTATAAAAGGAAAAGGAAGAATCTCATTAACCAAAGAACTCATATGTGATAATGCTTATTGGGTTGAAGGACTAAAACATAATCTTCTAAGTGTAGCACAGCTAATCAACACTGGTTTCAAGGTTGAATTCATGAATGGTCAAGCAAGACTGCTGGATGGAAAAGGAAAACTCATTGGATCAGGCAAACAAACAAAAGGTAACTTATTTTATCTTGATCTCAGTGAATATTCATGCTTTATTGCTCAAATAGAAGAAAGTTGGCTATGGCACAAAAGGTTATGTCATGTGAATTTTGATAACATGATAAAAATAAGCAAATTCAAGAAGGTTAGAGGCATTCCTACTTTGAAGAAACCTGACACTGGTCTATGTAAGAATTGTCAGATTGGCAAAATGAGTAAAACTAGTTTCAAGAGTAAGAACTATCAGTCTAAAGAAATTTTGGAAATTGTGCATACTGATTTATGTGGACCTATTGGTATACAAAGCTATACTGGAGATAAATTCTTTATTCTTTTCGTTGATGATTATTCTAGAATGATGACTGTTATGTATTTAAGAGAAAAATCAGAAGCATTTGAAAAGTTCAAATGGTACTTAGCAAGAGTGGAAAAGGAAACAGGGAAAAGATTGAAATGCTTAAGATCAGACAGAGGTGGTGAATTCATCTCCCATGATTTTAACAACTTTTGCATTGAAAGAGGAATCAAAAGACAGGTATCAGCTCCTAGAACTCCTGAGCAGAATGGAATAGTAGAAAGAAGAAATAGATCTATTATGGATTGTGCAAGGACTCTAATGATAGAAAAGAACATCACTATAAAGTACTGGAAGGAAGCTATCAGCACTGTAGTTCATACCTTGAACCGGGTACAACTGAAGAAAGACACATTCAAAACTCCTTATGAATTATGGTATGGCTATAAACCCAATATAAGTTACATGAAAATATTTGGTAGCAAGTGTTATATCTTAAAAGAATCCAGAAGAAATAAATTTGATGTGAAAAGTGATGAAGGAATATTCCTAAGATATTCTAGCAAAAGCAAGGCATACAAATGTCTGAACTTATCTACTCACAAAGTCATAGAAAGTATACATGTAAAATTTGATGAGTTTGCAGAAAAGACTGAGGAAGAAAGCAAAAGGGAACCTGAGAACTACAAAAGATTCATTTACATTGAACCTGAAACATTGGCAGACACAACTATCAGTAAGGAAACTATATCTACCGAGCCGAGCATAGTTACCAAGTCACAAACTGAGTCACAGGAAGAAGTTCAAACCGAGTCACAGGAAGGAATTCAGACCGAGTCTCAGCCTGAAGTTACCAAGCAAATATCTACCGAGCCTGAGCAACCTGAAGAAGAGATCCTAGAAGACAACAGCATGAATCATTCAAAAGGCAAGGAACCTATACTAGCCAAATATGTCAGAAGACATCATACACCAGATCAAATCATTGGAAACAAATCAGATGGTACTATGACAAGAAGTAAGCTAAAAGGTACATGTCTGCTTACTGACTTTGAACCTAGAAATATCAAAGATGCATTGGAAAATGAAAGTTGGATTGAAGCAATGAATGAAGAATTAGAACAAATACAAAAGAACAAAACTTGGACTCTTGTACCTAGGCCTAAAGATAAGAATGTAATTGGAACAAAATGGGTATTCAGGAATAAGCTGAATGAAGATGGTCAAGTATCTAGAAACAAAGCTAGACTGGTATGTAAAGGTTATTCTCAAGAAGAAGGTATAGATTATGGAGAAACTTTCACTCCTGTTGCAAGATTAGAAGGTGTAAGAACTCTACTTTCTTATGCAGCACACAAAGGATTTAAGGTATATCAGATGGATATAAAATCTGCATTTCTCAATGGAATTCTTGATGAAGAAGTCTACATTGAACAACCTGAAGGTTTTGTTGATCCAGATAAAAGGGACATGGTCTGCAGGTTACACAAAGCATTGTATGGTTTAAAACAAGCTCCTAGAGCATGGTATGAAAGACTCCATAACTATTTGATTCAGATTAATTTCAAAAGAGCTAATGATAACAGTAATCTGTATATTAAAGAAGGACCAGATGACAAAATTGTATTGGCAGAAATATTTGTGGATGATACTATATTTACAGGGAATGAGGATCAGTGCAAAGAATTTTTAGAACAAATGAACAAAGAATTTGAAATGTCTATGTTTGGTTTAATAAAATTCTTTGTTGGTCTTCAAATTCAGCAAAGCAAGAATGGTATATACATTACTCAATCCAAATACATTAAGGAAATACTTAAGAAGTTTGGTATGGAAGATTCAAAACCAGTTGGTACACCCATGTGTACTGGACTGAAACTTACCAAAAATGATGATTCAAAAGAAGTTGATCAGACCCTATACCAATCTATGATTGGAAAATTACAGTATGTAGTACATACAAGACCTGATATTGCCTTAGCAGTCGGTATAGTAGCTAGATTCTCAGAAAAACCTAAGGAAAATCACATGATGGTGATCAAAAGAATCTTAAGATACTTAAGAGGAACTGAAGAATATGGTTTGTGGTATAAATTTGGAGGCAATCTAGACTTGAAAGTGTTTACTGATGCTGATTGGGCAGGAAACATTGATGACAGAAAAAGCACAAGTGGTGGAGCATTTTTTCTTGGAAAAAGACTGGTATCCTGGACTAGTAAAAAGCAGAATTGCACATCTCAATCCATAGCTGAAGCAGAATATGTTGCTGCTGCAGTAAACTGTTCAAATATTGTTTGGTTTAAACAGCTGTTAGAAGGTATGAAGGTTGAAATCAAAGAACCAGTTGTTATATTTTGTGACAATACCAGTGCAATAAACATCTCTAAGAATCCAGTGATGCATTCCAAAACCAAGCACATTGCTATTAAATATCACTTTGTCAGAGAATTGGTGCAGGACAAGGAAATCAGATTAGAATATATTCATACAAAAGAACAGATTGCAGACATTTTTACCAAACCATTACCTAAGGATGCATTTGTGTATCTAAGAGGTAAGTTAGGGGTCATTCCCCTATCCGAGGCTCACTAAATATAGTTTTAGTGATGCATCAACCAGAACATGATTGAAAATCAACCTGTTGATGCAGCATATTCAAGGAATCATTGCATATGAATCAGTACTTGAGGTACATTAATTTTCACCGGTAATATGTGAATTGTCTTTGGCATGTGTTGTCAAAGAGGGAGTGTTTGCTATGTCTTTTCTATTACTTCAAGAAATTTTCAATAGTCAGAAGGAAGAATTTTCAGGATACAGGAAGTTTGCTGACAGAGGGAGATTTGAATCTGAACTGAGCTAACTCTTTCAAATTTCTTATGATATGACATATTGTGTTGCCATCAATGCCAAAGAGGGAGATTGTTGGAAACAATTGTCTGAAGGAAATTGCTACTCAATTATGTATTGTCTTTGATGTCACACAATGTCATAGTCCACAGCAATCAGATCCTACCGAGCTCAGTCAGTCTGCCAGATAGGAATATTAGTGCTTACCGAGTCCACTCGGTTATCAAAGAAAAGCAGTGTCTACCGAGTTCACTCGGTTACCAAAGACAATTTAGTATTTACCGAGTTCACTCAGTTATCAAAAAAAAGTTAGTGTTTACCGAGTTCACTCGGTTATCGAAAAAAAAGTTAGTGTTTACTGAGTTCAGTTGGTCATCGAAGAAAAGTTAGTGTTTACCGAGTTCAGTCGGTTATCGAAGGTAAAAGATTGTTGGTGTTTACTGAGTTCCCTCGATCTCCGAAAGATTATAGAAAGTTATGGTCACCGAGCACTGTCGGCCCTTGAAGGATTTTTACAAATAGAGTTTGCTTAATTCAGCTGACTGTTATACTAAATAATGTCGATTTGACAAATCTAAAATCATATAAATAAAAGGTCAAATGTGAAAAGTAAACAAGAAATACAGCAGAAGATTTACAAAAGAAAAGCAGGAAAGGTGTATGTGAATTTGTGAAGGATGTTCAGACATCTTTGAGGTGCAGCAAAGATTTATTCGATCAGAAAGGATTAGACTTATGCAGAACAGAGATCTATAATCAGCAAGACCGTTGCATTATTATACAGGTCATTTTTCATTGTTACCTTCTTATCATTGTAATAGTGAATTCTAAATCTCTTAACCGAGTTGGTTTAACAACCATATTGTAAATCCTCTAACAAGGTGACAATTCCATTGAATTGTTTTCAAGACCTCTTACCAGGCCACTCCTAGCAGGGTGTTTTAAATCCTCTAACAAGGTCACACCTAACAGTGTGTTTTGTAACCTTTTACCGGGTTGGCTTCTAACCGGGCATCACTTCAGAAAAGTGAAAATCAGTATCTAGATACATTGGTGGTTTTTCCCATATTGGGTTTGCACGTTAAATCTTGTGTCTCTTGTGTTCTTAATTGCTTTCTCAATCATATACATGTGCTGATGAATATCTAAAGATAATTTTGCTAATACTTTCTGCATCTTCAAAGTTACTGCAATCTATTTACCGAGTGCTAAAATAGATAACATTGTTAAGATATCCTAAGGGATCTGGAAAGAATTAATTGTGAAGTGTTTTATGGTTGACTGATTCACCCCCCCCCCTCTTAGTCACTTCATCCATATTCCATCACAACATTCATAGATTCTTCTTCAATTTTTATAGCCGATGGAGAGGGAATATCCTCTTGTTCTACTTCTTTTTCTTACTCTACTGCAATTGATGTCTCTCCAACAATTTTTGCCATAACTTTGATTATTGCTTGTTCAGTCTCTGCATTCACTTGTTCATATTGTCCTGCCATGATCTGAATGGTTCTCATTTTTTTCCTTAAATGGGTGCTAAGGGGCTTCAAAATTTGTTTAAGATGATCATCATCTTTTACATCACATAGTTTCTTCACAAGATTCTCTCTGATATATTTGTCTTCTTCTTGTGCTCTCATCTTCCTGTTAACAAGTTTCTTCAATAATTCATCAGGTATCTTTCCCTAAATAGTGTCAAACTTCTTATTAGCCAGATTCAAATGCTTGACCACTGCATTTTCAAGATTCAATTTATCAAAATAGTCATAAAGGTGATAGTATTTATTCATTTTAGTGAAGTCTCCATCTTTTATAATTTCTTCATTCACTCTCTCTGTTGGCATTAAGCAGTATTGCCACTAGTGACAACACTTATTTGCATTCTGGATGTAAACTGAGCAGACAAGTGAAAACTGAGCAGTCAGTGTAAACCGAGAAGACAAGTGAAAATCGAGCAGACAGTGCAAACCGAGCAGACAGTGCAAACCGAGCAGACAGTGCAAACCGAGCAGACAGTGCAAACCGAGCAAGTTAGTACAAACCGATCAGGACAATGTAAACCGAGTAACATCTTGTCTACCGAGTCACCAATGCTTACCGAGTTCAATACCTACCGAGTGATCAGTATGAACCGTGCTTTCACTTCTACCGAGTGCATGATGATGCCGAGTAATGTAGTGGACGCCGAGTATCAAAAAGTCACCGAGTCAGTTTGAAGGAACCGAGTAACCATATTTGGGCCGACTTAGTAGCACTTATGTTTATTTATCAAGCCGACTGTATAATTGTAATTGTAATTAATTGTTTGAGACTTGTATATAAACAATGTTGTAGAAATAAAAGATGATATACAAGTAATGGAAAAAATATAAAGCAGAATATATGTGAAAGAGTAAGAAAGGAAGAAATAAGCGAATTGCAGAAGGCTTCAGAAGTTTAAGGTACAGCAAAGACAAATTCATCACAGAAGGTGATCAGTACATCAGCGAATCTCATTCAGCAATCCAGTTGCAAAGCAGAGATCTATTGTTTCATTCTAACAGGTGAATCAGTACTAAATCCTTTAACCGGGTAGACTTAACAGTCTTTGTATAAATCTCTTTACCGAGTGCATACTTCACTGTATGTTTGTAAATCCTTTAACAGGGTGGATTTAGCAATCCTTATTGCTCCTAACAGGGCAGATCATCAGAAGTGATCAAATTGTAAGCCTTAACCGGCCAACTTTATTCTGCAGTATTAAAGCTTTGTGGGTTTCATCCCCACCCCAGTTTTACTTTCTTTTGGAAGGTTTCTGGGTAACCAAATCTATGTGTCATTATTGTGAATGCTTTTAAGTTTCATGCTTTCTGTATGCAAAGGTTAAAAGGTAAATTATATGTTAAAATTGAAAGAAAATTTGGAGTTACTGATTCACCCCTCCCCTCTCAGTAACTTGGTTAATTCCTAAATATTTCCAACAATTGGTATCAGAGCTGCATTGGTTCTCAAGACAAAGCTTAACTAGCTTGAGCAAAGATCCAGGACAATGGAGGTATTCAAACTGAACAAGGTGATTGAAAATGAAAAGCTAGATCTGGAAATGGCCATAGCTAAACTCAAAGAAGCAAAAGAACATCTTTCCCAATCCTTAAGAAGAAGGAAGGAACTTGCAAATCAGATGAATGATCAGAATTACATTGAAGAAAAGATTGAAGATCTTCTTCCCTCAAACAACTCAGATGAAGCAAACAATGCTATCAAAGAACTCCTAGAAAAGAATGGGTCTCTGCAGGAAGAAGTGAGAAAATTGAAAAGAGAACAAGAACTACACTCTACAAGATTCTGTGAGATCTTGGAACAGAAAAACAAGTTGAAAGATGAATTAGATGGAAGAAACATTGAAGTCCAAAACAAAACCCTTCAGCTAGAAAATCTAATTGATCAGATCTCTCATACAAATGAAGAAATTCTAAATCTAAGATCAGAAATAGAAAACACAAGAGAAGAACTAAAATCTGAAAAGGAAATCAATCTAAGATTGATGGATGACCTAAACGCTGAAAAACAAATCAATGAAGGAATGCTGAAAAGTCAAGAAGACTTGAATCAGCTGTATGAACGAAATCTTCATAGGCAAAAAGGAAAAGCAGGACTTGGATACAAAGAAGAAGGCGAATCCTCTAAGCAAGGTACTAAAAGAAATCAAAAACCTACTTGTAATCATTGTGGTAAAATAGGACATACTTCAAATAAATGTTGGAACAATGAAAAACCAGAATTCAATGGAAAATTTTATAGCTACAATCAACCTGGTGACAAAGAAAATGAATGCAGGGAAAAACCTAGATTCAGAGGTAATTGTCACAAGTGCAACAAACAAGGTCACAAGGCATCTGAATGCAGATCCAAGACATTTAATCCAGCAGAACAAATTGTCAAAGCAATGTTTGGATGGGACTACAACACCTGGTGTAGATGTCATTACTCTGGAGAATATGGACACATTGGCATGAATTGCATAAAACATCATCTAAGAAAAAGAGACACTACCGTAAGATGTTTCAAATGCACTAAACTTGGTCACATAGCCAGAAACTGCATGAATGCTAATGAAATTGAAGAAGGAAAGAAGAATGAAGCAACTAAGGTCAGGAAACAGGTGAGACAAAAATGGATTCCTAAAGCTACCGAGCAATCCAGTCCAAGTAATGGAATGGATGGCTCTACCAACTCAGATTAAATTTCCAAGGAAGCACTGGAACTGTACTCTCATAGATCAATCTCAAGCAGTTCCAGAACCGAAATTAAAAGAAAAGTCTAAATCAGCATGCAAGATGCAGTGAGATCACAGGGAGGTCAGTATAGTCTTCACCGAGCAAGGTCGGTATAGTCTTCACCGAGCAAGGTCGGTACCTGTCTTTACCGAGCGAGGTCGGAGCATTATGAATTCTCGAGTTCACCGAGTTGCGAAGTCTTTTCCAAGCAATTAATTCTTAGTGGGTGACAGTCTGTCAGAATTCCTACCCTAATTTGAAATGAGCATTAATGACAGAATTGTAAACAAAAAGCAAGTAATCGAACTCATTCTTCACTGCGAATCTTTAAGCACTTTGAGAGAAGAAAATTTCAAGGGCAACCCGGGGATTTAATACTCTTGCGAAAGGAATTTTCTGTGAGCTACCATGGCATCATCCAGCACTTCAGCGAAGAAAGGATCTGATATGTTAGTTCAAGGGGAGTGGAAAGCACCAGATTTTAAGATCATGCCCGCAATTGCAGCAGCCCTAGATCCGAATGGAGCTCAATGTCAGATTCCTCCTAAGGTACTGCTTATCAACGATATCCGTAATCATTTTAACTATTCAATTCAAGAAATGGGAAACCTAGAACTAGACATTGTGCGTGAGGAACTATGTGTGGATGGTACTTTGAAACCCGAGCACAAACATCTGGAAGATAAGGGTTTAGTCCACATTGCACATCTTCCTTGAAACTTTCGAGATAAATGGGTTAGGTACATTCTCAGCCGAGTACATGATGGCAAGATTTGGCTTGAGCAACCTATTGAGATCACAAAGAAAATGATTCATCAAGTCACCGGTCTTCCCATGTTGAACAAAGCTAAAACTACCAAAACCCTAGGTCGGATGGAACTAGAGAAGAAAACCCTAGCCGAGTGGGATGGTAGAGGCATGAAGGTTAGCAGCATTATAGACGCCGAACTGAAGTTTGGTACACATATCATTGCACACAAGATTTACAGTTCTAGTCGACAGAACAGTGTCTCATGTGAAGCTGTTGACCTAGCATACAAAGTGGTCAAAAACAACTTGACATTTGACCTAGCAGACTTATTGTTGAAACAGTTCAACAAGAACATGGAAAGCATCAAAACTTCCAAAAACAATCCATGTAAGTTTGGATCCTTGTTAGTCTGTTTATTCTTCTATGTTCAGAAATTCTTCCCTTCAAAAGGAAAAGTTGTATGGAGAAAAGATGTGCCAGTACTTTATGAAATTAATGAATACATCGCAGAAATGGGTGAAAACTTTGAAAGCATCATAGATAATTATTTTGAGTCTTTCAAAGAGAAAATGAATGACAGATTCCGGATTCCACAGAAGTTGGTGGAAGATTACAAAGATGACATCTGTTTTATGGTAGATTGTGATAATGTGTATATTCAAGCAGTTAAACCGAGAACTGTATATGTAAAACCTCTTCCTTATGAGGTAAATATTGATGAAACCAAGAACATTATTGAAGCACTTCTAAATCAGCCTGTCAATCCCAAAGCCCCATATTTTGGAACATATGATGAAGCTAAGATGAGAATTGAACTAAGCATAAAGCTTCCACAGGCGGTAAACAAAGGAAAGAAAAGGATAGCTAAAATGCAAATGATAACCGAGGATAAAGAAGAAATAGGTGAGGAAGAAGAAGAAAAGGATGAGAAAACAGAGGAACCAGAACCTACAAAGAAGAAAGGAAAAGTTTTTATCACTAAGGCATCTGTGCCTCCCACTGCTGTGTTTACAAGGAGAAATACAAGAGGAAAGGCAGACAAGGCAGAAAAGGCAGATAAAGACATAGTATTCAAAAGGCCTCCTCTAACCCTTCAAGAAAAGCTCAAACTCTTCAGAGATGGATCAGGATCTGGAGTAAGTAACATAAAATCCCTGAGATATGAAACTAGATCGGAAGCAGAGCAGAAGGAAATAGAAGATGCTGTTGTTGAGAAGATGGGACAGTGGAAATACTCTCCTGAAGAAATTACCCCACAGGTTCCAGCAGTTCTATTGAATTCGATAAAAATGAGATGGAGCAATGCAAGGCAAACTGTAATAGACATATTTGATCAAAACCTGAGACAGTTGATGCCGAGCCTGAACAATGATGAAGTAAAGAAGGCACTAAAAGAGAATGAAAATAAGATGACATTGAAATTCAATACTTGTTTGATTTTGATCAACAATATTGAATCGGTTGTGAAGGCTGCAAAAGCCACATGGAAGAACATTTACCACCTTCACCAACCGAGCATTGAAACTGTAATAATTAAAGATATTGAAGATGACAGCGATGAGCAAGAAGAAGACACCGAGGTAGATGATACTGTAAGGATAGCAGCAGAAGTCATTGCATCCCTTCCTACCTCTCCAGTGAAAGTCTCTTCATCCAGCCCAGAGACACCTTCTAGCATGGTTGTGACAACTTCCACTTTTGTCCAATCATCCCTAGCAACATCAGAGGCAGCTACCATTTCTTCTACCGAGCTGCAGTCTCTTGTACCAGTAAGTTTTCCAGCTTTTGAATCATCAAGTGTAAATATTTTAAGTTCTCCAGTAGAAAGTATACCAGTGTCAATAGCCAGCCCTACTTTATCTACTGTCACTACTACAAGAGCATTAAGTACAGATAAGCCTAAGGCTCTACCGAGTATAAAATTTTTGGGTAAAAATATAATTGAGGATATAGACCTAGACAAAGAGATAGAGATTCCTACACTAGATTTTGCAAATCTCTCAGCAGACCAGATGCAGAATATAGGTGAGATCCTCCAAAGGAAAGCAAAACAAAAGAAGCTTAAGGAGGAGAGAGACAAGGAGTATCAAATCATCAAGGATGCTAAGGACATTTTGTCTGATGCATTAGGCATTAAAGTAGACTCCTCCCAGCATGTTTTGTTACAATTGGCAGAAGCAGTTGAGAAATACAATGAGGACTCATCCGGGATAGAAAAGTTAGTTGAAAGAGCCGAGAAGAGATTCAACAATAAAGTGCTTGAGCACATTGCTCAGCACATAGCTATTAACCAAGTGGAATTGTCTTCAGTTTTGTCTAACACAGAGTCTATTTATTCGAATGCTACCTCTCTTTTGGCCAGACTATGCAATTTTGCCGAGTTCACAAAGGATGTCAAAGATAAAATGAATAAAATGGATGAGGATATGAAGATTAGCATACAGAAGCTGCAACTTGAACCAAGTTCAAGCTCTGCTCATCACTTGAAAATTTCACATCTATCCAATATGCAGTCTGATCTATTGAAAGAAGACTCAAGGATCTGGTCCACACTGCTAGACATCCAACACATGATCCTTCCCATCATGAATACAATGTATAAGCACATTGAACATTCCAGAACATTGATTCATGACAATCAGTTCTCCATAGTAGATCACATGATTGAACTCTCTGCAGAAGTCCAAATTGCTATACAAACATGTAAGATTCTGCAAGAAAGTTGGGACAGAACCCTGGCACAAATAATGAAGGTACATTCTGATTTCTTATCAAATTTTGGATTCTCTCTGTAAATAACTTGTATATGCACCTTTGGCATTATCGTCAAAAAGGGGGAGATATGTATAGAAGGAGAGATATGTATACTGTATAGATTTGTATAAGAAACAGTTAGCACATTGAAAGGGGGAGACAATGTATAAAGCCCTATAACAAAAACAAATTTTGAAAAATCAAAATAAAACTCAGCATGATTCGTGTATATAAATTTTGGCCAATAAGTGTTTTTGTCACTAATGCCAAAGGGGGAGATTGTTGGCATTAAGCAGTATTGCCACTAGTGACAACACTTATTTGCATTCTGGATGTAAACCGAGCAGACAAGTGAAAACCGAGCAGTCAGTGTAAACCGAGCAGACAAGTGAAAACCGAGCAGACAGTGCAAACCGAGCAGACAGTGCAAACCGAGCAGACAGTGCAAACCGAGCAGACAGTGCAAACCGAGCAAGTTAGTACAAACCGATCAGGACAATGTAAACCGAGTAACATCTTGTCTACCAAGTCACCAATGCTTACCGAGTTCAATACCTACCAAGTGATCAGTATGAACCGTGCTTTCACTTCTACCGAGTGCATGACGATGCCAAGTAATGCAGTGGACGCCGAGTATCAGAAAGTCACCGAGTCAGTTTGAAGGAACCGAGTAACCATATTTGGGCCGACTTAGTAGCACTTATGTTTATTTATCAAGCCGACTGTATAATTGTAATTGTAATTAATTGTTTGAGACTTGTATATAAACAATGTTGTAGAAATAAAAGATGATATACAAGTAATGGGAAAAATATAAAGCAGAATATATGTGAAAGAGTAAGAAAGGCAGAAATAAGCAAATTGCAGAAGGCTTCAGAAGTTTAAGGTACAGCAAAGACAAATTCATCACAGAAGGTGATCAGTACATCAGCGAATCTCATTCAGCAATCCAGTTGCAAAGCAGAGATCTACTGTTTCATTCTAACAGGTGAATCAGTACTAAATCTTTTAATCGGGTAGACTTAACAGTCTTTGTATAAATCTCTTTACCGAGTGCATAATTCACTGTATGTTTGTAAATCCTTTAACAGGGTGGATTTAGCAATCCTTATTGCTCCTAACAGGGCAGATCATCAGAAGTGATCAAATTGTAAGCCTTAACCGGCCAACTTTATTCTGCAGTATTAAAGCTTTGTGGGTTTCATCCCCACCCCAGTTTTACTTTCTTTTGGAAGGTTTCTGGGTAACCAAATCTATGTGTCATTATTGTGAATGCTTTTAAGTTTTATGCTTTCTGTATGCAAAGGTTAAAAGGTAAATTATATGTTAAAATTGAAAGAAAATTTGGAGTTACTGATTCACCCCTCCCCTCTCAGTAACTTGGTTAATTCCTGAATATTTCCAACACTCTCAACTCTAGGTTTCCATGCTTTCTTCTTCACAGAAGTGTCATCATCTTTAATTTTTGCAATTTTCCTAGGTACTTCTGGCACCAAATTTTTCTACCTCTTACCAGGTCTAGTAGCAATTTCTTTCACTCTCTTGCTCGGTGTGGAGGAGGTAGATCTAGTAGGTTTTCTTGCTACTTTTTCCTTCTCAGGTTCCTCTACTTTCACCTTGACTGGTACTGCACTACATGATAAGGGAGGTACATATAAAATCTCTTTCTGTCCAATATCTCTAATTATTTTTGATGTCTTCTTTGCCACTAAGAATTCTCTCTCTATCATTCCTATATCCTTCAATATTTTCTTAATAGTGCTCTCAACTCTTTTCTTAGACCGTTTCTCCTCAAGTATAGCCTTTGCGAAGTTGAAATTTTCTTCAAAAGTTCCAAATATGTTACTGTGAGTGTCAACCTTGCACTTAAGTAGCCTATTCACATATTCTTTTATCTTAGTTTTAGATATTTCATAGCCAAGAGGGTCTATGAACTTAATTCTAGGTTCAACTACTTCAATGTATGTAAATTTAGTGTCAACCATAAAACATACTTCATTCTTGTATTTCTCCACAAGAGACTGTTGAATCCTTGATCTGCTAGACACAATATTTTGAAATGTCTTAATAACAAGTACCGCACTCTCATTAACACTATCAATAACATGCTTTCTATATACTACATTAATCATTTCCATTGTAGTTTGTCCATCATTCCAATCATTTCCTATGGTGTAAGGAAATCTCCTCAAAAGATGAAAATCTAAATTGTGCATACTTTGTCTTCTTAATTTTCTCCAAGTTCTCAAACAATTGAATTCTTAGAATTTCACACATATCAACTAGCACTTTGTCAACATACATCAAATAAGCTATGTGTACCATTCCAGCTACCATGTCATCCTCTCTTGAATTTGCACAAAACTTAGTTGTTAGGATTTTGCATAAGTATCTAACATCATGTTGTTGGATCTTACTAATTATAATTCCTCTACCATTATAGGATGAATTAGTGTTATCAATGACTATTTTTCTCATGTTCTTCTCATTTAAAAGAATAGCTCCAGATTTAGACAGTCCTATGACTTCATGAATCAAATCAGCTGTAATGTCCATCACTCTATCTTCTAGCCAAAACTTCCCATTATGAATTCTGCTAAGGATTATCTTAGTGCATTCTTCATTATCAAACTCATACTGCAATGCATACTTAACAATCTCATTGTCTTTCAAATGATCATATCCTTCTTTCAATGACATGTCCTGGTTGTAAATCTTCTCATACTCATTTGTAAAATCACTATCACTAATGGTTTCTAACTTGCATCCAAGATAACTTCTTACATTCTCTAAATGCAAAACTCCATCTGGTACGGATGATAAAGCTAACTTAGGGTCTTCTTCCAAGGGTTCTACTAGTTCCCTCTTCATTCTAGGTCTATTTTTATCTCTGACATTGTGAATTAAAGATACATCCATGATTACTTGAAATTCCTTTTACCGATTCATAGATCTGTCAAGTAAAATACCTCAAATTCATTATTTTAGGGCTTTTGTAAATTCAGCACTCAAATCCTTCACCAAATCATTGCAAAAAGATTCCAATCACTTCTCTTTGATCTCCTTAACACTTTTAATCACTTTGATGATCAAATAACACTAATCATAACCTTTTATTACTTCAATCTCACTTAGGTTTGACATCGCTTTCAATTCTTTTGCCACTTCTTTCCAGAAAGCTATTTCTGCTATCCTGCAAAACTTAAAACTTCTTGTGATCTCGTAAAACATAATATTTTTCTTTACACTCTTAACCATAGCATTATAATATCATAAACTACCTTCCATTAACTGTGCAAGACTCAATCCATTATAAATCTACTTCTACACTAATCTAAGTTCCTAATCTACTATAATTTTCATAAATTAAGTGCTTTAAGATAGGTCAGGTAAGGATTCATTCTTAGCACTTGATACTTCACCTTTCTGATTACCTTCAATGTTGAATATGTCTCCTTGATCTATTCTTTTAACAAACTTCACTTCATCTGTATTGCTACAACAACCTTTCTATCTGTTACTTACATCTTCATTTCTTCTTTCATGATTTCTAGGGTTAGGGTTAGGATGAAAAACTCCATTGTTCATTCTGAAAAACCTTGATGTATGTCCAATCTTGTTGCATATCTGACAAAAAATTCCATTGCTTCCATATCTTGGTCCAGGTGGATTAATCTATGATCTTCAATTTCTAGCAATGTGTCCAACCTTATTGCATCTATAACATATTACTCCATTTCTTCTGTTCATATCTTCAGTAGGTTTCTTATCTACATTGTTAGTATTCCTAAACATTCTACTATTATTATTCTCAACACATTTAGGTTTCCTACATTCAATAGCTCTATGTCCAAATCCATGACAGTTATAACAATAACCATTAAGAGGTTTAAATTTCTTACTTGTGCAATCTCTCTTCATATGACCAATAGTATTACAATAAAAACATCTACCTTTGAATTCTCTTTGCATACCTTTGGATGATTCCTCTTACTTTGGTGATTCTTCTTCTTTAGGTGTATCTTTAGATTTGTTGATCTCATCAGACTTCTTCTCATCTAAGCTTTCAGATACCTTCAGATCTGGTTCCTTGCTTTCATCACTTGCTTTAAGAGTGTTGAATCCAAGACCAGTCTTATCATAGAATGGTTTCTAAAAAGATGCTTGTGTATCAATCTTCTCACTATTTGAATATATCCTTTCAAGTTGTTGGTTGGATTGAGTCAGTTCACCTTTCACAATCTTTTTGTATTTCTCAAGTTCAGCATACTGCAAATTGACTTTTTCAAGCTCAGATGTTACATTTCCAAGTTTAGATTTCAGTCCTTCATTTTTAATTTTTAGACTTTCATTCTCAGATTTCATATTTGCTTCATTCTTTCCATTTCCATCTTTCAAACTAAGCTTCAAATTTTCTATCTTCAATTCATGCTTAAGGATCTCATTTTCTTTTTCTAAATTATCATTACAATCTTCAATAAAAACTTTAGATTCTTTTTTAGATCTCAGATCTTCCAATTTGTTTTTCAGTTTCTCAATGAGGTTCTTTGCATCATCATATTTTCCTTTTAGCGTGTCTCTTTCATCAGTAAGCATTCAATCTATTCAAGGGCTTCTTCAAGATTCTTCTATAGTTTATCCATATCCATAGAGATCTTACTCAAGCTGCTAGGCTTTCCTTGAATGATTCTTTTTCGAGTAACTAAGCTTTGATACCAATTGTTAGAAATAGGGAATACTGAGAGGGGGGGGTGAATCAATATTCTAAAAACTTTATCTTTTTCCCAATTATGGATATAACAGATTATCTTTACACATGCATAACATAAGAAGCTAAACAACATGCATAACAATAAAGAACTCATAACACATTATTTGTTCTCAAGGAAACCTTGGCCAAGGGAAAACCCTGGTGGGGATGGTACCCACAAAGATCCACTAATCAAAAGTATCTTATTAAGGATGTTGACCCTATTAGGAGTCTATTACAAGCATATAGTATATCAGTCCCGATTAAGGGACTATAGGCCTTGTCAGAAGCCTCAACCCTATTAGGAGTTGGTAGTACAAAATGTGATTACCAACTGAGCCCACTACCCAAACAAGTAATGTACAATATACACTGATTACAAAAGAGGTCAAGGTACATAACCTTATACTGCTTACATCAATATCTCTTCGTTGATCTTTCACTATTGCTATTACATATGCTTCATATAATTTGCATCATACTTCTACAATTAGTTGTTGCTTGTTACAATTACTACACTTTACAGTTACAATTACATTTACATTTATACCAATAGCTTTATCCAAGAGTAAAAATCTAGGATGTCATCCCTTTATATTTTTAAGACATTATTTTGATAAACAAAATAATCCCTTAACTCTATATTAGTTCTATCTTCATATTTTGTCATGTCGGCTTCACACTATCTTCAGTAAAACTATCATAACTTCTTCCGTACATGTCATACTAACTTGTGCTCTGAGATGGGTCATCATTAGTCACCATAGAGTCTATGTTCAAGTGTGCAAGCACTAAACTCACTCCAGTCAACATCACAAATAAAAACTATGTTTGAGTACACTGGTAAAAATATTGTCTCACACTTAGACAAATTTGCAATGTGCTCTGTCATACTTTCTCTCTGACTTGTGTGATCTTCATGTGGATCATATGTTGCCATAATGACAATATCTATGCAATCAACTCAGCCAAATTTCCAACAACAAGTTGTTGGGTTATATCATATCTGCTAAAGGCATAGAGGTAGATCCTAAGAAAGTTCAAGCTATCATGGAGATGCCTCCACCAAAGAACATCAATCAGATGAGAGGACTTCAAGGTAAACTACAATCTATTCAGCACTTCATTGCACAATTGGCTGATAAGTCACAGCCATTCACCAAAACTCTACATAAAGGTGTGACTTATGAATGAAATGAAGAATGTGACAAAGGGCTCACTCAAATCAAGCAATATCTTGCAAATCTGCCAATCTTGATGCCACCTATTCATGGGAAGCCATTAATCCTTTATATTTTAGCTACAGACACATCTTCGAGTGCACTATGAGCTCAAGAAGATCAGAATAACAAAGAAAGAGTTATATACTATATTAGTAGAACTTTGGTCTCTTATGAGATGAATTATTCAGTCATTGAAAAGGCTTGTCTAGCAATGGTGTTTGCTTCACATAAATTATGGCACTATATGGTAGCTCACACTACAAGGCTTATTGCTAAAATTGATCTGTTAAAGTACTTACTTAGCAAAGCTTCTCTTACAGGTAGACTGGTGAAATGGGTCATGATACTTAGCAAGTTTGACATTGAGTATGTAGAGCGAAAAGCTATTAAAGGACAAGCTATTGTAGATCAACTAGAAGAAGCTCCTCTCAAGGATCATCAACCCTTAAAAATTGAATTTCCTGATGAGTCTATAATTATTCTTACACATCAAACATGGAATATGTTCTTTGATGGCTCATTTACCCCGCAGGGGTCAGGTGTTGGAATACTTTTTGCCACACCATAGAGATACTATTTGCCAAAGGCATATAAGATGTTCCCTTGCACAAATAACATCATTGAATATGAAGCTTTAATCAATGGTATGAAGATAGCCATAGAATGGTGTGTGGATGAATTTAAGGTCTTTGGGGACTCACAATTGGTTATCAATCAAGTCAATGACATATATCAAATAAAGGATGAAAAGACGGTGCCTTATAAATGAATGGTTGATGATCTCAAATAGTACTTTGCACATATTTCCTTCCAGAAGATTCCAAGAGTAGATACAAAAGTAGCTAATGCCATGGAAACTCTTGCCTCCATGCTACAAATGCCAGAAAATGACCTCAGACATTAATTCCCAGTGGAGATATTACGCTACCCAGCCTACAATACCCCTGAATCCAAGATGATCTGTTCATTCATTGGACATGATTCATCTCACTGCCATCATATCTATTCCTACCTCTGGGACCAAATTATTCTAGAAAATTATACCCGGAATGAAAAATTCCACCTAATTCACAATGCTTCATGATATGTCATAGTAGCTAATAAATTGTATAGACGAGGTCTCAACAGTACCCTCCTTAGGTGTCTAGAGCCTGACGTGTCCAAACATACATTAGTTGAGGTGCATGAAGGCATTTGTGGTTCTCATTTGAGCAGTCTAACATTAGCTCGTAAACTTATTAGAGCTAGTTACTATTGGCCAGAAATGGAAAAAGAAGCTATACAATATGATAAATCTTGCAAGCAGTGCCAATTACATGGAAATCTGATCTATGCTCCTGTGAAGGAGCTCATTCCATTCATCAGTTTCTAGCCACTTCAGCAATGGGCCTTTGACTTGGTGGGTCAAATCCATCTATCTTCCTTAAGAGGATACAAGTTCATTATCACAGCTACAAATTATTTTACCAAATGGGTCAAGGAAGTGCCTCTAACTATAGCTACTGGCAAGTCTGTAGCAAGGTTCACACTAAATTACATCATCTATAGATATGGTATACCCTCCTCAATAATCACTAACAATGGGGGGAAATTCAAGAACAAGGATCTAAAAGACTTGTGTACTAAATTTAGAATCATTCAGCATTGGTCCTTGATCTATTATCCCCAGGGTAATGGACAGGCATAAGCTTCCAACAAGATAATTCTCAAGATCCTGCACAGAATAGTTCACAATTCTGGTAGAGATTGGCACCTCCAGATTAATCTGGCAATTTGAGGTCAAGATTCCTACATTGTGAATCTCTTTGAGGAACCTCATTACTGATGAAGACATTAGAATATCTCGGCTACAAGAGCTAGAGTTACTAGATGAACGTTGGCAAGTGGCGTTCAATCATCTAAGAGCATACCAAAAAAGAATGTCTAAGAGCTACAATAAGAAAGTCAGACCAAGGGAATTCCAAGTGGGTGATCTTGTCCTAAGAGAAAACCTTAAGAATCAACAACAGCGGATACAGAAAGGAAAGTTTGAACCCAACTAGCTCGGTCCATACATTATCACTACAGTATTTGGGTTTGGTGCTTATCAACTATCTACTACTGAAGGAGAACAACTCAAAGAACTGATCAACGCTCTGCACCTGAAGAGATTCCATAGCTGAGACATCTTCCATATGCTCATGTACATACTTATTGATCCTGAAAAAATCCAAAAGAATGGTATATTGTCAAAAATCCTAAAAATTGCAAAATGTCCTGAAAAAATGATCATCTTAGTGAAAACCTGGTAAACAGGTGCTTTGATATATCTATTATCCTGGTGAAAACCTGGTAAACAAGTGCCTTGATAATAATTAAAAAAATGAAAATTGAAAAAATACAAAAAAATGTGAAAATTCAAAAATACAAAAAAAAAAAAAAGAGAAAAGAATAAAAAAAAATTGAAAAAAAAAAACAAAGTGTCATTGATGAAAACCTAGCAAATAGGCATCATGGTAGCAAAAATAGAATCTCTACCAAGATGGTGAAAACCTAGTAAACTGGCACCTTTTGTTCCCTAATGCTATACCTATTGCAGCACTGCTTGGCTTTTTCTTTCCTGCTTTCCTAATTTAGTTTGTTTCCTACTTTAGTTTGCTAGCTCATGCACTAGCTTTTAGTTACTTTTGAGATTTTTCTCGACTATTCATAGATTGAAATTGGTCACACTTGGGGGCACCTTCTCGGTCTCAGGGGCATTGTCCTATCATTTTTAGAGGATTTTATTGCATTAGTCACTAGTGGTTCTCACTATGTCTTCCTACTAATGCTTAGCTACTTTTGAGATTTCTCTTATTGATAATCTCTCATGTATCATTTGCCAGTGGTCCTCACTATGCCTACCTAGTGATACCTAGCTATGACTTGGATCTCTCGCC
Source organism: Chamaecyparis obtusa (assembly GCA_027943335.1). NCBI lineage: Eukaryota > Viridiplantae > Streptophyta > Pinopsida > Cupressales > Cupressaceae > Chamaecyparis > Chamaecyparis obtusa. Next base: position 2,167,077 of record BSBK01000451.1, on the reverse strand, counting down.
TTGAGGATCCCTCATACATCAGTCACTAGTGGTTCTCACTGCATCTGCTTGCTGATGTTTCATTCACTCTTAGATCTCTCTTCTTGAGGATCTATCGTATTAGTCACTAGTGGTTCTCACTGCATTTGCCTACTAATACTTTGTTAGTACTTTGATATCTCCTTAAGACTCCATCTCTTGCGACACTCACTAGTGGTGCCTACTGTTGCCATCCTATTGAGACTTCTCATGCTATATACTTCTGATCTGACTTCAATCCGCTGAAAATGAAACTAAAACTAACTTTGTAGCTCTCTGAAGCATGCTAAGCTTTTTCTTTGTGTGTTTGTCTTTTTTCTTTATCATTCCTCCTCAAGAAACTCTAAGACATCTTTCTTGACTGAGAGAAAAGAAGACTGGGGGCATGGTCTTTCCTTTTCTTTCTATTTGCTGGTTTAGTTCCAATGAACCAAATAATTCACATAAGAGGGGTGTCCATATGTAACAACCTTCATCATGTATTGGATGGCCATGTGTACCTTAACTCCTTTTATATGGAAACTTTGGTGAGGTTGGTTCTTCTTGTCTATTTGAGTGACTTCTTTTTTCTACAAGTGGAATTACAAATGCTTGTCCTATGAAGTGAATGTAAGGGTCACTGTGAGAACCTTGATATGCTTATCATTCACTTGGAAAAAGGAGAAACTCTTGCATGTCTAGCATGTTTGTATGCAAGCAACATTCTGGTCATTCTAGCAGCTATGCTTTAATGCTTATGTTAACTTGATAAATCAAAAGGAATAGGTGTTCAAGTCATTCTGGCTTCTTTTGCCTTAATGCTTACACCTTATTTTGACAAATCAAAAGACTAATGTCATATTCATATTTCATGATTGCAATATTAGTGAGGGTTGTATGACATCCTACTAACGTCTATTGCTAAAAACTCTATGATGATAATATAATGAGTCCAAGAACCAAGTCCTAGGGTTGCGTCTAGCTTAGGCTTGCATTTTTCATTCTAGGCTTGCATTGAGATAGTTTTTGGGTTCTCTTTTGATTGTCTTCTTCTGAATCTATTCATCGAAGGTTCTTATCTCTCGTCCCGGGTTCATCTTGGTTGCACAAGTGTTCGGTCCTCATTCTCGATCTTCAAACATTCTTTTGGTTAGTACCTATCATGTATTTCTACATCCTACATGAGATGATTAGTATCATATACATTGCATTTAAATTTGCATCCATAAAATCCATATGCATACATCCTACATCTACATATTCATTTGCATGTGCATACATTGCATTCATTTATCTACCATCTATCATTGCATTTCAAATTGCATATACATATTGTATCATCTTAAAATGGAAGCACTTCCATGATAAGAGATTTTAGCCCTCCAAGTAAGTGGTTTGGGGTCATGTTAAGCACCTTGATTAGGTCTTTTCATGTATTTGGCTTTTCTCCCTGCTTTCCACTTCTTGGCACTTGATTTCTTCATTCTAGGTGAAATTAGGGTTAGGATCTTAAGGATTCTACTAAATTTCCCTCTTTCGTGGCACTATTTTCTAGGTAGGATTCAGAAATAGATCCTCTTGGCCTTCATCACAATAATCATATGATTTTATGTCTATCCCTAACATTCTATCCTATTCTGACATTAGTTTTAGGCTTCTGGGCATCCCCGGGACCTCTTGACTTGGTTCTAAGCCAATCCAGGACCAGGGTCAGATTCGAGGTCGAACCTGACTAGGTTAGGGTCAAGGTCAAACCTAAATAGGTTAGGGTCAAGCTTGAACCTAACTAGGTTAGGTCCAACCTTGATTTTGCCCCCTTTCTCCAAATTTTCAATTTCCAGAATTTCTGGGCTTCTGGCCTTTGGGATATTTAGTTTCCTACCTCCGGGTTAATCATTTCAAGTTTTGGGATGGTAAATCCTTTAATTTAATTTAATCTAGGTATATTTTATAAAGGTTAGGACCTAATTGGGATTTAATTCTCCAAGGTAGCCCCTCTAGATGATTGTGCCCTAGTTCACTATAAAAGGAGGCCTTCCTCTCTCATTTTTCATCATCAAGTTTGGCAATCAAGCATCTAGAGCTCTCAAGTGAATTCAATTCAAGAAAGTTTTCAAGTGTTCAAGTGTTCAAGCCTTCATCCATCAAGGAGATCCATTGTTAGCTATTGAAAGATTCAATCTCTTTGGAGCCCCCTTTGATGATCCATCCTTCCATATTCATTCAAGCCTTCTCATATGAAAAGATCAAATCAAGATTGGTGTTGAAGATCAAATACCATTAATTGGAAACATCCTACATCCATTGAAGCATTCCTACTTGTGGATTTGAGGATTTGAATCCTCTACAAGGATTTCAACATAAGTGAGGTGATTTGTTTAAATTACTTTGTTTATGCACAATACATTTCAATTCAATTTCAAGGTTAATTCCTAAATTGGGGTTTGACCAAGGCAAACCCCCCCATACAATAAAAACCCCCATTTTCTTGCAGGTACAAGTGTGGAATTTCAAATCAAAGAGTGAATTTGGATACTCTTTTCAGCAAACTTCTGAGATCTGTGAACAGAATTTGAATCAGACTTCAAATAAATAATGTAGTATTTGACCTTTTATGAGGGTCAAACCTGAGCTGAGCCATCTTGAGGAAAGATTTCTGGGTTTTCTCCATCTCAGCATTTCCAGTCTAGGTCAGGTTTCAAATTTTCCTGAAAGTTCACATAGACATCAGAATTCAACATTTTCTAGATCTACCCTAATTTGAGGTTAGTATTTGTATTTCAATTATTATATATTCCAAGTATACTATCCTCCATAGGGAAATATTGGATTTACTCTCTCTCTCTTCCATATGTACCAACAAATTGATTCGATTGTGTATTAACCTCTTGGTTGATCAAATCAGATCTCTTCTTTGGGGAATTTGGGTTTGAGAATAGATCTTATATTTCCCCCTTTACATCTGAATAGTGGTGAATCCATTTTACTTCTATTCACATATAAACTAAAATAAAACACATGCATATTCATTTGCATATTCATAAAAATGTCATGTGCATCTCATATCTAATCCATACATCTAAACATATAGGAAACATCTCATAAACATCAATATCTCAAGCAATATATACACAAGTACAATGATGCCAAAAATCAAGCTCATATATATCGATCAAATGTCAATGTACAAAATGATGCTACTTGAGCACAGTATCAAAAATGGGCTACAATATACATCATTATCCTCTACCACCTAGAGGAGGTGGAGGTGGAGGAGCCTACTGTGGTGGCCCCTAAGGTGGAGGCATTGGTCTCTATGGGGGAGGTCCCTATGGTGGTCCCTATGGTGGACCCTGTGGAGGTGGACCCTATGGTGGTGCCTGAGGAGGTGGACCCTGTGGTGGTGCCTGAGGAGGTGGACCCTATGGAACAGCTCGAGCACCAGCATACTCAGAGAATGGAGGAACCTACTCTAATAGATCTAGCACTACACTGACATACACTACATAATAGTAGGCTAACTGCATAGCCTCATATCTTGCCTCCTACTGTGCTCTAGCCAGCACCTCCTAGAGCCCTCTAAGCTCTTGATCTCACTCTGCTACATGGGTCTCCTATACGATGAGCTGGGTATGAAAGTCATCCCACTCCTGCTGCACCTATTGGATCATCTCTCGGCTCTTCCTGAGAGCCTCCTGTAGCTGTGTAACCTGAGGTGGCCCCTATGTGGCTTGATCTTGCATATCAATATCCTCTCCCTATACCCCCTTGTCAGGAGGTGGCTACTAAGAGGTATCCCCTATCCTCTTCCTAGTGGACCTCTAATAGGTCCCACTGTTACCAACACCTGCGTTTAAACCCATCATCCTAGAAGGGATGGGAGTCTGCCCACTCCTAGGTCTCAAGACCCTTTGTTGTTGTTGATGAGAAGGCTATTATTGTGCCTGCTATTGTGGTACTCTCTACTATTGAGAAACCTACTATTTTCTAGGTTTTTGTACTGGTATCTATTTTTGTGTAGGTACCTATTGCTACTGTTGCTCCTGTCCCTACTATTGTGCCCTTTGGCCCATACCGATAGGATCTATGAATCTCAGGAAGGGTTGTGCCAAGAAGTGATCTCTATATGTAGGTGTCATCCCTACATTAGTGACATCCACCATGTAGTCCCACCAAGTTGGAGGTACTCATGCCTTGATCGTGCAGTGTCCCTGATCCAGTCTCTACTACCATCCATTCTTTGTCTCATTGATGAATTAGGCATATGTACAGTACTCCTTGGAGATGTCTTGCTATCTCCCAAACTGGTGTAAAACTCCTGTAACCAAGAAGTGCTCAATAATAGAAATGGTGCATCTAATCAGTGGACATGAGACAAACATATGTGAAATCTCACACCAAGCATCATCCCATGGCTCTATAGCTACCCAAGGTCTCCATATGACTACTACCATATCATCTAGCTGGCCCTACCACTGATCTATCCTACCTAGTGTTGGCTGGGTCATAGGTCTTGCATATTTGTAAATGTATGGCTCTAGAAGCTATCATGTATCATGAAATATCAGCCCACATACGGGAAGATTCTCCTAGGCCCATACTTGTAATATGAACACTCCTGCAGCCATGGTCTGCGCACCTCGATACATGATCTTGTGCATCTGATGGTACATCTGAGTGAGCATGCATCCAAATCTGGTAGCTGGTCTATCTAGCATTCATTGTAACATGTGACCCCAACCGCACTCCAATCCATGCTGTCCCCGATTAGGTCCCAAGTAACAGCTCAAGAATATAGCCAAGACAGCTACTAGTCTCTGCCTAGCTCCATGTCTACTGATCAGGTCCTCCCATGAGATGGCTCAGCCCATCACTAGCTCATCCTAAAAAATGGCCCTCAGTGCCAATGTACCCACTCTCGGCTGGATCTCATACTCAATGTGGGTGCTATGGAAAGGTATCCTTAGTATCCAATATATGTCCTCAGGAGTGACTATCATCTCCCCATTGACAAGTGAAATGTGTTCATCTCTGAATGGAAACACTCAACCAGTGCACCTGGAAGACCATGATTTACTTGAATGTTAGGTATATCACACAAGCAAGTCAATCCTAGCCCATCAATGTGGGAACCCTCAGCATCGCTCAATCTGTATACTAATGTGGTGATAACTAGATGGTGGGACTAGAACGCAACATCTAGGAGGTCAACCTACAAAGCAAGCGATGACATTGGATTAGTATCTCAATCATGGTAGCTTTTCAAAGAAATAACAGCAAGTAAGGCTATGTATCTATCCTAAACATGACTCTGGGATGTTCTAATTGGCCGATTCTATGAAAAATTAGACAAAGACTATGCAAAGTTACAGCAACATTTCATGCGACACAGGATCTTATCTCGCGCTACAATGCCAAGAACCTCACATGAGCTCATGGAGGAGCCCAATACAAAGATTCCCTAACGCATGTGAGGAAACTATTTCCTCACATGAAGATTGAAGAACTAAGCCCTAAACATGATAAAATCTAACCTAAATGACCTAGAAAGAGTTAAAAATTAAAACGCAAGATGGTTTATCTACTACTTACAGGTGTGTCATACTTCGGTGGTTGGTCATGTCATGAAGAGCACTCAAAATTATGTGTATGCACTTGCACACCCTCCATCTCTCTCTCTTAGAGCTCTCAATTTGCTAGAAGACAAAGTGAATAATGAATTGAAAATGACCCCTCCGGGCCTTATATAGCTTTTGACCTAATTTTCAAAAGTGCTCTATTTTGTGCAAAAACTTCACCATTGGCTAAATCAACCATTTTGAATCTATTTTTGGGATCAAAATTGAAATCTGACACTCCTAGATAGCTTGAAATCACATTTTAAAATTTATAGGACCATCGAGATCGAACGCTTGTGTAGTTAGTCTTTTTGGTGGCATTTTTGCCAGAATCTCATCTCATCATCATTTTCTTGAGATCTTCAATGTTTTCATCAAAAGTCAACTCTAGTCAAATTTGGTCAACTATGGTCAAACCCCACTTCAAAGCTAGTCAACTATGACTTTTTGAGTAATTTCCCAAGGTGGCTCAAACCCCACTTCAAAACCAGTCAAAAGAGGTCAAGGAGTCAACCAAGGTAGCAACACAGTTGGCATTTGCACAACCAGAAGTTGCTTCAATGGAGGAACAACCAAAGGTGAGCTTAGGATCTTTTAATATTGTTGAAAAAATGAAGACTTCCATAAGTGTACCTATGATAGACACTTTGCCAATTCTTGGGCAAAAGGAGTTGATGCTTAATGCTTTGGCTAAGTTTTCACTACATGAAGAAAATGTTTTAGAGTAGTCTAGAGTCTTGATGGCCGAAGCATCTCAGAAAGAGTAGAAAATTGGAGAAGGAAGCTTGCAGCCCACTGTTTCTCCATACGTTAAACCCCCTCCCTTCTATGTTACTCTTGTTGTTGGGAAATTTTTGGTTCATAACTGCATGATAGATTTAGGGGCAAGTAGTTTAGTAATATCTAAATAGCTAGCAGACCTCTTAGGATTGTCTTATGAGCTAATAGATAGATCATTTGTTCAATTGGATGGACCATCAGTCAACACCATTGGAGTCATTAAAGATGTAAGTCTCACTTTACACAAGTGTCCCAACTTCTCTATTCCTCAAGATGTCTACGTTATTGATTTGCCTCCCTACTTTTCTATTTGTCTAAGAAGAAATTTCACTACTAGGTTGGGGGGATACCTTTCAGCTGATTGGTCTCATTTATACTTTAAAACCAGATATGGGATGAGGGTTAGAATTAAGTCTGAAGCCTTTGAAAAGAATCATGTTGAACCCTATACCCCTAGCCCTATGAATGCTAATTTGATGTTCCATGAACAAGATACCATTGACTCTGATCTTGAGACCACTACCGAAAACATTCCATATATTTTTTGGATGAGTGGGTTGAAAGGGATTTAGAAGACAACCCTTTTGGAAATATGGAGGTTTTTGGTATTGGGATGTATATCATTAATGAGGAAGGTGCATTGATTCTAGATTTGATGAAGAAAGAAGATGAGAATTCTTAAAATTAGAATAATGAGTTGTGGCAGTTATTCTTTGGTGGTGCCAGAAGCATAATTGGTTCATGAGGAGGAGCTGTCTTGATTTCTCCAGAAGTAAAAAGGTATTACTCTATTGTATGTGTTGGTGCTAAAAAATGCTACAGGCTTCCGTTGAATCAAAAATTCCAAATAATTTATACAATTAGTCCTATCGATTTTAACCCAAATTAAGAGGCCGAAAGGAACAACAACGGGTTCACATACCATGCAATTGTTATTCGAATTGTACAAATTAACCTTAAACAAATGAATCAAGGAAAAGAACATAGTAGGATACCCTGGTTCACAGAGTAATCTGAAAAACTAATTGAAAAATAAAAAACTATATAACCTCAAAAGCATAAACAACTTATTTGACATTTGGACTTGAAAATTTGAAAATTAGGTCCAAATCTATAGTTCAGGAGATTTTCCCAATTGTGTGTCATGATGTTGATTCATTACAAATGTTTGAGTATAAATATAATATCCAATGGTTCTCTGTGAAAAGACATGCCCTTTCACAGGACCTAATCCCGACAACTAACCAAATAAATACAAAATAAGCCATAATAATGGTTTTTAGGGAAATATTTCCCGTTCAAAATTTTGATTTGTTATGATCTTAGGTATTTGCGCATAATAATCCAATGTTTAGTTCATGCACAAAAAACACCCGACATTAGATAGTCCTTTAATAAAACCTAAAATCAAAATCATTATATTCATAATATATTAGGCTTTCATAAAGACCACCACCATTTATTTATTAATTAATAATTAATTGAAATAGATTCATGCCATAATTTACAAATGTATTTGATAAATAAAGTGGAATATAAATAAAAATTAAATATTAATTATAAGTTGCCCACATTAATTATCAAAACATAAGAAATTTTAATACTCAAAACATTAAATAAAAATATGACATTATGTTTAGGATTTTACTTTTATTTTCAAAATGAAACATAATGCATTTATATTTATTTTTAAAATATATCTATTCACAAACATAATGCAATGTAAATTACAACATAGAAATATTTTAAAAACATTAGGGTAAAAAGTTTTATAATCTACCCTTAAAAGGGGGCATTTACCCTAAATTCACAATAATATTCAAATAACTTCACATAGGGTAAGTATAAATTTAATAAAAACCCTAACGTTATAAATATTTTTAATGTAAAACCATCTAATAGAACAAATTTAAGGTTTTTAGAAATAAATATTTTCAAAACACAAACCCTAATATACATATATTAAAATGAAGGTGAGAAATCAATTAATTATTATTTACAAATAAATTGTAATGGTAATGTATAATCACTTAAGCCCTTTTACCGTACAAGTTAAAATTTTAAAATTATAAATAAAATTACAACAAGGTAAAATTATATGATTACAATTAGCTATATGAAAACTAAAATTAATATCAAAAATATTTCACAACCCTAATACATAATAATCTTTATTAACATTATTTACCTTATCATATTTTTCACTTTAGGGTTTTTAGGAGTAAATTATAAATTTAAATTAAAAACAATCATATTGGTAAAATAATAATTTCATGAAATATAAAATTTCTATGACACACACATACTAAAAAACAATATACTCATTCTCTTAATAATTTATTTGAAAAAAGAAAAGAAAATTATCTTTAATTAATACCTTTATTTATACATACATTCTCAAGGAATAGCATAGGTCAATTGGTAAGGGTAGAGTTGGGTAGTTAGGTAGGAAAAAGGATGGGTTGAGAGGTCGAGTGTTCAACTCCCTCTCCCCATTCTTTTTTCCTAAAATTGAGAAAATGAATAATACATAGGAAAATAATATTTCATCATTGATTTGAAAAGTAATTAAGGAAAGGATTACTCCCTGTGTAAGAAGTTGTATTGACTTCTCACCTGCACATGGAAAAGTAAATAAATTAGTTTCTCCTCCTAATCCTCTCGAAGAAAATAAATAGACTAACTAGTTAGGGGGTAGGAGGGTAGGTAGGTAGGAAAGTGGTTGGCTTGAGAGGTTGAGGGTTCAACTCCCTCTCGCCACCTTTTTCACTTAATTACTTGATTTATTATTTTTTAGAATAATTATTTATTTCAAAATGAATATGCATTAAATTAATTGAAATAAAATAATTAACAACCTATTATATGAAAATAGAATAATGACAAACATATATGCCTTTTTATCATTTTAATTTCTTAACATAGGGAAATTATACAAAACTGAATTGAAAATCATACTTCCTTGATGATTTTTGCGTATTTAGAACTTGAATGTTTAGGTGTCAACAGTGGCTCTTATTGGGGACATGCATTCATGCTTGGATGCAGTGAGATCCTAGTTATCTCTGCCTTTGAAACGACCATGTACCATCCCAGCCATAAGGCCTCAAACTTACCATGCTTCCCTTTATCTTGGTCTTTCGCATTCCATTTTAGTACCCAATCACCTTCTCTGAAAGGCCTATTTGATGCTCTTTTGTCATGAAGGGTCTTAATCTATCATTGTTGATACAAATTCCTCTCTTGCACTATTCTTCTCATCTCATCTAGCTCTGATAACTGGCTCAACCCATCTTCCATAAAATTTACATCCTCAAGCTCTTCTTCATGGATGAACTTGTAAATTGGCAGGAGATTGTTTAATGGTAACCTTGCTTGTTTTCCATAAACCAATTCATAAGGAGAAAAACCTATCGATCTTTTCAATGTTACCTTCTCTGCCCATAAAGCTAGATTTAGCTTTGAGTCCCATGCCTTTTTATTACTGCTCAACATTCTTCTGATAATTTTTAGTATATTCTTATTGCTTTATTCTGCTTGACCGTTCCCTTGCGGATGATACAGAGATGAGTATGATAGGTTGATGCCATATTTTTCACAAAATTATGAAAGTTCCTTATATCTGAAACACATGTCATTGTCATAAAGAATCTTGCAAGGTAGTCCAAATTTGGTAAGTATGTTGTTTGTCAAAAACTTGATGACCACCTTGCTTGTAGCTTGTCTTGTAGGTATAGCTTCAACCCATTTTGTAAAGTAGTCTGTCGTAACCAATATCCACTTGTGACCTCCACTCGAAGCATTTGCAATTTCCCCAATAAAGTTTGTTCCCCACATTTTGAAAGGTTCCTTAGTTTGTAAAGTGATAAGGGGTAAAGAAACATTGTATTTCAGTTTCTCGGAGAACTTCTAACAAGATTCACAATTTTTGACATATTCATAACAATATTTGAAAACATGGGGCCAATAATATCTGGCTTTCAATATCTTGTGAGTTGTTGTCTTAGCTTAAAAGTGACTGTCACATGCCCCATTGTGTAACTCTTTTATAACTGACTTTCCCTAATAGGTGTCTAAACAAAATAGGAGGATACCATCATTATTTTTCCAATATAGGTCTCCTTGAATTAGTACATATCTTGATGCTTGTAACTTTATAGTTCTTTTCTGATTATCACTTAGACCTTCTTGACACTTCATATGCTTTAAGAAGTAGACTATGTCTATTGTAATACCCCAAAAATGGGCTATAAGTTCATTAATCTCCTACATCTTCAATTCGAATGAAATCAACATCAAAGTCCTAATCTAAGGCACATCTAAACATCATCGAATCATAATTGATTATCTTAAATTTTGCATCGGGGAATATTCCTAGTAATATTCCTAATCATCATAATTATCTTTAATTTTATAATTATTTGGCAATAAATCACATTTATCCTAAAGTTTGATTAATTGAATATTTTCATATTTAATTAATTAGATTTAATATTTGCCACTTAATTGTTTAATTAAATTTAATTCTATCTATTATTAATTATATTATTTAATTTTGACAATAAATCAAAATTCCTATGAATAATTGATTAAATTCTTATTTAATTAATTAAAGCATGTTGTCATTATTTAATAATATAGTTTTTAATAAAAGTTTGATAAAATAGTTAATTAACCCATAAATTAATTATTTTATTTCAAGAATCAGTTAAGTTGAGCATAAATCACTCAAATAAACTCAGCTTGATTTTTGAGTTATTTTTAAATAAAGATAATTAAGTCACAAAAATCATAGCCAAATATTCGTGTATAGATCAACATTGTCAAGATCAAAGAGAGAAGATGGAATGGATGAAATATGTAGAAGAACTACACATGATGCTTGATTGCCAGGTTTTCATCATGGTACTTATCCAAGGTGCCACAAGGGAGTGGTTTTCACCATAGGATGAATTTATTTCTCTTTACTTTTGCTACCAAGGTGCCTGTTTCCAGGTTTTCACCAAGGCACATTTTTAATTTTTATATTTTTTTTTTGGAAGAAGGCAAGCTTTTTAGATAGTTCTCCTTGAAAGGATAAACCATGATATGCCAAGGACTCAAAATGATACGCTCAAAGATGTTGATAGGGAAAGGAAGATAGAAGAGAAAAATGGAGGATAGGGTTTTATGTAAAGTGAGTGAGGTTGGAAGATAGGAGGAATAGGAAAATGAGGAAAAATGATAGAAGGTAGAAGGATAATGCATGGAAGGATTGTGAAAGGGTAGATGGAAAGGAAGGCAAGATCAACGTAAACACACACTTTGAAGGGTGGTGAGAGGATGGAGGAAACATGAATGAAGGAATACGTGAAGGACTATGGTGAATGTTTAGTAGAGGTTGTGGTTTAGGTGCATGGAATGGAAGAATATTTTTGGAGGGAGATGAAGTGGAAGCCTTTGGAAGCTTGAATGTCAATTTCACTTTTTGCTCAACACCAGACTCTTTCAAGAGAGACTTTGGAATCCATATAGTCGTAGGCTTTTTATTTCCTTTTGATGATCTAGACAGAATATCTTCAATGATGGATTTTGGAACCCATACTTGTCTTCTAGTTTTTTTCTTAGATATCTTTTTTGACTTTACGTTTCCATGTCTATTAGAGGAGACATGGTGATCTTCTTTTTTTGATGGATTCTTGTATTGCTTCTTTTTCTTGTATTGAACATTCAAGTTACTTCCAAAGGACTTGGGACTTGTGGAAGAAGTAGGATATGACTGGTTTAAATGGGTGGGTGGATGAAAAGGATTCAAGGGTATGCATCTATGTTGATCTTGAGGAAAGATGGGAGATGGAGGGATGTAAGGACCCAAGATGGATGGCGAATTAGGAGAGTTAGGAGGGGAAAGTGAAGGGACATAAGGACCCAAGATGGAAGGCAGACATGAAGCTCTTAGTAGTGGTGGAAGAGGTCCAAGGATGGAAGTGGAAGATGCAAAAGGATAATCAATAAGTTCATCAGAATCTATATGACAACCAAGGATATTAGCATCTTTAGAGTGAGCATTAGAATTTTCAATAGAATCGTGGACATCTTGAATATGAGCACCTTCTTTGATAGGATTGTTCAAAGCTTGCAAAGACTTAGAAAGAGTAGAAAGTGGAAGTGAACATGGAATGGTAGAATAAGAAGATGGAAGACTTTGATCTTGACAAGGATCTTTGGATAGCATAAGCTCATAATTTTTCTCTTGATTTTCAATAGGCTTAACATTGTAAGTAACAATACCATTTTTACCAACCTTAGTGGAAGTATCATCTTTGGAAATCGAAAGTGTAGTAAGGTTATTTTGATTGTTAATAAGCTCAACGGTGTAAGTAGTAGCTTGATCTTGTTTATGAGAAGGCTTAAGACATGGTGGAATGCATGAAAAAAGGTGTGTAGGATCAAAAGAACCTTGAAGTAGATAAGAGACATCATGAAAAGGATTGGATGACATGGATGGTTCTTGATCTTGATCTTTCTTTATGTTCTTTTCTTCATCATTTTTAGAGTCTTCTTGACATGGAGCCACTTCTAAGGACAAGGAAGCATGTTGGGATTGTATGAATGACTTTGGAAGAGATGGTGGAGGACTAGCTGAAGTAGGGATTATAGCATATGAAGGCTTAGGCTTTTTAGGTTTATCATTATTAAAAGTATTTGCAGCCAAGTGAAGGTTAGCTTGAGTTGCTTTAAGAGGTAGCCCTGGAGGATAACTATAGGGAACTATATGAAAAGTATCAAGACTTTCGTTGGATGAAGGTTCTATGAAAGATTTGAAAGACTCGGAAGATTTAGGAAATGTACGGGTATTGGAGGAAGTAGGGGATGGAAGGGAACCATCACCAGACAAAGGTCCAACATTAAAATGATCTTTCTTGAGAGTGTAATCTTTATTTTCAGCCTGAGAGTTCTTAGAGGAGAGATCCTTATAGTATTGACGTTTCAAGCTAGCACGATGCATTTTATAGTCCTCAGCAGTAGTAGATGGATCATAATCAAGGTATTGTCCACAAAAGCCATCAAAATCTCTTTCAAAATCAGAATTATATGGATCACCATCATGATCTATCCAATGTGACGGCCCATTTGTAGTAAGTAGGAATGAATGACGAGGAGGATTCTTAGGAACAAAGGTGTCATAGGTATCATTACATTGTCTATCATCATAGTCATCATAGTCTCCAAAGCTGGATGTGTCACTCTCCGTGGAAGAGGTATCATAAGGGTTATCACATTGCTCAAATTCTATCCAGGAGCATGGTGACATGTACAAGTCTTTATCAAATGGAAAAGGGCATAGAGCTTCCATGGAGAACTCTTTAGATTCCTTTTCTTTCTTAAGATTGTTAAGTTCAACTTGTATAGCTTGCAGCTGCTTCATCATAGCTATGATTAGAATGTCTTCCTCATGTGTACTGATTCTTTGAGACATGTGTACTGATTTTCAATAGCTACTGCTCTATTCTTGACACAGTGATTTGTATGACAGATTCTGGAAATAGGCTGAAAACATTGGATATCTTGCAATTTGACAATTTCTGACAACTCTCTCAAATTTTTCCAAACGACACTCTACAGACTCGTACGACACTGGGTAGTCTATGAAACGATAGTTGCTAAACTCATATGACAGTTGGGTAGCAATTAAATGACAGTTGTCAATATCATACGACAGTTGCTAACAGGGTTTTGACTTTCTTGAACTTGCTGGTTTGAAAACTCGTACGACACTGGGTTCTCAATCATATGATAGATGGGCAATACTGAAATGACACTTGACAAAACTCGTATGACTTTTGACTTCCTGAAATGACTTTTGACTCCAGAAAGAATTTTATGTCAAATTTTGCAAAACTTAAGGTTTTCAATTTTGGATTGTTTGCAAATTGTACTGTTCAGATTTGAAGATTATACCAGATTTGATCATTTTTAATAGCCAAGTAGATAAACAAGCACACAGAATAGCAAGCAAGTGATTTCAAGCACGTCTGAAAATAATGAACAAGGGAAAAGGCAACCTTGTGCATGAACAATCAAATGACCAAATTGTGCTAATCCCTAAGAGTACAAATTGTGTATGTTCTGAAAAGTTTTGCAATAACACACATATACCTGAAAGTGAAAAATTGGCCTCTCTAGGGTTTTTAGTAATGGTTTGACTCTACAACTTTTATGATTCAAAGGGGTGAACTCCAATCCCGGCGCACCAGGGTTTTGACACAGTCTGAGAACTTAATCTTCAAGAGCTGCTAGGGAGATCTGACAACCCAACAATGAACCATACCCATGGAGATTTCTTCCACAAGGACATTTATATAGCGACTATCACTACCACGTCTGAAATGGCTATGACCGCTTGAGGTTCCATCAACGCAGTTTTCCCTGTGAAGGGATCATTTGCTACGGTTAACCCTCTCTAAAGGGGACTCATAGATTTATACCATAAGGGGACTTGGCTCTAGATTCAAGGCTTTGACACCTCTTCACTTTTAACCCAAACAAAGCAAGCAGATGAATCCGACATGCTAAGACAAAGTTTGTTTCACCAAGGTCTGTGATATCAACTCCACGTGATCTATCAACCTCTCCAGGGAGAGAATGTATCAATCAATAAGAGAAGACACACTAACCAATTTTGATTCACCAAAGCTCATGATATCAACCCCACGTGATCTATCAACCTCTCCGGAGAGAGAATGTGTCGATCAATAAGAGAAGATGCACTAACCAAGTTGAATGTGAAACGCACTAAGTATCCTCCCTACCTACAAGGATTCTATCGTCAAGAAAGATTTCTCTAGGAATCCAATCTCTCAAGAATCATGAATAGTGTTCATAGGGCCTAATTAATGTGAGCACAAATATATTCCTGAAAGCAAATCTACCAAAAGTACCCAAAAACCAGAAAGAGGAACACTTAATGCTTAAAGCGAATATAAGATGAGTCCACAAGGTGGAACATTTAACACCTCACACAAGCTGAAAATGAGTCCCCAACTTAGAAAACAAGTGAGTTCCTAAAAGCACAAAAGGGTTGCCAAGTGGAACACTTAACGCTTCTGTCCTGTTGACCCCTCCCCTTTATGGCGCTGAGATTGCAACCATGGGGCAGAAATGAGGGGCCGGTGGATTAGCGAGTCCAATAACTCAAGATAGCAATCAAGATCAATCACAAGTATTCTAAGACTACTTAATGAATCCTTAAGGGGTCACAACCTAGTATCAATTATGCAAGTGTGTAGAAATAGATCAAAAGCATGAAAAGATGCACACAAGCTTGACATGTGAGAGATTTATTTTAAGTCCAAATCGAAATGTTTTCAGAACAAGGAGAATACCTCATGATCCTCACAATGCGCTTAGTAGATTTTACTTGATTTTTAGCAATTCTTGCACTTTTCCCAATCAAAATCAGTAGAAATCAATCAGAAACAGTAAATTTCAATTGTTAGGGTTAGCTGTTAGTCAAAATCCAAAAATCAAATCTAACAAACTGTCTGGAAAAATGAAATGATAATTGAAATCTGGTACCAAAACTTGTACGACAGTGGGTATGCTCCCAGATGACATTTGTCAGAAACTCGTATGACACTAGGTATGCTACCATACGACAGTTGAGCTCCCAAATGATAGTAAGTATGTGATGAAATGATATTTGATAAATTCAACTATCGTACGATAGTGGGTATGCTCCCAGATGATATTGGGTGTTCGCTAAAATAATAGTCTGAAAAACTCGTACGACACTGGGTGTCTGATGAAATGATAGTCTGCAAAACTCGTACGACAATCTGAAAACTTGTACGACAACTGTACAGACCAAAATTAAAAATCACACTGTACGGACAACTTTGCTAGAAAAAGTGCCAAAATTTTCTTTGTTTTTCTTTTTTGCAGGCAAAAAAGAAACAAAAAATAACGTCCTACTGAGAATACCACTAGAACAAGAAACAACAAGGGAGTTCTGATAGAGAAATGATAAAAGATTGATAGAAATGAAGGGAAGCCCATTTCAGGGCCCCATGGTGGGCACCAGAAATGTGTGTGTGAAAATTGTACCTAATCTATAGACACAACACTTAGTAAAACATTAGAGGTTAGCTAAAATCAAAATCGTGCAAAATTGAAATCTAATCTAACCAAGCGATTTACTGCCTTCTAGTAGATGCGAGATTGATGTTCTCAGATTGTAATCGAGATCAGTGACCTAGACGACACCTAAATGAAGGATTTGAATGCAATTGATCTATTTTTTGGATTTTTCTATGCAATAAGAATGATTAATCTGATATGAAATCTATGCTAGATGAAATGCAATGCTAATCTAGAAATGATATGATATGAGAATGAAAATTCTAACAATAATATGAAAGCTATGAATTTGAAATTGATCTCACAACAATGTTTATTCGTAATAAGCTTTGATCCTTCCAATTGCAATTCTCTAGCATAAGTTTGCACAATTATGAGATGCTTGGATGCAAATTTGAGAGATGATTGAGAGATGAATTATGAAGATCTGAGCCTTGTTTTATAGAAATCTAGGGCTTTGGAGGTGCATGGAAGAAAGCCATAAATCACTCAAATAAACTCAGCTTGATTTTTGAGTTATTTTTAAATAAAGATAATTAAGTCACAAAAATCATGCAAAAGCACAGTTCAACTTGAATTAGAAGTTTAGATCCACTTTAAAACTGAAAAATATGTTGAGTTTCAAAAAGCTAACAACTTGCATTGATTTTCCAATTTTGAGTTTAACTGGTCCTTGAATGTGCACATGGATAATTATGATTTAATAAATAAATAAAGTGATTTATGCTCAACTTAACTGATTTTTGAAATAAAATAATTAATTTATGGGTTAATTAACTATTTTATCAAACTTTTATTAAAAACTATATTATTAAATAATGACAACATGCTTTAATTAATTAAATAAGAATTTAATCAATTATTCATAGGAATTTTGATTTATTGTCAAAATTAAATAATACAATTAATAATAGATAGAATTAAATTTAATTAAACAATTAAGTGGAAAATATTAAATCTAATTAATTAAATATGAAAATATTCAATTAATCAAACTTTAGGATAAATGTGATTTATTGCCAAATAATTATAAAATTAAAGATAATTATGATGATTAGGAATATTACTAGGAATATTCCCTGATGCAGAATTTAAGATAATCAATTATGATTCGATGATGTTTAGATGTGCCTTAG
The DNA here is from genome assembly GCA_027943335.1 of Chamaecyparis obtusa. Classification (NCBI taxonomy): domain Eukaryota; kingdom Viridiplantae; phylum Streptophyta; class Pinopsida; order Cupressales; family Cupressaceae; genus Chamaecyparis; species Chamaecyparis obtusa. The sequence goes on along the minus strand of BSBK01000451.1, from coordinate 2,149,427 downwards.
ATTAGGACTTTGATGTTGATTTCATTCGAATTGAAGATGTAGAAGATTAATGAACTTATAGCCCATTTTTGGGGTATTACATTTTGCCCCTCTTTGAATTACTGTGCGAAGCGCAGTGGTTCAAAGATAGTCTGTGTTTGATAAAGATATGAAACTGATTCAAAAGATAAACTGATCTCAAGATAGAAACCGATTGACAGATATTGAGATAGGAGTTGATTGATATTGATTTGATATGAAGATAATAGGTCCTGAATGACCAAAGATAATGTTCACTATAGCAGCGATGAACCGATGATTGCGAAAAAGTGTCAAAATGCCTGATTCCAAACCTTAGGATTGCAAAGAAGTGAGTGACCTGTTCTAGACTTGATTGTCTTAGCAGAACTAGCAAGTATCACATGCAAACCCTTCAGTTGCCGAAGAACCAAGGAAATAACACTAATGAACCGATGGTTGTGAAAAGCTAATACAGATTACAAGATTAAGAGAATACCAGATTGATATGGATCGATGAATTTGATATGCCCCAAGTGATGATAGATTTGCCCCGAGCGATGAGGACTTTTGATGAATCAGTGACTAGACATGATTGTTGTCTTGATCACTAATGAAAGATATTGATTTCCATAAAGATATGATCTCTCAAATTTGCATCCAAGCATCTCATAATTGTGCAAACTTATGCTGGAGAATTGCAATTGGAAGGATCAAAGCTTATTATGAATCAACATTATTGTGAGATCAATTTCAAATTCATAGCTTTCATATTATTGTTAGAATCTTCATTCTCATATCATATCATTTCTAGATTAGCATTGCATTTCATCTAGCATAGATTTCATATCAGATTAATCATTCTTATTGCATAGAAAAATCCAAAAAATAGATCAATTGCATTCAAATCCTTCATTTAGGTGTCGTCTAGGTCACTGATCTCGATTACAATCTGAGAACATCAATCTCGCACCTACTAGAAGGCAGTAAATCACTTGGTTAGATTAGATTTCAATTTTGCATGATTTTGATTTTAGCTAACCTCTAATGTTTTACTGAGTGTTGTGTCTACAGATCAGGTATAATTTTCACACACACATCTGTATACCATGGACACTGTTCGATGCTTATTTTTGCACTTTCAAAATTTACTTAGTTTACTTGGGCTGCATCCAAATTTGTCTTTGCCATAAGTTTAGCCAATCCTTGTCCTTTGATTAACTTAGTGATCTGAATCTCAATATCGAACTCTTGAATCTGATTTATCCATTGACATCTTTTACCTATGACCTCTGATTGCCTCAATATATCCTTAGTTGTCACATTAGGTACATACACCACAATCTTAGCTCCAACCAGATAGGGTTTGAATGATTTCATCAATTTAACTAATGCATAAGCCTACTTTTCATGTATATCATAGTTTAGCTCAGAATATTGTAAGGTTTTACTAAAGAAATCTATTGGTTTCTCATATCCTTCATCATTTTTTAGTAATAGGACTGCTGAGATGGTGTGGAAAGAAGCAAAGGAGAATAATTGAAATGATTTGGAAAAATTAGGAGATTTCAAAACTGGAGCTTCCTTGATTGCTTTCTTAATGCTGGAAAATGCTTCTAAGGCCTCATTTGTCCAATTTAGAACTGCATCCTTCTTTAACATCTTTTCAATAGGCTTTATAATTTCTAAAAAATTTGGCATGAACCTTCTCACAAAGTTGATTTGTCCAAAGAAGGATTGAATCCCCTTAACATTTTTAGGAATCTGAACCTTATCAATTGCTTCAATGCTTTCTAGGTCTATTCTGACTCCTTCCCTAGAAATAATGTGACCAAGAAGTTTACCCTTGGTTACCCTAAAATGACATTTCTTTGGGTTTAAGGATACTCCATATTCAAGTGCTCTTTTGAAAATTTTCTCTAAATGCTTGTAATGGTCTTCTGCCTTCTTGGAATAAGCTGTGATGTCATCCTAGTATATTACCATGATAATATCAATGAAATCCCCAAAAGCCACATCCATGGCTCTCTGAAAAGTATCTCTAGTGTTCCTAAGTCCAAATGGCATTCTTTCATAAACATATGTAACCCATGGTGTAGTGAACATTTTTTTGTACTACTCTTTTTCTTTAACCTTTACCTGATTGTACTCAAAAAACCCATCTATCATGGATAACAATTCATTTCATGTAACCTTCTGTAATAATGCCTCCATATTTGGTAATGCATAGTTATCCTTTAATGAATATATGTTTAGGTTTCTAAAATCTACACAAAGCCTGATATCCCCATTTTTCTTCCTAACAAGTACCAAGTTTGAAACCCAAGTAGAGTGTCTAATCGGCTTGATGATACCAGTATCCCTCATTTTGATGAGTTCCTCCATCTTAGGAGCCAAAGTTGGGTTGATTGGTCTTTGCCTTTGTCTAAAGGGCTTTGCATCAGGTCTTAAGGGTTTCTCATGTTCGAACAAGTCTTCTCTATAAGCCTTAAGATCGTCATAGGACCAAGCGAATACATGTCTATACTTTCTTAATAAACTAACAATATCAGCTCTAATTTTAGGAGTTAGTTTCTTACCAATGCAAACTTCTTTAGGAGCATGCTCAGTTCCTAAATTTATCTTCTCTATTTCCTCTATAGTTGTATTATCCATTTTAACTCTATTATCAGAATCCTTATCATCAAACATTCTCTCTAGTGCAACAAGGCCCTTAGGAATTTTATTAGTTTTAAGTTGAATTACTTCTTTTCCAAATAAAGTATCCTTTTCATCTATTGTTTCAACATAAGCATTTAAGTCAATAGACTGATCTTCATACCTTTCTTCACATGCAAGGAATTTTATGATGTCTCTATCATCCTCAAAGATGTACCAATTATGGACATTATCAGTTATTGTTGGTCTTGATTTGATCTCTACTTGTGCAATATCTTCACATGGAATATCATTATTCTTAACTACTAGGTTAGCCATGAAATCAGCAAGAATATTTTTCAGACCTATCTATCCATGTTATTGAAAAAGCATCAAAACATTCTATAGAATCCTAAACTTCATTCTTGTATCTTTTTAGGGTATGATTCTTAGTAATAAACTTATCCCTAATCTGAGACACAACCAATTCAAAATCACCATAAATAGAAAGAATTTTGATACCATGCTTACTTTCTATTTTTAGACGTAATAGGAGTGCTTCATATTCTACAGTATTGTTAGTACATTCAAAAGCTAACAAAAAAGAATATTTAAAAGATTTCCCATTTGGGGATATGAAGACTACACTTGCTCCATTGCCACTTTTGCTACATGATCCATCAAAAAACATTTTCCAAATGAAATCACTATTTTCCTTAGCACATATTTCAATAGGACTAGTATTTTCAATTACACTTTTATGAATACTTACCTGTAAATTCTCCATGTCGGTATGGAAAAAGTGTGTAACCTGACTTGGATCAATATCTTCAATGATGTAAGTAGATCTTGGTTCCCTATCAATCCTTATAACCCTATCATTCACTGGGATAGAAGCATAAGATAGATTTAATTGAACATTTCCACCTACTAAATTGGACCATGTCTAGATAATAACATTCCATAACTAGGTGGTACTTCTACAATAGTAATATCAATTTTATAAGACTTTTCAGGACAAGAAGGAAACTTAAATTCAACATTTTTCATTATTCCAATAACTAGAACCGATCTATTATCCATAGCATAGCATTTTCCATAAGTAGTATCCATATTCATTCCTAATTCTTTCATTACTCCATGAGGCATAATATTTACTACTGCTCCAGAGTCTAACACATAATTTTTAACTAATTTATTATTTATCAACAAAGTTAGAAAGAAAGGATCTACTTTAGTAGCATCTTCATTAACATAAGTTCCTAGGTAAATAACTGGTAATTCTTCATTATCCTTTTGTTTCTTTGAATATTTTTTAACAACATCATTTATTATCTTGATCGTTTCATTCCTACAATTAGTTAATTTAACTATTTCCATTAGAGGGATAGAAATTTTTACCTGAGATAATGCTTGAGACATGAATGAGGTACAGTTTGAAATTTTCTTACCATTGCTTTGCTTATCCACATGTTTTCTTATCTTTGATGTCTGATCAACTTTCCTTTTAGGGACATCTTCCTTTACCTTCTTTATCTTGACATTCTTGTTCAAAATCTTGTACAACCCTGCTACTTGTTCATTACCTGAGTTTACATTCCTATTCCTTAGGTGATACTTGCTAAGAACCTGTTCCATTGTTGCCACAGTGTAAGCTTCTCTTTCCTCTTTTGTTGTCCTTCTGACATCTGAGTTCTTATCACTGTCTAAAAATACTTGTTGCTCCTGTTGGTATCCCAACCTCTTGTAACTTTCATTTGGCATGTATTCTCTATCTGAATCATCACTATCTCCTGACCAAAAGGGTGTATATGAAAGAGCATTTATCATAGGCCTCTCTTCACATCCCTGGTGTTCTTCCTCCAGAATCTTTTGTGTTATAAGTGATGCAGGAGTATTATGGGTGTAAGAGCAATCTTGCATCACCCAAAAATATTTTTGTTTTCTTTTCAATAAGGGCTATCTTGTGAAGAGCTTCTATTTATGGAAACTTACTATTTTTAGTAAGTTGGTCATATGATCTCAGAATGTTTTGATTTCACAGTTGGAGGTTCATCTCAGTCATTTCAGCCTACCAGTTGAGTTTCATTGCCACATCATCAGTATTGGTGAAGTTATTGAGGTTTTTGGGTACGAAATCTTTCAGGTCAATTTTGAAGGTCTTAGAGGCTCCGGATTGCAGTCGAACTCCGGCTAACTAGCGCTAGCGCATGTTAGGCACTGTAGATCTCGTCATGGCATTTCTGAAAAGTGGTTACAATAGAAAAATAGAGCTGTGGTTAGAAAGTTATGGCCTCTGGAAGTTGGGTTACCTAAAATCATATTTTGTATTTCTTTTGAGCCAACCCTATTGTAATAATTGTGAAAAAAATAAATAATTCTATGTTTAGTTAGCCTAAAGGGCTAAATTTCTGGAACCTTCTCGGGCGGTGGAAATTGCCTATATAAAGAAGGCCCGTAGTGTTGTCTTAAGTAGTTCGGGATAGTTATGGGTGGTAGATCTGGGTATTGATTCGAGGCTTTGTCCTACAGAATATTGTAAGGGAATGCCCATGTGGCTTTGCATAGTGTAATTTTGAAAGTTTGTAATTCCACATTTGTGGAGATAATAAGAAGCCAATTTTTTGTCCTTGCATATTGTTGTTGTTTCTCTATTTCTGCTATGTGTTTTTGATATTAAGGGGAGCACCCTTCATCAATAAGGCATTGCTCCTGGGGGTGAGACATCTTGCAAATGTCACACCAAAGTTCATCCCCTACAAAATGATTATTTTTCTTGAGAGGGTTTGGAGTGTCTGTTTCCTTTTTTAAAGGCTTTCCATCTTTCCATTCTGTATGATAAGGCATGTCCTGCAACCTGTATTTGTCATTCCTATGGAAGTTTCTATCATTCTTTCCTGCTTGAAATGGCTTTTACTTTATTGCAAATTTTTCATCAAATTCATCAATTCATCCATCTTATCATTTTCTTCATTCTTCTTCAGGACTGTAGGATTGAATAGCCTAGGATCATTTCTCTTATCAACTCTCTCGGCAGCTATTCTATTGTTTTCAATAGTTAATGCAATTTTGAAAGCCTGTTGTAATATTACCAGGTTATGAGACATTATCTCATAATTCATTTTGACATCAAAGGCTGTCAAATAAAAAGTGATTAGAAAGGAATCAATAGGGAAAATTTCTTTTGGAATTTTATTCAACACCTTATTAAATCTTTTGTTAAATTCCTTCACTGTCTCATTCACATTTTTCCTTATACTGGTTAATTCATGAGATGCAAAAGATGGATCTCTGTGATTCCCAAACTCTTCCATAAATTGATCAACAGAACTTTTCCAACAAGTAATTGATCCGTCAGGCAAATATCTATACCATTCATCTGCACTATCCTTGAGTGAATGTACTAACATTTTCATATGCACATCTTCATATGTTATATCAAATTTGTAAACAACATTTTTAACATTTATTACATGCTTCTCTACTAGCTGTGACCCATCACCATTAAATTTAGGGATAGAAGCCTTTAACTTATTAGGTATTGGGTCAAGATAGCATAATATATTTTAAAAATCCAACTGTTTATATATTTCATTAATTTCTTGAAATCTGGCATCAAATATATTTCTATTATTGTTATTCTAAAAATATTGATTTTTGGGAATAGGGTTACCTCTCTGGTGTTGATTTGCTAGGTTACCATATTGACCAGTGTGAGCTTGTTGAGCCATATTCATTGGATTGTGTGCCCATCCTCTATGTTGTTGATGTTTCTGTTGTACAAGATTCCCAAGTTGCTGATTTGTACCCATACCATATTGTTGTGCATAATTTTGATTTCCATTTGGATAAACTAAACCTTGCATTTGTTGTGGGTGATACTGTTGTGTAGGATTTCCTCCAGGTTGTATATTAATATGATAATTTTCTCCTCTTCTTTGTGTGTAATTTTCACATTGTTGCAAGCCTTCACCGCTTATATCATTTGTATAGGTATCAAAGTATTGTGTACCACCTTGGCTTTGAGCATGGTTTCCTAGGTATGTATATTCTCCGTCACTCCTAGCATAGTTATATTTTCTATCATCTTTATTTTCTCTCACATTAATGTTTTTGTTATATAAATAATCACTTCATGGTAAATAAATATCTTTATTACCTTTTACATTTTTAGAACCGGTGTGAATATTTCTTTTACCATAGTCATCTTCCATGTGCCCAAATTGGTAAATCTCACCTAGCTGTGAGTTATTATTACATATGTTTTGATCATGATCTATTTGATATAATTTCCTCATGTCATGTAAATGGTTCACTCCAATATTGACATGTTGCACATGATCCTTATCTGCATGGTATTTGGAATATTGCCAATCATCATGTAAAGGCTCATTTCCACATTTTTCTCACCAACTAACGTGCTAGCTACTCACAAATATGTTTGGTTGATTGTACAAATTACCTTGTTCATTGTGATTATTCTCTTCACCATGTGCATATGAGTATTCCTGTGCAGGCTTTTGATTACCATTACCTAACTGTGTATTCTCATAGTGCATACCTTTATGACCTGCATGGATGTTCTTTGTGCAAGGTCTATCCTCATCCTACATACCACGTGTATATTCGCATTGCAGCATATGCCCATCCCCTTGGTCACTACCATCATACTCTGCATTGTTAATCCTTGTGTAAATGTTTCCCAAATCATTTGCATTGCCCCTACATTTCTTTTCTTCAATGTGTTGGGCACGTGAATGACTATGATTTGCATGATCATAATCTTTATAACATTTATCCATTCCTTGCATGAATTGATGGATTCTATCTTGCTATTTTGTGTGAGTAATTCTTGTATCATTTTGGCCTTGTGCAAGTCCATCTGGCTGCCCACACTCATACATATTATTCCCAGCCTACTATTGGTGATTTGTAAACAAATTTGGTTCATTGGTATTGATGTTTTGTTGAATGTTTCCTTTGAAACATTTTTTCCTATCTTGCGCAAGTCTATAACTATTGTCTTGTTGTTTATAAAAACACTTATTATTATTCTGCTCATTGTTCATACTCCCTTTTACACAATCTTGTGCAAGTGGATAGGTATTATTTACTTGTTGAGGCATTTGGTTTTGATAATATATATTATCATGTTGTTTATATGCCTGAGTATATTCTTCATAATAATCATCCTCTTGCACAAGTTTTTGATCTTTATTTAGTTGTTTGCATGAATTACTCCTATTCTGCATAAGCTGGCTTTGTGGCTCATGATGTTGCATATCCACATACTCCTCAACATGATGGTCACGTAAGCTACCTTGGAGAATATGACTTTGATGATATCTATAAACATTTTTCTCATGCATATGCACATGGTTTTGTGTAGGCTGGTACTTCTTTGTATTCAACTGCATATAAAACTCATTATTACATTTCCCCTTTTGCATATTTTCATCCTCATATGCATACACATTAGGGTTTTGTGTATCAATTTTTTGCTGATGGTCAATACTTTTATCTATTTGGTAATTACTACTATGTTGGTTCAATGTAAAACTTCTTGCCTAAAAATGAGGTTCACCTTGTTCATGGTAAATATTCTTTCCATCATTTACATATCGGTTGAATAGCTCCTTATTTAATGGAAAGTAAGAACCATTGTTACTTTGCCCACAAACTTTAGGGTATTCATTTTTATTATAATAATTAACTCCCATTTCACTTTGTAGGTAATTTTCACATTTTCCTCCATTATTAATGTGCCAGCCAAATTTATCCTCATTTGCCTATGAATGGAACGAATAAAGATTATCTTGCTGAGGCATATGATTTTTCATTTTATCAAAGTTTTCTTGTCTTCTTTCTCCATATTGGGGGTGAGCATTTTGAGGATGATTATCACCATTTATTTCACTGTCATGATCATGTTGTCTTCTGTCACTCCCTTTTTTCCAATGACCTTCGTCGTGGTTATTGTTTCCCATTCCAATTTCTGTACATTCTTCATATTGCTGCAAATGGTTTTGGTTCATCAAACTAAAACCTTTTTTGTGATTCCAATTATTTGAATCACTATTATGTTGTTGCCTAATTAAACTCGTTCCTTCATTGGCATCAAAAAATGGATTATTATAATTATTTAGAATATGCTCAGCATCCTTCTTATGTGGGGGAGTATACTTTAATGTTCTGATATTTTGATTTATTTCCCCTTCATTAACCTTTTCTCCTTCATTGAGTTGCTTCGATCCTTTTATACTCTCCAGAGGAGTGACAATATCATCTCTCTGCAATCCAAAACATTCTAAAATATCGATTGGCTATTTTCTAAAATTCTTTGTGAATCTTTTCTTATCATGAATATGTTCAGAAAATTGTCAGATTGATTATTGCATCTGGATATCAACTTCATCATCTTCGTCCTCATTTTGGTAGTTGCACTGATTGACGTTTGAATGAAAAGGATTTATATTATTTTCCTCACTTCTTTGACTACTCCCACTATGATGAGGATATTTTTTCTCACATGGTTCATCCAGGGATTGTTTAGAACCAATATGTGATATCTCCATATCAAGATTTCTAAGTTTCCTTGGCCGATTCTTGAAATCTAATTCAATATGGTTTTCTTTTGTTTTATGCAAAGATCTTCTTCCCTGCATTAGTTTTATCACACTTCACTAAAAATTGATTGTAGAGTTTCCACCACACATTCGTGCAGAATATATAACTATTCCAAGTCCTTTATCCTAGTTGAGTCTTTGTGATTGTAACCAAAGATTCTAAAATTATCCTTTATTGATATCATTTCCAACAGAGTCGCCAATTTGTTGGTGCTAAAAAATGCTAGACCTTTTTGAGGCCAACTGACAGGCACACATAAGTGCCTCTGCAATTCTGACTCGATCGAGCCAAGGCTGGTAGGCCTGAATCCACAAGTGCTCTTGAACTACACAAACACATGCACATACAAAATCAATTCCTTCCAAAGGGGTTAACAATCCTTGGAGGAAAATAACCTAATCTCCTAATCACTAAATAGTATGATATCCAAACTAAGATCTGAAACTATCCCTAAAAACTAATTGAATGCTTTATAAAGAGAGATATCAAATTTAATGCGTAAACTGCAGAAAGAACCAAATAATAATTACAAATGAAATGAGATCAGTGCCTGATGCAAAATTAGGAATAGAGTCAATCACTTTCAATCATACCTATAGACATAGACGGTTTTAAGGGAACTCACTCCTATAAAGTGAGACCATCATCCTATAGGCTTCCGTTGAATCACAAATTCAAAATAATTTATATAATTAGTCCTATTGATTTTAACCCAAATTAAGAGGTTGAAAGGAACAACAATAGGTTCATAGACCATGCAATTGCTATTCAAATTGTAAAAATTAACCTTAAATAAATGAATCAAGGAAAAGAACATAGTAGGATACCCTAGTTCACAGAGTAATCTAAAAAACTAATTGAAAAATAAAAAACTATATAACCTCAAAATCATAAACAACTTATCTAACATTTGCACTTGAAAATTTGAAACTTAGGTCCAAATCTGTAGTTCCGGAGATTTTCCCAATTGTGTGTCGTGATGTTGATTCATTACAAATGTTTGAGTATAAATATAATATACAATGGTTCTCTATGAAAAGACATGCCCTTTCACAGGACCTAATCACGGGAACTAACCCAATAAATACAAAATAAATTATAATAATGGTTTTTAGGGAAATATTTCCCGTTCAAAATTTTGATTTGTTATGATCTTAGGTATTTGTGCATAATAATCCAATGTTTAGTTCCTATACAAAAAAACACCCGACATTAGATAGTCCTTTAATAAAACCTAAAATCAAAATCATTATATTCATAATATATTAGGCTTTCATAAAGACCACCATCACTTATTTATTAATTAATAATTAATTGAAATAGATTCATGCCATAATTTACAAATGTATTTCATAAATAAAGTAGAATATAAATAAAAATTAAATATTAATTATAAGTTGCCCACATTAAATATCAAAACATAAGAAATTTTAATACTCAAAACATTAAATAAAAATATGACATTATGCTTAGAATTTTACTTTTATTTTCAAAATGAAACATAATGCATTTATATTTATTTTTAAAATATATCTATTCACAAACATAATGCAATGTAAATTACAACATAGAAATATTTTTAAAACATTAGGGTAAAAGGTTTTATAATCTACCCTTAAAAGGGGGCAGTTACCCTAAATTCCCAATAGTATTCAAATAACTTCACATAGGGTAAGTATACATTTAATAACAACCTTATCGTTATAAATATTTTTAATGTAAAACCATCTAATAGAACAAATTTAAGGTTTTTAGAAATAAATATTTTCAAAACACAAACCCTAATATACATATATTAAAATAAAGGTGAAAAATCAATTAATTATTATTTACAAATAAATTGTAGTGGTAATGTATACTCACTTAAGCCCTTTTACCCTACAAGTTAAAATTTTAAAATTAAAAATAAAATTACAACAAGGTAAAATTATATGATTACAATTAGCTATATGAAAACTAAAATTAATATCAAAAATATTTCACAACCCTAATACATAGTAATCTTTATTAACATTATTTATCTTATCATAATTTTCACTTTAGGGTTTTTAGGAGTAAATTATAAATTAAAATTAAAAACAATCATATTGGTAAAACAATAATTTCATGAAATTTTTTTTTTCTATGACACACACATACTAAAAAATAATATACTCATTCTCTTAATAATTTATTTCAAAAAAGGAAATAAAATTATCTTTAATCAATACCTTTATTTATACATACATTCTCAAGGAATAGCATAGGTCAATTGGTAAGGGTAGAGTTGGGTAGTTAGGTAGGAAAAGGGATGGGTCGAGAGGTCGAGTGTTCAACTCCCTCTCCCCATTCTTTTTTCCTAAAATCAAGAAAATAAATAATACATAGGAAAATAATATTTCATCATTGATTTGAAAAGTAATTATGGAAAGGATTTCTCTGTGTGTAAGAAGTTGTATTGACTTCTCACCTGCACATGGAAAAGTAAATAAATTAGTTTCTCCTCCTAATCCTCTCGAAGAAAATAAATAGACTAACTAGTTAGGGGGTAGGAGAGTAGGTAGGTAGGAAAGAGCTTGGCTTGAGAGGCTGAGGGTTCAACTCCATCTCACCACCTTTTTCACTTAATTACTTTATTTATTATCTTTTAGAATAATTATTTATTTCAAAATTAATATGCATTAAATTAATTGAAATAAAATAATTAACAACCTAATACATGAAAATAGAATAATGAAAAAAATATATGCCTTTTTATCATTTTAATTTCTTAACATAGGGAAATTATATAAAACTGAAATTGAAAATCATACTTCCCTGATGTTTTTTGCATATTTAGAGCCTAAATTTTTAGGTGTCAACATTACGTTTTTCTTTCAGTTGTACTAATAATATAGCAGAGTATGAGGCTTTAATTCATGGTTTATAATGGGCCGGATAGAAAGGAATCAAATGTTTAAATGTTATGGGTGATAGTGAGTTAGTAGTTAATCAGATTTGTGGCACTAATCTCGCTAAAAATGATATGCTCAAGATGTATAAGCACAGGTTTTGGGATTTAATAGAAGGATTTTGTGCTTTTAATCTAATTGTTGTCCCAAGAAATCAAAACAAATAAGTAGAAAAGTTGGCTGCCATGGGAGCTGAATATGACATTCTTAACGAGGTCACAAGCACTAAATTGTAGCATGTGAGAGTTCTTGTGAGACCCTCAATACCAGACAATCAGGTGAGCTAGAAAGTCTTTGAAAATGATGAGCATATTTTCAAATTTTTAATAGAAGAAGTTGAATCCTCCAAAGTTAATCAGAATAATTTTCCTCACCAGTGCAGTGACCAAATGTTACAATTGAAAACTAACAAGTTACCTAAGGGACTGGTCACCCTTGAGTTGATTTTTAACTCTGATGACCATCTCAGAGGAGACAAAGCCAACATGAAACTCAAAGAGGAACATTACCAACCTATTGAGATATTTAGAGATAAGTTCCTCAAGTTGGGAAAGGTATGTACCCAGCCAGAAAGGCAGGCCTTTGTCTCATTATTTCAAGAGTTTAATGATATTTTTGCATGGGAATATTATGATCTGAAAGGGTTTGATCCCCACTTAGCCTAGCATACCATTGGATTAGAACCCCATGCCAAGCCAGTGAGACAAAAATAGAGACCTATCAAACCTAAGGTAGAAGTGTTAATGAAAATAGAGCTAAGGAAAATGATTAAGGCCAATATCATCTTTCCCATCAAACACACCTCTTGGGTCTCCAATCTAGTGCCTGTTAGAAAAAAGAATGGTGAAATCTAGTTATGTGTAGATTTCAAAGACCTCAAAAAATCCTCAATCAAGGACCACCTTCCATTTCCCTCCATTGAGTAGATATTGTAGTTTATCTCAAGGTCTAATAGATTTTCTCTACTAAATGGCTTTTTTGGCTATAACTAAGTCCTAGTAAGAGGGGAAGACCAGTATAAAACAACCTTCACCACCAAATAGGGCACTATGGAATATAGAAAGATGCCATTTGGGCTATCTAACACTGGTGCTCCATTTAAAAAAGCCATGGAAATTGCATTTGTTGGTTTGATGAATAAATTTTTCCTAACCTACTTAGATGACATAACTGTCTTCTCAAAGGATACTAATGATCACCTAGTTCATCTAAGGAATATTTTTGAAAGGATTAGAGAATATGGAGTTTCATTAAATCCTAAAAAGTGTATCTTTGCTATCCATGAAGGCATACTGCTAGGACACATTGTTTCTAAGGAAGGAACAACAATCAATCCTGAGAGAGTGAGTGCAATCATGGAACTACCCTTACCAGTACACAAGAAGGGGCTGTAGAGTTTCCTTGGGAGAATCAACTTCTTAAGAAGGTTCATCCCTAATTTTGTAGCACTACTGAAGCCTATGACCCAGATGCTGAAGAAAAATTCAACCTTCCAATGGACAAATGAAGGGAAGAAATGTTTTGAAGAGGTAAAGGAAGCAATTGCTTCTGCCCCCACCTTGGTGAACCCTGATTTTCAAGAGATTTTATTCTATATGCCTTTGGGAAAACTGATAATATCTCTGCCATGCTAGTCCAACAAAATACTGAGAAACAAGAGCAGCCAATGGATTTTTATAGTCAAGGTCTAGATGGTTATGAGTTAAATTATACTCCTGTAGAGAAACATGTCCTAGCAGTAGTGAGGAGCTTAAAGAAGTTTAGGCATTTTCTATCTAACAACATAGTGCACCTAATGGTTGCTCACCCTTGCATAAAATATTTCCTTTTGAATAAGGATTTAAGCCACAAGAGGGTTGGTTGGGTCACCAAAGTTATGGAATATGATATCCAAATAAAGGTGAATAAGTTGATAAGGGGAAAAGGGATGTGTGAGCAGATGAATGAAGGCAGAATAGACAAAAGACAACAAGAAGGAGAGGTTGTCCTAATTAACCAGAATTCATAACAGAGTGCAAGCTGGATAGTAGAGATGAAACACTATCTCTTAGCTAGTCAATGCCCTCAAGGCCTTGACAAGAGAAAAAGGAGATACTTTAGGCTCCAAGCCATCCCTTTTATTATTTTAGACAATATTTATATAGGAGGGATTATAATGGTGTCTTGTTGAGATGTGTTGAATCCAGCTAAGGAAGAAGAATTTTAGAAGAGTTTCATGATGGAGGATATGGAGGACACTTTGTAGCTAGAACCACTACTCTAAAAGTCATGAGAGAAGGGTACTATTGGACCAACATGTACAAGGATGCATTTGATTGGGTGAGGGAGTGCAATAATTGTGCTCTATTTGCTAGCAAATAGAAGTTGGCAACCCTTCCACTGCATCCCATCAAGGTAGAGTAGCCCTTCTCCAAATGGGGGTTGGATTTCATTGGATCTATTAATCCTTCATCTAGTGCTGGTCATAGATGGATACTTACTACTATAGAATATTTTACCAAATGGACAAAAGTTGTAGCATTGAAAGAAGCAAATGAGACCTCTGTCCTAAATTTCTATCAAGATATTATGTCAAGGTTTGGCACTCCACACTCTATCATTTTAGACAATGCCATGGCATTTCTTGGAATGAGAATCTCAGAATGGGCATTGAAGAAAAATATGTTCCTAAGAACTTCATCCAACTATTACCCTCATGGTAATGGCTAGGTGGAATCAAAAAACAAAAACTTGCTGAGGATCATGAAACTAACTATAGAAGGAAACTAGAGGGACTGGCATAGAAAGTTGAAGCCGACCCTATGGGAGAAAAAATAACCCCTAAGATATCTATAAGTAACTCTCCTTATACACTTTTTTATGGTAAAGAAGCTAGGATTCCAATTTCTACTGAATTGCCTACTTTGAGCTTAATTAAGGAAATTGAATTGATGGAAGAAGACACTATGCAAGTTAGGCTTGCTGAGTTAATTGAACTTGAAGAAACAAGGAGATTAGCACTGGAAAACCTAGAGGCCCACCATTTTTAGATGAAGAGAACATTTGATAAAAGAGCTATACCTAGGGTTTTTAAGGAAGGAGACCTTGTCCTTAAGTGGGATGAGTCAAAACATAAACCAGGAAGGCATACTAAATCTGATGCTATATGGAGTGGACCTTTCATGGTTGTTAAGTGCAAGGCCCATAATGCCTTCTAGCTGGAAAATATGGATGGAGAGGAGTTTCCCATTCCAGTGAATGGGATTTACCTCAAAGCATGTTTTTGAGGTCAAGTTCTGCCCTGTACATTAGTAGTATTAGTTTCAATTTTGGCTTTCTATGTTTCCTAAGTGCCTCAGCACAGGTTTTTCTTTTAGTTTGTTTTCAATTTTCTTTTAGTTTAGTTTTTCAGTTTGGTTTTGGTTAGCAATAAGCTAGAGAAGTCTATCTCCAATATTTATTGGTTTTGTTAGCAAGAAGGAGATGTTTTATTAAAGCTAATTTTAGTTCTGGATTATGAGACTCTATGCCCAATAGATTTAAAGGCAACTAGTCAAGGTGCTTAGTAGGCAAGCACTTAGTTGAGGTCACCAGAATGTTATCATATTTTCACTCATCTTTGGAGACCTAATTACTAAATGAGACTATTGCACCCTAGTTTGGATTATTAGGAGATCTTTCTTAATTTGTGTTCATTTCATAGTAAGATGCATGAAAGGGAAAGTAAATGTTTACATCTAAAGTATTACATGTATGTGTGCAAATATCTTAAATGTGTTGTACAAAAGAAAGAACTAAAAAGACCATTTATTTGAGCTCACACATGTCATGAGCATAGCCATTTTCAAAATTGCATGAATGAGTACACACATACATGAAATGATGAACATAAATACAAGGGTACTAGACATTGCCTGGTAATGAAGTCTTGATCCAGTCATGTCCAATGTGCTCTTGTAATCCAAAACTTGCAAAGAAGAGATGAAGAGATGAGGGTTAGATCCAATGTATCTGAGCAATGTATGGTACCATAATATTTACAAGCATGCATATATGCACTCAGTCATACACCTCTAACAAGGGCTATGCTACAGGGCATGTGCACTTAGGAGAGATGTTGCAGGAATAAAAGGAGATATCATTGTTTTCACTAACTTGTTTGTTCCATGTGCAAATACAAAAGAAGCTGATTCACTATTATTTAAATCATTCAGATAATCAAGGTGCTGAGAGGATGGTATTCCTAAAATGATCATCCTTAAAGCACCATGATTGTATATACAACAAAAATAGTAAGGTGTTGGAATCCAGATGAATAATGTTGACCTGTGATGTGAGCTATGTCAGGAAAACCTCAAATTTCCTTGGCAGAGACCGCATCACAGGCCAAGAACACCCATGGTCACCATAGGGAAGCAACTGGATGAAGCACTATAAGTGGGACACTCAAAGATCATAAAGACAAATCAAATGAAGCATGGTCAAAATAATGGCTAATTAAGAAGGGGCATACATCATCAACATGTCATAAAAGGTACAAAAATTTGTATACTAAGGAAAGGTACATTATAGAATAAGGTCTGCTTCAAATTTGCATTCAATGTATTTATTCTATAGCATGAGTGTGTTTAAATATGCATCTTAAGGCCAATCAAAGAAGCTATAAATGGATGAATGATTTCATAACAGCATGGCAAAGATCCTATAACAATGAGGTACATCTAGTATATTTGTAGTGCTTTGAAGATGCTATTCAGTGGGAAAACATGGAATGAAGAAAAAATGCATTAAATAATGTAATAAATTATAGTCCCAATATGGGTACAAATAGTGAGCATAACCTCTTTTAATAACACCAAATGGATCTCAAGTCATGTGCCATAAGCTAAAACAACAACTAGTGTGACAGAAAATAAGAGCTAGTTCATGGCTCCCCATGGTGTAAATCAATATCAATAAAGATAATGCTAACATCTATTCAATGGATAATTCATGGTGCCAACCAAAAGAAAGAAGATAAAAAATATAGATCCACCAGTGCCAAGAGTTCTTAGCTAGGAGAAAGAATCAGTTATGTTAGTTCTAAAGATCAGATCATCAGGCCTTAATGAAACAAACAAATACTAGCAGCATAAAGATCTAAAAGCATGGGCCAAAGGTAACAATGCTAGCAATGGTATATGGCATGAAGCCCTTAATTATGTGGTTCTAATAGCATGTCAATATCCAGCATAATAGTAAATAAGAACCAGCATACAATGAAAGTTTACAAGCCTCATGAGTATTCAAATAACAACAATAGATAGAGAAATGTTTTACGGTGCCATGAAAAAAGTTGCAAGCATGCTGAGGACAAAAGTGTGCCAACAAATAATGTGAAGCTTCAAGCACCTGTCCACAGGCCCCAAAAAATGAGCACATCATGGAAATAACAATACAATGAACTAGTGAAACCCACACACCATAGGTCAATGGAAAAATACAATGTGCCATTGCTTACTAACTCATGGATTATCCAATATACATGGTAAAAAATGGAAAAAAAATGCATTGATACCCCAACAACCCACTGGTTCTAAATAGTAAGAGCATGAACATCAAATATAGAGTTGCCAAATCATGGTTCTTGACCCTCAAATCCAACAATGAGCTCGAATGGATAATTAAAAATGCCTTGTCTTCAAATGATCATAGTTCATAGTATAAAGAAATGAATACAATGGTTAGCGGGCATACAGAGAATGAGATATCATTTGAAGACATGGTGTTAAATAGAGAGAAAAGGAAATGTGTGAACATTGTATAAGTAGGGCATGACACCATCCATAAAAGGAGTAGTGAGCCTAGTCCAAATAGACCATGCCCTCGCAAACATAAAGGGGGTTAAGAAAATACCCAAATCTGAGAATGAGTTATACACTTATAATTCCAAACCAGTGAATACACATATGATAGTTCCCTCACCAAATATAAAGAATCAACAAAAAGAAATGAATCAAGAAATATCAAGTATTCCATAGCTTTAATGCTCGTGGGCCATCAGACATCTCAGTCAAAAGATTGACAACAATATGAATTCACGATACCCGAGCTCGCAGGTTATCCATAAACAATGACTAAGAAACATAAAGATCTACATCCACAGGATAGAATAAATAGATGAATAATATTTCAAGTGCACATTTAAATGCCATGCCCTCAAAAATTTAGAAGAGCTAGACACATTGTAAACAAAACCTACAGTGTCCTTGTAATGCAGGGGCATGATGTCAGTGAAATTGAATGCCATGAAGTAGAAATACAAAAGAGCTTGAGATATTTTCATACAGAGGAAGTAAAACATCATGGAATAAGGCATGATATGTGTGCCTTAGTTGATCTATGGGCCTTCAAATGTAAAATAGTAAACATAAAGATCAAATACAAAGGTGCAAGGCTAGGGCCCTCTGCCATCAAATCCAAAAGTGGATTCAACAAACAGGTCATTGGTGTCTTAGATTTTACAATAGTGAATACATATGTAGTGCCCTTGGAAATGTAGAGGAGGATGATCATATGCCTTTGAAAATACTAAACATAGTGCCATTGAAATCAAAATGAAATGTAGAATAATGGAAAGAATAAGTGCCTACCTTGACAACATAGTGCCATAGAATGGTTGTTTCTAAATTGAACTCAAAGAATGAATGCAGAAGTGTCAGTGAAGATAGAAACCTACCAAATGCCAAATGGGGAAGTACTGAATGCTAGTGGTTTCCTTATTTTTTTGAAGAAGGGTTTCATCCCAAACAATTAATCAAATTTCTTCTCCCCTTTTTAGGGTCAAGATTTTATTTTTGTGCTGATGTAATTTCAAAACATGGGTTTTATCAAAATGATAGGTTTTTAAATATGCTTTCCCTTAATTAGGTTGAGATTTATTTATCAACTTAGGAAGTAAAATTTTTAAAATCCATGTTTATATTGGGCATTGGGGTAAAAATTGAAATGTAAAAGTCATTTCCTATCTTTTATTGTAAATTCTGACAATGGTATTTTATAAACCATTCATGAGACTATTATTTTAGTAAATGACTTGGAGTGGACAGGGTAGCTCTTTTGACCACCCTTTTTAGGAGTCTCATTTTTCCACTCCCCCTATAAACTCAAGAATCTGACATCCATGTTTAAGAGGCATCTTCATGAGCCTATTTGTAGGATTTTCCATTTTTAGGAGGTTGAGGAGGTTTCAATGCTGATTCCTTTTCCTTGTTTTATATACCTCTCACTTGTGTGATTGAGGTTAGCTCTTCATTCTTTCTCTTTGATATGAGAGTGTTGTAGCTCTGAGAGACACATTTTATACTTAGCTTCTTTCAGTAATACAAAATTGATCCTTCTTTTTTCCTTCTATTTCTGAGTTTTTCTTTGTGAATTTCTATGCAAAGATTATTGTGATATTATCTTATCCTTAATCTGCATGTTGATTCAACTAAGTATTTGGGGGATTTTTCTTGGCTTCGAAGTACTAATTTGTGTACAAACTAGAATCAGAATTGTGGAAATATCTTCCCTTCCTATATTCAAATTACCTTACTACTTCTAAGGACTTTAAAGTAGCAGGATCAAGTTGTGAATTGTAGATTTGTTTCAACTGTTTCAGTAAGCTTATTTCAATTGTGGATCTTCTATCAATTCGGTGGATCACCTAGTTCAATTTAGTTTCATTTTTTTTTTTCATGCACTTTCTCCCTTTCCTCAAAAATTTAGTCAGTTTTCAAGTGATCCAAGGGGAAGCCAACATATAATTCAGAGGTCTACTTTCTGATAGGTTTCCCACAACCTGAAAGTAGTCCCATGTTTCACAAGATTGCTGGGTTTTAACACTTAGCAAATTGGGTGCAATCCTTAGTGACAACAGTTCCCATTCTTAACATTATATTGAGCTTAGCATAGATCTGAATACTTTCAAATTGAGTTGTATCTGAATTAGATCACTATTGTATCAGTTTAACCATTGTTACAGCTAAATCTCTTAACCGAGTGGACTTAATAGTCTTTTGTATTTCAATATAACATTAAAGGAATGTTAATTATTTTCTTGTTGACCCCATAGTGAATGCTGGTCAAAGGATAATTGTTAGTGATAAATCCTCTAAAAAGGTCACACCTTAGAGTGTGTTTTGTAACCTTTAACAAGGTTGGCTCCTAATCGAGCCCACTTTAGAAGAGTGAAATATTTTGGGTTACTGGTTCCATGTGGTTTTTCCCCTAGAAGGGTGTCCATGTTAAATATTTGTGTTATGTGTTATTTGATGTAATTGGATTACTATCATACTTTACATATTTCATATTTGATGAATCGGTAAACACAACTTTGGAAATTATTGGTATTAGGTAAATGAATAGAAAGATAGTTATCTTATCTTACCGAGTTGATTTTTTTATAGAAGAAGTTTGAAAAAGTACATTTGAGAGTTTGGGACTATAGGATAACTGATTTAACTAATTCACCCCCCCTCTCAATTATCTAACAATTGGTATCAGAGCATATTGGTTTCTTGGAGGAAAGTTTCAAGGACTTGAGCTAAAGATCACAAGATGTATAAAAGGGAGATGCCTAAGTTGAACAAAGATAAATTCTCAACATGGTAAAGCAAGATGAGGTTGTACATATCTGAAATTGGAGAATCTTCTCTACATCTTCTAGATAATGGTTACATACAACCGACTAATATTGGACTTTTGATAATTGATCAGCTAAGAGACAGACATGAACTCAACATGAAAATGATAGAGATTATTGTTTCCATATCTGATGTAGAATTTGAAAATATCAAAGTATGCACTACAACAAAAGAAATGTGGGACAAGCTTGCACTAGTTCATGGAGGAGATGAAAATGTAGTAAGGGCCAAAGCTGAAAGCCTTAGAGGTAGATTTGATTATATGAAGATGAAAGAAGGTGAATACATTACACAATACAGTAACTAAATCAAGGAGGTGGTCAATCCTATTTGAAGATCGGGAGGTGTTATTGATGAAGAAACTATTGTAAGTAAAATTCTTAGAACCTTGTTGCCTACCTATGCTATTAGAATCTCTGCTATTCATGAAATGAGATCTGCACTGAGTAGTATTCTTACACTTGATAGCCTAATTGCTAAATTGACCACTTTTGAGCTGAATAACTATGATAATGGTATTGTACCAAGTGTTGAGTCTGCATTTATGTCATCCTTGAAGATCAGTAAGTCTAGTAGTAAACATAAAATAAGGAATGAAAGTGACGGTGACACTGAAGATGGACTTGATGAACTTGAAGCTCTTATGGCTAGGAGGCTACATAAAGGTAAAGGAAGGTATAAAAGAAAATTACCTCTAGCATTTTTTAACTATAAATAAATTATCCATATTGCATCTAGATGTCCTAACAGGAAAGATGAAGATAATGACAATGACCGATCTGGTGATAGAAAGTTTGATAGAAGAGATAAATGAGAACATAGAGGAAACTGATAATGTGATAGAAGAAATAACCAAGACTACAAAGACATAGGCAAGAAGGCTTGTTACCTATTTAAATATGATGATGTTGATACTAACACCCACATTGATGAAGATTATGAGGTGGTATTGGTAGCTATGAAAGAGGATTAAGAAGAAGAAGAAGAAAGGTATGTTGAAACAACACTTATATCTAAAGTTCACAATATTGATATATGGATCATTGATAATGGATGTACACATCATATGACTGGTGATGAGGACAAATTTGAATATCTTGAACACTATAATGGAGGATCTGTTAAAATGGGAAATGATACACCTTGTTTAGTGAAAGGAAAGGGATCTATCTTCTTGAATAATAAGATTAGATGTGAGAAAGAATATTGGGTGAAAGGACTTAACTATAATATGTTGAGTGTATAAAAATTGAATAATTCAAGTCACCAAGTTGCATTTGAAAGTAGAAAGGTGAATATCTATGATGAATCCAGAAAGTTGGTCGGTACTAGTGAACAATCCAAAGGTAATCTATTTTATCTTGACAATGTTGAAACTTCTAGTTTGTTGGCTAGAAATGAAGATGTGTGGTTGTTGCATAAGAGAATGTGCCATGTGAATTTTGATAACAAGGTTAAGATCAGTAAGAAGAGAAGAGTTAGAGGTTTATTGAGTCTAACAAAACCTGACCATGTCATGTATAATCAATGTCAGAAAGGGAAAATGACTTAATCTAGTTTTAAAAGAAAAGACTATTCTTCTTAAGGTATTTTGGAGTTGGTACATAATGACTTATGTGGTCCTATGAGAACTCAAAGTTATTATGGTGACAAATATTTCATTTTATTTGTTGATGACTACTCTAGGATGATGAAAGTTATGTTTTTGAAAGAGAAATCTAAAGCTTTCAAACTGTTTAAGTGGTATAAAGCTAAAGTTGAAAAGAAAACTGAGAAATATTTAAAATGATTAAGATTTTATAGAGGAGGTGAGTTTATTTCTAATGAATTCACTAACTTTTTTAATGAGCATGGAAATAAAAGATAGGTTTCTACACTGAGGAAACCACAGTAGAATGGTATTGTAGAAAGAAGGAATAGATCTATAGTTGACTGTGCTAGAACATTGATGATTGAGAAAGATGTTACACAAATGTATTAGAGAGAAGATGTTAGCACTGCTGTATACACCTTGAACTGAGTTTAACTGAAGAAAGATACAAATAAGATACCTTATGATCTATGGTTTGGCTACACATCGAATGTAACTTATTTCAAAAAATTTGGAAGCAGATGTTACATTATGAAAGATGATAGAAATGGTAAATTTGATTCTAAAGGTGATGAAGGAATCTTTATAGGATATTCTAGTAAGAGAAAAGATTATAAATGTTTGAATAAGGCTACTAACAAAATGGTTGAAAGTGCTAATGTAAAAGTTGGTGAGTTTGCTGAGAAAAATGGTGAAGAAAGTAGGAAGGAATCAGAAGACTATGGTAGATTTACATATATTGAGCATCTAGAATATCTACCCAAGCTATAGGATGATTCTACCAAGTGATAGGAAAATGCTACTGAGAATCAACAAATGAAAACTAAGAACTAGGAAGATGCTACCGAGGAAGAAATTGAACCTGAACCGAATGATGAGAAAAGAAGAGAGTAAGTACTGGCGAGATTTGTGAGAAGACACCATTCACAGAACCAAATTATTGGAGACAAACTAGTTGGCATGATGACACAAAGTAAGTTAAGATAGAACACATGTTTAGTTTGTGAATTTAAGCCTAAAAATGTTAAAGATGCACTTGAAAATGAAGAATGGATTAAGGCCATGAATGAAGAAATTGAGAAAATAGAGAAAAACAAAACATGGACATTGGTACCTATCATCACCTAAAAATGGACAAAGAAAATTAAATGATAAATCAAGTCAATTCAAAGCAAATTCAGAAAAAAATTGAAGTAATTGAATCACAATGCATAATTAGCCAATCAAAATTAAAATTAAGTCTTAATTTGGGATAAATCAAAATTGAGAGTGTTTTAACCAAATGCAATCAAATCAAAGTGCTATTAAATCAATTAATTGTATAGTCTTGGATTAAATTAAATTTAACCCATTCAAGGGGTACATGGCTAAAATAAATCAATTAAATCAATTAATAAATCTTAATTTCCCTCAAAAACCCAAAAAGGAGAGGAAATTCAATCAACCAATGAGATTTAAGGAAAAGCATTCACATGGATCAAGCCAAATTCAATCTCAATCACTCCAAGTGAAAGATAATCTTGTCCATTCATCGTGTCTACTTGTCCCAAGCTTTGAGGACACAAACTTTGTATTGTCTTCAAAGGGTGGAACCAAAGACTCAACCAAGGCTCAATCATGATTAACTACACTACACCCCCTACCATTGGGAAAATCTATAAAAGCAAGACCAAAATTAGTCATAATTATCAACCACATATCTTAAAATTGCATCAAACCTCTTGCATTTTATAGCTAAAAAGGCATTTTAAGAGCTTAATTAGCATTCAATTTGATCTAATTGTTAGCTTTAGCTTAAATCTTTATCATTTCTCATTCTAGGACTGTCATTAATGGTAGCTTGCTGAGAGCTTCTATTAACATTCTTAGTTAGAGAACCATAGGATGCTTAATTGATTATTATTTTTCTAAATAGTCTCTATAATTGTGGTTTATTTAGTTACTATTTCATTTATTGTCAATACTAATTCTATGAAGATACTATTTCTGGTATACAAAATCGCACCCACCATGGGGTAGAATGCTTCACTTTACTAAATGCTTAGATTCATATCATTTTTGTCAAATTTGCATGTGTTTAGCTCTCAGCTTTTTCAGGAAACAACACTTTTGATAGGTGAAACGACACTTTTGCATGATAAAATGGCACTTTCAAGCACTGTTCTGGTGCTTCTGTGATAAATTTAGGTGCCTTTTATGTGCTATAAATGTGTCACACTTCTATGGATCATTACATGCAAGGAAAATCAAGAATGAGCCCTCAAAAATCGATCCATAGCTCCCTAGGCATGGAGTGCAAGGGTTTTTAAGAATGCTCTCAGCTAGAGCTATTTAGCCTATAACCTTGCTAGTAAACCATGCAATGGGAGATTCAATGAAGACAAGGGAAAGAATGCCAATATCCTCAAGAATCAAGAATGAAAATGCAATGGAATGCTATGCTAGAATGGAAATGCAAGCTAAGCTATGAAAATGAAAGATGAAAGTGTTACAACCCAAGCTAATTAATCTATGTGAGCTAATCTAGAGCATATAAATGAAGCTAATCTAAGAAAGCATAAATATGAAGCTAAGCTAAGAATGCAAGAATGAGATGTAGATGCTAAGAATGATCCAAATCTTCAAAAGCTCCAAAGTGACCTAGAAATCCTACAGCATAAAGTTAGCATAAAAAGTTGGGGATCTAGAATGAAGAAGAGAGCTCTCCTTTTAAAGGAAATGAGAAGGAATGGACCATGGAGATTATGAGGAAAAAGATTTAATCAATGGTGGAGCTTGAAAGAGGAGAAATCCATGTGCACAAATATCCTCCAATGAGAAAATAAGAGTTGACTTTTGTGTCCATATGAGACAAAAAGTGCTTTTTCCCTTTTTATAAAATAAGAATAATACTTTATTTGTGCAACTTAGGATAAGAGGAAAAGTGGGGGCTTTTTATTTATTAAAAGGGGAGGAAATATTCCTTTTAAATAAATAAAGACTTAGGATAAGATGGTTAGCCCATAGAAAATAATCGAATAAATGACAGAACTAAGATTTGATCAAGAATAAGCAATTGATGATTTAGCAAAAGGGACTAATAGTCTAGATGACCATTTTTAGGTGTATACACCTTTACCCTGATCAGTGATGCTTTTGATCTTTCTATTATATGTCTATCAATTCTATAGCACTTTTGCACATACGGATAGCGCATTTTTCCTGACTAATAAGTTCTTTTGATATTTTACTGAGTGCTTTTGCTATATTTTTACCACCTTTAGTCATTTCAATAGTGCTTTAGCTAGTTATTCATGCACTTTTAAATTTTCTAACAGAGTTAAAGAAATGCTTTTAATCTGATTAACAGTGCTTTTAAGTAGTAAAATAGTGCTTTCAAGCATTACAGTAGCGCTTTTGCATAAATTGCTTATTTTCATTATCTGACTGTGGCAAAATGATTTCTATAAACTTGCAGGATGTCTGATCACCGAAAAGCTAAAAAGCTAGAGAACAAGTTCAACCAAGAAGGGAAGGCTTCGACTAGGAAAATCAAGAAGAAAAACTTTGCTCACATCAAATCGGTTCTTGAGGAGTCACAAGAAGAAGAAAACTAGGTATATGAGAACTATCTCAAAATTGTAGAAGCTTACAAAACTAAATTTGCATCACTTAATTGGATATTTTCTCCTTAATTCAAGTTTTTCTCAAAATTTGCAAATAAGGCCTTAAGATTTGATACATAACTTTGCTTCTTCAAATTCATTTTGTTTTCCTTCATTGTTGTTGTTTTTATTGACTAACCTTGTTGGAGGAAAGAACATTGGAAAGGAACTATAGCCAAGGTAAGCTAAAAATGACAAAAATAACTCAAAAATGCTCCTAGCTTATGCTAGCTACAAGGAATGGTAAGCGTCAACTAGTGAATATTTTCCCTTAAATTATGGCATTGGTGCATTTAAAATCTAGTAATTACAAAACAACCTATCTTTGTTTGGAAAGTTTATCATTTAGGCCTATGCTCTTCACTTCTTCTAGTGAATTGAAATGCCAAAGGTGTTGAATTTTTTGATTAAGAAGAAAGGTTGAGGAATCAAGCACATAAGATCAAAGCCCCTTGTTTGTAGAAGAGAGTAGAAATACTCAATTCTCTATAGTTAGTGGGTGAAATAATTAAACATTTTTTATTGTGTTTGGGAAATTAAGGAAAAGTTAGGGATATTCTCTTCACCTTTTAGGTGAACCAAATTCCCAAAAACTTGTTCTTAACTCCATTTCCTTTCTTTACATGAACATACTAGAACATTAGTGGGCTCACCTTCTGAGAATTTGCCTTAATGAGGCTCGTGAGAGGGACAACCCAAAGTGGGATACGCTTGCCTTTTCTACGAGAATCCAACCCACTATAAAATGAAATGCATACATCCTTAATGGGGTGTGTGACAAAGGGATTTTAAATTTTTGAACTTCCTTGAGTAGTCCTCACGGATTGCACAAAACTCTGACATATTGGTGGTGCGAAGCCCCTTAACATACTTGGGGGATGAAAGTTTAAGATCTATTTGAATGGAATCTATATTAAATACTTGATGAAATATCAAGACCACCTTTTAGAGCCATGTTTATGAACCAAATCTTGTGCTAGGTAGGTGCTTGAAGTTTCTTTTTGTCCAAAACCTGTGACAATGTTCTTCCAAATCAAATATTTTGTGTTAAGTGGGTAAAAAGAGACAAGTGAATGTGTGATTGTTGTGTTTGAAATACATAAACAAGTGAGAGAGATATCCATTGAAAATTCATCTTACATTTTTAATCTCTTCAATTTAAAATCAACAATTCTCGAACCAAGGATCATTCCAAATCAAACCCTTGTTGGATGCCAGTTTCCACGTGGTTTAACACATATAGAGTATCTTTACAAGGAGATAGGACTCTTGTTACAAATGAAGGACAAGAATATCAAAGTATTTTCAAAGGTCCTAATCAAGAAGAAATTTTCCCAAACTTGTTTGACAAAAGACTTGGAGAAATGGATAGAAACTCTACATATCATAATTACCAACCAAGAGGGAATAATCAGAACATCAACAATGCCAATCATAATCCTATAGAAACAATTGAAGAAAAGGCTGATAGAGCAGCCCAAGATTAGGAATTCCTAGAGGTCATGGAGAAAGTAATAGATAAGGATATGGAGAAGTTTTTCCTAAACCTAGCTCAAGTGGGAGTAAAGCTTCCCCATGATTTTGATATAGAACAACTTAAGAAAGATAAAGAGCAAGATAATCCCATGAATGCTATGACTAGGAAAATAAAGGCCTTTCAAGAACAAATAGATACCATGAAAAAGGCAGCTAAACCTAAGGCCTTTTCTATTTAATCTTTGTGTCCCTTTCCATTTGACAAAAGCTTAGTTATGGTACCCTTTCCTTTTAATACCATTTTTCCTAAATATGATAAATATATAGGTAAAATAGACCCATGGGATCATTTAAGGGAGTTTTGTACCCTTAGCATTTATTTCATGCATAATGACACATACCTAATGAGACTCTTTCCTAGGAGTTTAGGAGGTCCCGCCATGGAGTGGTTTTCAAAACTACCCCAAGGAATAAAGACCTTTGAGGAGTTAGCCTCCAAGTTCATGACCCATTATTCTTATAACATTGAGCATGAAATTACAATGGTCATGTTGTGTGATACCAAACAGAAAGATGGAGAGTCCTTCCTAGGATTCCTACAAAGGTGGAGGACTGTTTTCGCAAGGTATCCACGAAGTATCCTCAAGAAATAAAAGATGGAAATCTTCACCAATAATTTGGCCACAAAAATGAATTATAGATTACAACTCCAATGTCCCCCAACATTTGAAAAAATCATCGAAAATGGGATCAAGATTGAGGATGTATTGGGCAAAAGAGGTGAAATAAAATTATTTAAAGATAACAAATCCAATAACACCAACAACAATAACAACAACAATTATGTGCCTAAATATGTTAATAATCAAGGGTCCAATAATTACAGTGATAAATCTAAGTCGTGGATAAAGAATAACAACAAAAACCTTGTGAATGATGGAGTTGTGAAGGCCCACAACTTGAAGGAAACCCCTTTTACTTTATTATATGGAGCAAATTATTCAAATAATGTCAATCAATCAAACAAAGCTCCATTTAATTCCAATAATTCCAATAAAAATTCCAACAATAATGCCAATAATCCTAATGGGAATAAGTCCAAATCTTTTTTCTCCAATTATAACAAGAGAAAATTCACCTATTTAGGTTAACCTTTGGAGAATGCATTAAAGACCTTGGTTGCCAAAAAAATCATCACGTTACCCGATGTGAAAGATTATGAACCTCAAGATAAACCTTACTGGTGGAATGACTCTCATCATTGTGAATATCATCAAAATAGAGGTCATCCAACCAATGAATGCATGAGATTAAAACACTTGGTGCAAGACTTAATAGATAATAGAACCATCAAATTGAAGGACCTCAAAATAATGAGGACCATAGGGCTTTCAAGAATCCCTTTCTGAATCATGAAAAGGGTGAGTAATCTAAGGCTAATCAAAATTTAAAAAAGGCAATGAGAAAGTGAACTTTTCTCATACTTACGATAACACGATCAATACTTTAAGAGAAGAGGATAATACTATAAATATTGTCATAGTAAAGAATAATTCAAGAGAAGCATCATCAAATGTTGTCACTAGGGGGAAAGCATAAAAAATTATTCTACCCACCAATGCTCCTAAAGTTGTGGTATCAAATCAAGCTTCAACCTTGTCATAAAAAAAATACAACTTGGTTGGTCAATTACAAAGAACTCCCACTCAAATCTCTATCTTGGAGTTACTCAAATTATCACCAATCCATAAAGACATTTTGAAGAAAGATTTATTGGAAACTAATGTGCCTCTAAACTTGGAGGTAGAAAAATTCCAAAATATGGTGGGGCACCTAATTGCACCCCATTGCCTATCATTTTACAAATAGGATGACATGTCCCTTAATCATCCTCAAGATATTCCCTTACAAATAGAAGTTTTAATTCACAAGCATAGGGTAAAAAGAGTCCTTATAGATGGAGGAGCCAACCTAAACATTTGTACCCTTAGCCTAGTGAAATCCCTAGGATTTTCTAAGGAGGTTATTGACCCTAAGAAAAAGATAACCATAAAAGCCTATGATGATGAAGAAAGAGCTTCAAAAGGAGTCATAGTGTTACCCATAAGAGTCAGCTCTATGAAAAAAGAGACCATATGCCAAGTGTTGGACCTAAAGTTGACTTACAATATCTTACTAGGAAGGTCATGGATTCATGAGATGCAAGTTGTGTCATCTACTTATCATCAATGCCTAAAATTTCCATACCTAGGGCAAGAGATAATGGTAAGTGGGGATCTAAACCCATTCCAATATTGTAACAATATCAAGCCTATCAATGTACTCCTTAATTCCACACAATGCAGAAGGGTCTATACCTAATCAAATGGAGCAAGGTCAAAGTTCTAAGGACTTCCCTTTGTTGAAAGGAAAAGAAAAGATGGAAGAAGAGGTTGTTATTAAAGATACACCAAAACTCATTAACCTAACTACATCAACTAAAGGAAAAGAGAAGGTTAATGAGGATAACATTATTAAAGAACCAAAAGAAGACCATACCAAAGCTATCCAAGTGCACACTAAAGAGGCTCATTATAAAAAAATGGACCAAATGATGAATAATTTTGATAAGCAATGCAAGATCAAGAAAAAAGGCGTAGGTGAATACTCCTTATCTATTATGGACCTACCTTTATCACCCAAATCCTTTGGAAGACCCTCAAATCTACCCCATAGATATAATGATAACTTTGTGAGGGAAAATACATCATCTGCCATGGATGAAGAAGACAATGAGATCCTAAATTGGTTATATAAAGATGAAGAATCAAGTTCACATGTTAAACATATTCAAAATATAACCATTCCCACACATCAATATGGGAAAGAGTTTTCAATCATGCAAAAGATGGGGTACAAAGGTCAAGGACCTTTAGGCATAAGGAATGGAGGACTTTTTGAACCAATAGAAAGTACATGGTGAGATACCAAGGAGAAAATACGATTGGGGTATCTTGAAGAAGGATACACTCAAAAACATTATCCCAAACTTCAGAGCCAAATATTACAATTAGAATCTCATAGTGATGAGGATTCTAATGAGTGGGAATGGGAGACCCTATCAGATGAGTCATTCTAGGATAAGGGTATTGATGTTATTCATACCTATGCTTCTACCAAAGATAAAGGACCAATAGTAGAATCAAGTTCAAATCAAGCATCTAGTTCTAGCCAAGTGATCCTAAATGATGTACCAAGTATAGAAATAGAAATAAATCAATGGGTAGGTGAACCATATGTTCCTTCATGGAGACCTACTATGGAAGAATTGAATGTTAGGTTTAATCCACACAAATTCTATCCAATGGAAACCCTAGAGGAGTCTAGTGAGGAGGACTTTGATCCTTATTCTTTATAACATTTAGAGGAATCCCATGTCAGATAATTTCAAGATACAATGTATGAACCATCCAATAATGAGATATACACCTTAAATTCAATTGAAACAAACCTAAATATTGACCCATTGACTCTCATACACCCAGACTTAATTGAATGGAACTCCATTGAAACTACCACCCTTCCAACCTTCTTGAATGACAACGTGGTGTCCCAATACCTTAACATGGTTGAACCCTCTTCTATCAGTGAATATTAGGAAGAATTGATCAAGGGGAGCATCCAAACTTTCAATCCTAGAAAAAATGATAAAAAAAAAAGGAAAAGAATCAAGTGTTGAAAACCACATTGTGGCAACATTAGATTAAGAAGAAAAAAATAAAGAAATAAAGGATGTTTCCAAAGGTGAAAACCCAATTGAGGTACCTAAGGAAGAGAGTTTGGATTCTCTACTAGAACATTATGAAGAAAGATCTCCAATCTTGATTGAGCCCACATAAAAGATAAATATTGGATCAAAAATAGAGCCAAAGATCATCCACCTAGAGGCATCGCTATCTAGCAAAGAAAGAACATAATTCATTAAGTTCTTTAAGGAAAAAAAAGTCAACTTTGCATGGTCTTATGATGATATACCAGGATTAGACCCAAATTTGATAATGCATCATCTAAATATCAAGGAGCCAAACCTGTTAAGCAAAAGCTAAGGAAGATGCATCTACATATAGCACTACTTGTCAAAGTAGAGATAGAAAAATTATTGAAAGTGGGATTTATAAGGGCCATTGATTATGCACAATGGATCTCAAATATAGTGCTAGTATCAAAAGTAGACAAATCCATCAGAATCTGCATGAATTTTAGAGACTTTAAATTTGGAATGTCCTAAAGATGACTTCCCACTTCCGAGTATAGATGCCATTGTGGACTTAATAGTAGAACACTCTATGTTTTCACTCATGGATGGATTTAGTAGATATAACCAGATAAAGATAGCACTAGAAGACCAAGATAAGACCACTTTTACATGTGCATGGGGTACTTTTTGCTGGAATGTCATGCCTTTTGGTTTGAAGAATGCCAAAGTGACCTATGAATGAGAAATGACCACAATATTCCATGATATGATGAATAAGATCATGGAGGACTATGTGGATGACATATTAGCCAAATCCCATTCAAGAAAATAGCACCTACCAATTCTGGTGAAACTTTTTGAAAGATTAGAAGAATTCAAAGTGAGACTTAATCCAAAGAAATGTGCATTTGGAGTCCAATTCGGAAAATTGCTAGGCTATATTGTATCTGCAAAGGGAATAGAAGTGG
This sequence comes from Chamaecyparis obtusa, assembly GCA_027943335.1. Classification (NCBI taxonomy): domain Eukaryota; kingdom Viridiplantae; phylum Streptophyta; class Pinopsida; order Cupressales; family Cupressaceae; genus Chamaecyparis; species Chamaecyparis obtusa. The sequence continues at coordinate 2,117,176 of BSBK01000451.1, read as the reverse complement.
ATCCTGCTAAAGTAAAGGCTATAATGGAAATGGAAGCACCTAAAAACATTAGTTAGATGAGATCTTTACAAGGAAGGATCCAATCCATCAAGAGATTTATCTCCCAATTAGCTCAAAAATGTCATAATTTCACCCAACTTTTGCATAAAGATACAATTTTCAAATGGGATGAAAAATGTGAAGAAGTGTTTAATATATTGAAGAAATATCTCACAAACCCACCAATATTGATGCCACCTATCAGAGGCAAGCCCTTGATCCTATACATTTTAGCAACGAAGAATTTATTGGGGGCACTTTTAGCACAAGAAGATGAAATAGGGAAAGAAAAGGCAATTTACTACATAAGTAGAACCTTGGTCAAATACAAGCTGAATTATACATTCATGGAAAGGGAATGCTTGGCCATAGTTTTTGCTTCACAAAAATTATGGCATTATATGCTAGCCCACAAGATAAGGCTCATTGCCAAAATTAACCCTTTGAAGTATCTACTTAGTAAAACAACATTGAATAGAAGGCTAGAAAAGTGGGTGATGGTGCTAAGTGAATTTGACATAGAATATGTTGATAGAAAATCAATCAAAGGGAAATTAATTGCTAACCAATTAGTAGAAGCACCACTTCAAGATGATTATCCCATTCAAGTTGAATTCCCAGATTCATTGTGAATGTTGAGGCAAAAACATGGCAACTATATTTTGATGGATCATACACTCATCATGGGTTAGGAGTAGGCATACTTCTAATCACTCCCCAAGGCTCTACTATCCCTAAGTCCTACAAACTACTATTCCCATGCACAAATAATATAGCATAATATGAAGCCTTGGTTATTGGAATCAAGTTGGCATTAGAGTGGAAAGTAACATAATTAAAAATTTATGGAGATTCACAATTAGTCATTAATCAGGTCAATGAAGAATATCAGATGAAAGATGACAAATTGGTACCCTAAAAACACATGGTGGAAAGTCTTAAGAATTATTTCATACTTATTACATTTGAGAAAGTTCCAAGAGAAAAGAACAAAGCAGCGGATGCAATGGCAACTTTGCCTTCACTTCTACAAATCCCTGATCAAAGTGCCAGATATGAATTCTTGGTAGAAGAAGTGGATCAACCCATGTTTGACCCTACCCACCCTTATACCATTTTCTTGTTAACTACAAATGAATCACCTTGGTATGGACCTATTTATACTTATTTAAAAGATCAAATCCTTCCAATAGACCAAACCAGGAATCAAAAGAAAAGTTTCATTTTCCAAGCCGCTCGATACATGATAATCTCTAAAACATTGTATCACGAAAGTTTAGATGGAATGCTCCTTAGATGTTTGGAAGAAGAGGAATCAAATGTAGCCTTGCGAGAAATCCATGAAGGAATTTTTGGATCACACTCAAATGGATTAACCCTAGCTAAGAAAATTCTTAAGATAGGATATTTTTGGCCTATGATGGAGAAAGACACTTGTAACTTTGCAAAAACTTGTAGCAAGTGTTAATTCCATGGAAACTTGATACATGTTCCCTCACAAGAGCTTCATTCGATGACAACACCTTGGCCATTCTATCAATGGGGTCTAGACTTAATAGGCATGATTTATCCACTATCCTTGAATGGTCATAAATTCATCATCACGGCAACTAAGTACTTTACCAAGTAGGTGGAAGTTGTACCCTTATCAACTGCAATAGGAAAGCAGATATCTTTGTTTATCCTTAATTATATTATTTGTAGATATGGCATACCTCATGCTATCATAATGGATAATGAAAAGCATTTAAAAAACAAAGACCTAAAGGAATGATGCACCAAGTTTCACATGATTCATCATTCTTCTTCAATCTATTACCCTCAAGGTAATGGACAAGCCAAAGCAACAAATAAAAACATCTTGAAAGTTTTGAAGAGAACGGTGGACAATTCAGGTAGAGATTGGCACATCAAAATAAACCCAACCTTATGGGCTTATAAAACAAGCATAAGAATGCCAAAAGGAGCTACACCTTTTTATTTAGTATTTGGAACATAAGTAGTTTTTCCTTTGGAGGTAGAACTCCCATCTTTGAGGGTATCTCTTCATGGCTTGATAAATGAGGAAGACTATAGAGTTGCTAGATTGCAAGAACTAGAACTCCTAGATGAAAAATAGAAGCAAGCATTTGATCATTTGAAGGTGTACCAAAATAGAATGTAAAGGACTTACAACAAGCACATCAAGTCAAGAACATTTCAAATAGGTAACCTATTTTTGTGAGAAAATCCCAAGAATCAAGTAGAAAGAGAAAAGAAAGGAAAATGGGAAGTAAACTGGTTAGGACCATTTATCATTGTTGAAAATTTTGGGACCGGCACCTACAAACTACCAGATTGTGATGGAGAAGAGCTACAAGAACCTATCAATAGCATACATCTAAAGAGGTTCTATACATGAGGTAGATGAAAGAGTATAAAGAGTATCAGATGGAAAGCATCATATTTATTGTATATAGTCAAAAGAGATCTTGAAAATGCCAAAAACATTTGAAAAATAGAAAAGATCAAAAATAGTGAAAAATTAAGCATGAAGAAAGAAAAAACATTCATATATGATCCTCAAAAAGATGTTGTCTTGGTGAAAACCTAGCAAATAGGTGCCTTGATGATATGAAAAAAAATTTAAAAAAAAAGAAAAATACAAAAAAATTAGAAAAAGAGAAAAAGTGCCTTGGTGAAAACCTAGCAAATAGGCACCTTGGTCGCAAAAAAAAAGAAAATCTTTAAAAAGAGAGAAAAAAAAAAGCAAGATTCATTCAATTGGTGAAAACCTAGTAAATAGGCACCATTGAAAGTCCAAGTCAATCGCATACCTAGAAGGTCACCCTGTAAATATTGCATTCACCAACATTTGTATATATTGCATAATAAAACCCCACAATTGCATTTGTGAGTACCTCAAGATTTTGGTCACCTAATCTGCAAATTGTCCTAAGTCCCACAAATGAAATCATCTCACACTGGGGGCAATCTACTCAAAAGGAGAAATGATTCATCAAAGCAAGTTTTATCCAATCATGGAATCAATTCATCAAATTTGAAAGAGGAGCACTTAATCAAATCTACATTCTAATCCAATTTAAGCCAAAACGCAAAATTTGATCCAACATCTCACATGATCTTATCTTTATTAGAATTAAAAGTATGAAATGGATGGAACTACACTTGACATATGGATTTGAAGAACATTGCAAGAAAATTTTCAAAGTGTTGACTCAATTGATGAAATCATGTCTTTCTAGCGAATCGATGAAAGTTTTAGACTAGACAAGCTATGATGAAAGGATGATGTTTTTCTTCTTTGCTGAATGACTATCTTAAAATCAAAGTTTTACATCATGTATTATTTGTCTAAGGAAGTGATCATCAAAGAATCATCGAGGACTTGTACATAGGATAAAACTAAGATTTCTGCTAGTTTACGCAAAAGGATACCTTGGTCATTTTGATCTTCAATATCATAATACCAACATCCACTTGCAACATAGAATCTAACAAAATCAGTATTCACACTCTCATGATTGGCTTCAATCAGTGATAGTCATATCGAAGGCAAAGCAAAGAAAGATGTGTAAAAATTATTCATATCATCATAGTTGAACTAGTGATGATTGTACTAAAATATGATCCAAAAAATGCCCAATGATGATTATAAGCTCCAAATTTTGAATAATGATAGTTAGCTAAATACATCTTAGATTAAGTGCATTGTATATATTATTTTGCCTTTCTTAGCTTAATTTGCAAGGGGAAAATAAAAAGAGGGGTGTACTCAAATAAAAAATCAAAAGATCATCAAAAACAACTATATAGGATCGAGTGTGTTGGAAATAAAAAACAAATCAAAAAAACAAAGTGTATTTCATTAGTTCACTTGCATTACATTAAGGTCATTTTTAAGTTGCATTAGGTCATCTTCACTAAACTTTTCATATATTTAGATGTGTCTAAACATTTTAATTATTAGGTGCATTGCATTAAGGAATTACCATTAGATTGCATTTATCTCATTTAAGGTCCATACATTAAGTGCATTGCATTATCTAGAAATCATTCATTACATCCATTAAGATCATTCAACATTAAATGCATATCATACATGATAGTACCATCCATCCATATATCATATATCATTAAAAGCTCTTAATAATTGCATCAATACATGACATTTACATATCAAAATAAATGCATTCATTAGATTCATTATCCATCTAATATCCATTGTATACATCAATATCCTTACGTAATACCATTACACATTGCATTCATCTATTCTATGTCATACATAAGACAAGACATTTAACCATCATTAGGACATATGCATACATTAAAAATTGCATTCTCAAAAGCATAAAACAAAGCATATAGAATATAGAATCATATAGAGCTGCATATTACGTAAAACACTTGAAAAAGAGATCCAACACATAAAGACATCATATATAGTCAAATCTATCAAATGAAAGTATCAAAGTCCATTGTACCATCATCATAAAGGAACACGATATCAAAGTCTATAACATGATCATAAAAGCAATATCTGAAGATCAATGTCCATGAGCTATCAAAGTATCAACACAAACAACATCAATTGATAAAAAATGATACAACAAGGGTCCAATGTCTCGATCATAAGAAACAGAAAAGAGATCATATATCATCAAAGTATAAGTGAAACAAAAAAAAAATCTCAGAGAATATATCAACTGATAAAGTCACCAGTACCACTAGTACCATCAGTATCACTAGGACCATCGGGACCATCAGGACTAGGAGCACTATCTGGAGGCTGACTAGAACTAGCTTGTAAACCATGCTAACTCATAGCAGCCATAAAAGTCTACATCATCAAGCTCATCTGTGAAACCTTCTGTTGAATGGATGATATCTAAGTCTACAAAGATGCAACATCTAATGTTGAGGCTAGTGCATGACCCTGTACTGCAAAAGACTGAGGAGGAGGAACAGAAGTAGAGGGCATAGAAGAAGATGGATCACCCAAAGATGGAATAAATTGAGAAGATGATGGACATGAAGATGATGAAGGAATAGAAGCTAAAATAGAAGTAGAAGCAGAAGCAGAAGAAGCTTCCTGAACCAGAGGAACAATCAGAGGAATAACCTACTGAGTAGGAGGACCCTGTACCTGATCAACTAGTACCTTTGCAATACTAGCATTCATCTCCCTCTAGTGCCTAGCCCTAGGCCTATCCACTGGATCTCTAGCCACTTGATGTAAAATTTGGTCAACCCATTGATCTCTTACTTGATCACCACCCCTAGGAGGAATCAGAGCAACAACTATCACTAGCATATGTACTCTACCAGCTCTAGCTCCATGAAAACCTCATTGTTCATGCTATCCCATGATCCTACCATGACCACCACCTCTACCATCATCTCCATCATCACCATCATCATCATCATCTCCACCAACACTGTCATCCCCATCTGATAACTCCTTAATGGTGGGAATCCTCTCAGCAGGATCTGTGAACCTGGGAAAATGATATCGATGTAACTAGGAACCATACTCATTAGTGATACCTACATCCATGATTTATGATCTAGGAAACAAAGGATGATATCCAATCTCTTGTATCTCTCATATAGCTATACCAAAGTCTACACATGGGCCCCACAATGATCTCTTAGCCTGTACACAAGCATACATAGCTATGCCCTGTGGCATATCTTGAACAAGCCCATACTGACAGAAAATGCAGGTGAAAGTAGAATCTCTCGATAACATATGTAGAATGACTGATCATCCAGTAGGGTAGAACATGTAAGGAAGCTCACCATCATCCTTTGGCCAAGCCTCACATCCAAAATAAGGCCTCCAAATGATAGTATCTAGGTCATCAATTTGACGTTGCCAATAATCTAGCTTACCCATGTGGGTCTGGATAATGATACCACTGTACATCCATGAAAAAGGCCAACCTAGATAATGATCTCGACTTGTCATAGGATGTGTCACTGGGATATGCTCCCAAGTCCAAAGCTATAAAAAAATAGCTCCAACAGTCAAAGTGGTAGAATGTCTATACACAACAGTGTGAAACTCATGATATAACTATGCCAACACATAGGAACCCTAGTCAAACTAATGAGGCTCCACCATCAAATCCTCCAAAATGGGACCCCACCCAATAGCAAACCCATGTCCACACCTATCAGGAAGTAAGAAACCACCAATAAAAGTACCCAAAACAACTAGTAAAATAGGTAATGAAATGAATTGAGCCCACTGGATATGACGATCACCAATGGAAGGATCACCAAAGACTCGTCAACATGCTAAGCCATCATAAATAGTATCATAGTAAACAAGCTCTCTTCAAGTAGGTAACCATAGAATATGATAGACATCCTCAAGTGTAATCATCATTTCACCCATGGGAAGATGAAAGGTGTTATGGTCTGAGTGCCAATGCTCAGCCATAGCAGTAATAAGACCTCAATTCACTCAGAATCGAGGAAGATAAAGAAGAAAGGACAAGCCATGCCGAGCAATATGACAATGGTTGACAACATTCAAATCAGGTATCATATCCCACAAAAAAGGATACAAACTACGGATACGTAAAGATCCAAGATCCTCCTACAAAAAGAAAGTGCAAACATATCAGAATTGAAATCAAAAATTATGGGACTATTCTAAGTCAATAAAAAATTTATAAACCTATCAAACCATAATCAAATTTCATGTTTCTACTCAGATAGAACATAAATTTTATCCTCACCCATCATCTAAATCTAGATTGATGAATGATATTCTGACTATAACTATTTCCTAACTGACATATCACAACTTGTTATAAAATATCAAGATTGGGAACTTAATCCATCAATTGATCAACACCATTGGAAAAATTGAAAAGTGGACTTGAACAAAATTCAAATTTTTTTGCAAAGTGAAAGTGTTGTTTCAAGGTGCAGAAGCATAAAAAATCAAAAGTGTTGCTTAAAGGTGTGAAAGTGCTTATTAATTTTTTAAAAGTGGTGAAAAAGGTGAAAGGTCCCAAAGACATAGCGGAATCACTCTTAAAATTTGTAAAAGCAAAAAATATGATTAAAAACACACATATACAGAGTAAAAGTAGAAAAGGGCATAAATTTGGCAAGTGAAAGTGCTCAACTGATTCATAGAAGTGCTCATTAAAAATGTGGAAGCCCACTTTCAAAGGAAAAAGTGCCATTAAAAGAGGCAAAAGTGCCCATTTAGGAAAAAAAGTGAAAAAAGGTTTGTTTACAAGAAAAAAATTGGAAACATTGAACTTAAATGCATGAACGAAAAAAATGAAGAGGTATATGGACTCACCAGAGGTCTAGAGCCAGGCAGACGCTGATAGCGGCAACATTTCTCGAACTGATGCTCATGAAGGGGGACAGACATCGTGAAAAATCAAAAAGCTCAGAGAGGGTAAAAGTCAAAAGTGGAGGTAAAAATGAATAGTAAAAAAGGGATTTGACCCCTTTATATAGCTTTTTGACCTAAAAAGAGGTAAGTTTGGCCTAAGAGAGGAATTTTTTTATCACAATTGACCTAGAAACTCAAATTGATCATCAAATTAGCCAAAGTAGGGGCATTTGAAAGCAAGCGGACCAAACATCAATATCGGAAATAAAAATAAAATTTACTAAAAATTTGAAATACATCAACATCAAATTGACATAAGTCATCGAGATTATCAAACAAACGATCAAATTTTATTTCATTTATGAGGGGGCATACCATTGGACAATCAACATTAGAGGCATCATCATCAAATCAGAAGACTGATCATCAAAGCGAAAGCTTTTTATCATAAAATTTTTCGTTAATCAATCAAATGGGGCATCACATCGAAATCAATCATCAAATTAGGTATCATATCAGGATCTTTCATCAAAATTAAACATCGTATCAAGGATTCATCATCAAAATGACCATCAGAATCAAACAACATATCAGAACAATCATCAGAACTACATCAAGGGCATTAAATCAATTGAAATTTGCATCAATCTCGTATCAAAAATCAAGGATCGACCATTGAAATACATCAAACGCACATCAAAGATTGACCATCAATGAATCAAGACCTATCATTAAGAAAGATTAGAGTACTATTTGAATCGACATGCTTCGCACATCAACTCAAAGAGGGGCATTTGTAATCACTTAAAAATGGACAAAGACAATTAAATGATAAATCAAGTCAAATCAAAGCAAATTCAAGACAAAATTGAAGTAATTGAATCACGGTGCATAATTAGCCAATCAAAATTAAAATCAAGTCTTAATTCGAGATAAATTAAAATTAAGAGTGTTTTAATCAAATGCAATCAAATCAAAGTGCTATTAAATCAATTAATTGTATAGTCTTGGATTAAATTAAATTCAACCCATTCAAGGGGTACATGGCTAAACTAAATCAATTAAATCAATTAATAAATCTTAATTTCCCTCAACAACTCAAAAAGGAGAGGAAATTCAATCAACCAATGAGATTTAAGGAAATGCATTCACATGGATCAAGCCAAATTCAATCTCAATCACTCAAAGTGAAAGAGAATCTTGTCCATTCATCTTGTCTACTTGTCCCAAACTTTGAGGACACAAACTTTGAATTGTTTTCAAAGGGTGGAACCAAAGACTCAACCAAGGCTCAATCATGATTAACTACATTACACCCCCTACCATTGGGAAAATCTATAAAAGGAAGACCAAAATTAGTCATAATTATCAACCACATATCTTAGAATCCCATCAAACCTCTTGCATTTTATAGCTAGAAAGGCATTTTAAGAGCTTAATTAACATTCAATTTGATCTAATTGTTAGCTTAAGCTTAAATCTTTATCATTTCTCATTCTAGGATTGTCATTAATGGTAGCTTGCTAAGAGATTCTATTAACATTCTTAGTTAGAGAACCATAGGATGCTCAATTGATCATTATTTTGCTAAATAGTTGCTATAATTGTGGTTTATTTAGTTACTATTTCATTTATTGTCAATACTAATTGTATGAAGATACTATTTCTGCTATACAGTATTGATACCGGGTGATAAAAATGTGATTGGTACTAAATGGATATTTAGAAACAAGTTAAATGAGAAAGGTGAAGTGACTAGAAATAAAGAAAGACTTGTTTTTAAGGGATATGCACAAGAAGAAGGAATTGATAATGGTGAAACTTTTGCACCAATTGCAAGACTTGAAGGAGTCAGAATATTACTTGCATATGCTTCTTATAAATGATTTAAAGTATATCAAATGGATGTGAAATCTACATTTTTGAATGAGATACTTGAAAAAGAGGTCTACATAGAACAACCTAAAGGTTTTGTTGATCTAAATCAGAAGAATATGGTATGTAGATTTCACAAAGCACTGTATGGACTGAAACAAGCACCGAGAGCATGGTATGAAAGACTGCATGCTTATCTTATTAGTATTGGCTTTGTGAGAAAAAGTGACAACAATTTATATTTGAAAGATGGAACTGATGATAATATACTTAATGCTAAAATTTTTGTTGATGGTATAATATTTAGAGGACATGATAATATTTGCAAATCTTTTGTTGCTGAAATGAGAAAAGAGTTTGAAATGTCAATGTTATTCTTTCAAGGTTTGCAGATTGTACAGCAAAATGATGGGATATTCATCAAACAATAAAAATACATCAAGGAAGTATTGAAGACATTTGGAATGGAAAATTTAAAACCAGTTGGAACACCTATGGTTACTGGATGCAAAATGAAAAAGATGATGAATCAATCAAGGTAAATCAGACATTGTATAGATCAATGATTGGAAAATTGATGTATGTGGTACACAGTAGGCCTGATATAGCACATGTAGTTGGGATTATAGAAAGAATTTATGCTAATCCTAAGGAATCACATATAACTGTTGTTAAAAGGATTCGAAGATATTTGAAGAAATTTGAAGATTATGGTTTATGGTACAAGAAGGAAGTCAATTTTGAACTATGAGTTTACACTAATGTAGATTGGGCTAGAAACATTGATGAATAGAAGAGCACAACTGGTGGAGTTTCTTTTTGGGAGAAAGACTTGTAACATGGATAAGTAAGAAACAAGCATGTATTTCTCAGTCTACTGTTGAAGTAGAGTATGCTGATACTACTGCTAATTGTTCAAATATTGCATGGATAAAATAATTGCTGCAAGAAATGAATGAGGTGATCATTGATCTAGTGATTATATATTGTGACAACACAAGTTCTATAAAAATTTCCAAGAATTCGGTGATGCATTAAAAAAAAAAGCACATATATATTAAGTATCACTATTTGAGGGAACAAGTACAAGAAAAGCAAGTGAAATTGGAATTTCTAATGTCTAAAGAATAACTTGCTAATATATTTATAAAGCCCTTACCAAAGGACATTTTTGAGTACTTGAGGACTAGAATAGGGGTCCATCCCTTGTCTATCGGTCACTAGGGTGATTAGGAGGTTGCATCAACCTGTACTTTATCAAAAAATCAAAATGTTGATGCATGTAGCTCACACTTTAGGATCCCTAAGGTTGTGAAAGTTGTGAAGGAAGTTAAGATTGTAGAATCTAGAACAAAGAATGCATATCACTACATGAAGGTACTTGATCTGGACCGAACAACATAAATACTATTTGGCTATTGAAGAGCTATTTATTTTCTTTTGGCATTGTTGTCAAAGGGAGAGAGATTTCTATGAAATATTAGGGAGAGAGATTTTAATGGAATATCTATTGGAAAGAACATGAAAAAGAGAATGAAAAATGAAACAACTATCCACTACATGAAGAGAAAGAATCATAGAGTTGAAGAAGATCAAATCTGCAGGGAGAGTCTGTATGAAATGTTGTAGCAATTAATATCAAGCTAGGGAGAGCTTACCAATATACAACATTTATCTATATTGTTGTAGAACAAATGTTTGGTATTCAGTGGCATATTTCATATCGTTTGTGTTGCCATCAATGCCAAAGGGAGAGATTGATGATCTCCAATTGATTGAATAAATTGATGAACTAAAGAAATAGTGATTAGAGGTCACCAAGTTGTTAAAGTAATATGTAAGATGATTAAATCAGTCAATATGTTGTCATTGATGTCAACTAGTTTTGGCTATACTTATCATGATAGTTACAAACATCTGAACATCTATAGAAGGAAGAAATGGTGAAGAAATGAGATATCTACATAAGAACAAGATGGATATGATAGATATGGATAAGGTATACATTGGGTAACTTATTGATGAGCCTATGGCATTATGTTGTTGACTTGAGCATGTTGCATTATTCTATTTTGAAGAAGAGATTAGAATTGAACAGGTTAATGTGGTTGGTAATTGAAGATTTTTGTATACACCGAGTCAGTCTTGTGTATACTGAGTGAAAGTAATAACCAAGTTAGTTATCACTGATGCATTTTGTATTAACCGAGTTGGATGAAAAAATTAAATGTTTATAATAGGCGTCTGAAATTGATGAGCTAAAAATTGCTTATGATTTCAAGGTAAGAGATGAAGTTTTTTATGAAGATCCATGGCTAAAATTTTTTAGAGATGATAGAAGGGAATAGATTGAAATGTGTTAATGGTGCATCTACCGAGGAAGCTTGAAGTGGCAAAATGAATGATGGAGATTAAGAGGAAAAATCTAATGGATGATATGAAAATGGTTTACACATCTATTTAAGAGACATGAGATTCATTGTTGAATCATGTTGGATTAATAGAGACTATAGGAGAAATCACGTGAAGACATTTTTTATGCACTACTGATCAAATTGGTTATAGATAGAATCGAGAAAAACTATAGGCATAACCAAGCATTAGAGAATTATACACCGAGTGAAGTAAGTTGGAGGATATGATGAAGTGAATTGATTTTTTATTAGAAGAGTTATATTGAGATTAGCATAGATCTAAATACTTAAAAATTGAGTTGTATTTGAATCAAATCACTACTATATCAGTTTAACCATTATTACAGCTAAATCTCTTTACTGAGTGGACTTAACAATCTTTTGTATTTAAATATGACATTCAAGGAATGTTAATTGTTTTCTTGTTGACCCCATAGTGAATGATGGTCGAAGGAGAAATATTTGTGATAAATCCTCTAACAAGGTCATGTTGGATATTGCTGATGCATGGGTGGTGATTGAGAAATTTAATATGTTTAATCACTACATTACTGAATGGGCATTCATACTGTTGTCATTTTTGTTTTATCACTAATGTCAACATATGCTTCTATGAAGGAACTAGATTGGTAATCATAGTGTACAAACACTATACAGATGTTTTAGATGCTGCAAAGTTAGATGAGAGTTTAGGTGGATGTTGTGATATTATATCTAAGATCACATCATTAGATGTTTCATATTAAGAGAGTTATGACTATTTTGGTAAAGATTGGTCACTGGACTATGACAGTGAGAATCGACAGGGTTAGTCTCTAGGTTTTTGGTATAGCTTTCAGAGGATCTGGATTCAAGGTATGCAAACTTGAAGGATGATGGAAAAGGTACTAAAGGATGTTCATTGGTCATTGCAAGGTACAAAATGATTGGTGATTTCATATGTGGTGTGTGCTCTAGCAATGACTTATTTTGAAGCCGACTCAGGGAATGAAGCATGTGCTTTGTTTGGCAAGCATAAATTAAGGATTTCGGTCCTTAATTGTTATAATGTAATCATTGTAGACTATTTTTAGATACCGTATGTACCTTAGCAAGGGTTATGTAATTGTTTGTAATTAGGAAAGCCTCATGGGCCAACCTGATCATGGTAAATTGTAATAAGGTATATATGTAGAATCTTTTCTTTGGAAAAGATAGGGATGGAATAAATGTGACATAAAGAAGTTGGAAAAGTTGTGAGCTTGTGTTTGTTGTATGTAGAGAAGAGGTTTACTGGTGGACTTCATTGGAACTGATCAAGAAAAGATAGTTTCTAGCAAACAGTTCAAAAGATTGTGTATTTCTTTATATACACCTATTGCAAACTAGTGAGTTCTAAAGGTGGATTTAACCTTCTTTGGGAAGTGAGCCTTGGGTAGTGAGCCCTCTCTTTTGTTCTTGACTCCTAATAGGGTCTGTCCTTTGACAAGGACTATGTACTATAATGTTTCAATAAGATCCTAACAGGGCTATATCTTCTAACAAGGATTACTATACTCTCAGTACATCATTTGTGGGTACTAATTCCCATCGGGGTTTTTACCTTTAATAGGGTTTCCTCAAAACTAAAATATTGTGTTATTGTGTTGGCATTCATTGTGTTCATTAGATCTGATATTGAAGAGCTTAAAGATTAAAGTTTAATATTCTATTATATAATTGATTCACCCCCCCTCTTGGTTGTATTGTGGACTGTTATTCCTAACAATTGGTATTAGAGTGTGTGGTCCTCAAAGAAAAAGCTTAACAACTTGAGCTGATCTTGGAGATGGCACTCTATAGGAAGGATGGTGCTAAATTTGATCCTAAAAAAATTGACGGTTGGAAGAACAAGATGAAAACACACTTGTTGTGTTTAGGCATAGACTACTAGATTATTACAAAGAAGAAGGTAACTCTGAAGAATGAGAATGATTTTCCATCTGCTACTGATGACGAGAAGAAGTTATTTTGATATAACATGGTTGCAAGGGAAGTACTAATCAGTGCACTATCTGAAGGTGAGTTCACCAAAGTTAAAGACTTAGATTTGGCAAAGGAAATTTGGAATACATTTTTAGGAATGGGAACACTGAGAGGGGGGGCTGAATCAGTGTTCACTAAACTTTACTTTTCACTTTAATCTTTATACTAAACTTTAAATGCTTAAGTACTGAATTAAACATTCACATAAACATGAAACATGAAACCAACACTTGACACTAATATGATTACGGGGAAACCCAAATAGGTAAAAATCTCAGTGGGAATTGACACCCACTAATATTCTGCACTAGTGTTTTGTGATCCTTGTTAGAAGATCCTTTACCCTGTTAGGAGTATCTTTACAATGCTTTAAGTAAAATAGACCTTGTTAAGTGTCAGACTCTGTTAGGAGTCCTTTATAATGATCCCTGTTAGGGGAGTGGACTCACTATCCTAGAGCTCACTACTCAAATGGTGAAGGCTACAACCTTCTAATATTAGATATACACTATATCTGCCAAGTGAACTATTATTGTGACACTTCTTGTCAGATCAGTTCCTTTGGTGCGCTGATGCTTTGAACTCTAGCAAGGCTCTAATACATCTTATGTTGTCTTCACATACCTCTTCTCTACTTATCACAACTCTCTTTCAACTTCCATACCAAATACAATGGGTGTACCTTGTATTTATGCACTCTTACATAATTAGGTCGGCCCTATAACTAATTACAAACAACACTTCCAAATGAATTGGCTTAATCATTATTACAATTATACATATAAACATGTCAGAAAGATAAATACAATAGGCACATAGCCTTAGCAATATTACATTACAATCGCAAACCAAAATACTAACTGTCGGCTCCATGCTTTGTTCTCTACTGGCACACACTGACTATGCAACTTAAATTGATTGTACTTTCTCATCTTTGCATATCTACTTATGCACTCATAGACTAAGCATAATTATATTCTAACAAACTTAACTTCTAGGGAACATACCATAATTCATCCATACACACATGCGCTAATGCTCTGAGCTACAAGAACTCTGTACACTATCTAGTTTTCAACACTTAGCTGATTTATGATCTGGTCATCAGGTGCGTTGACTCCAAGCTGCTATATGAATCTATTTCCATAATGAAAACACTATATCAAGTCATATACCTCTGTATAGAAAACTTTCCAACAATCTCCCCCTTTGTCATTGATGGCAACAAAGGAATATGGCCAAGTTGCTAACTGTCCCTTAACACAAAAATTTTTTTCTTCTATACATTCTTTATACATAATATTATATCTCATCTTGTATCTCCCTACACACATATATACTCCATATTCTATACACAACTCCCCCTTTGACATTAATGAAAAAGGTGTAGCAAAAAACTATATCTGCACATACTTAGGGAAAACATCCAGATATGCTATCTTGAGATTCTGGATCTCCTTCTTCCAAAAAGTTATTAATGAGTTAACTATCTGGAGATGGGTGCATAAAGCATATTGAAGCTTCTCCATCTTCTTCAAATCTATGCTCACACCTTGATCATAGGTTATCATGGTGGCATCAATTTCTTTTATGTTTTGATTCAGAATGTCTAGTGAGGGCACAAGAGCATTCCTCAACTGAGTCTGTCTAGACCTTATCTTTGCCATCTCTTTCTCTGCCTTCTCAATTTTGTCCATCTGACCTTGGTAGATATTGTTGCACATGTTTACATCAGTGGATGTGTCTGTCACTAAACTCTTCACCTGCTCAATCATAGCTTCTGCTTCTTTTATTTCCTTGAAATGGGCATTAGTAAGCTTATCCTGATCCATGCAATCTGTAATGAATTTCCTTCCTTGAACAAAAAATTCTTTTAGGGATGCTTGTCCTATCTTGAGTGAATTCAGATCTAGAGAAAAGTTGCTCATCAACTCATTTAGTCTCTTCTCTAGGTACTTTTCTTCTGCAATCTTGGATGTAGATTCTTCAAGGCTTGAAAAATTACTTTTGAATTGTGAGATGACTATACTCACATCATCAACCGAGTGTACCTTATTTACTTTCATGTCCACAGGAAACAAACTATTCAGTATGTTCACTGATTCCACAAGGAGAGGATTTCTCATGACTTGTTTCTCCTTTTCCTTCTCCATAGCTAAGATGCTGAACTTAATCAAGTCTTCTTCTTTCCATGATTCCAAACTAGATGTGTCAGGTGTCAAACTTGACAAAAATGCTAAGGAAGGAGTGATGAGAGTGTTATCCATCACTTCTTGTTTCACTAAGACCATTTCAACAGAAGATTCATTTTTATGTGTACTTTCTTTTTCCTCTTCTCCTTCTTTCTTTTCTATTTCTTTCTTTTCTTCTTCTTTCTCATCCGATATATCTTCAATAAGAACTTCTTCTTGAGGAGTGGGAGGAGTGATGTTGCATAACATCTCAACTTCTTGTGTTCTCACAAAGGCTTCATCAAACTTTCATATTTCTATGTCAGTGGCCGCCATGGCTATCTCCACATTATCAATGATAATGGTTTTGTCCTTGAGTGCTTCTGACATGGGTGCAGATTTGTCTACCTTTGTTTGTGCTTCCACTATAGGCACTGAATCCTAAGGACTTATAGATTGTACATTGATGGTCTCTTCTACTTTGTCTTGCTTACTAGGTGCTTGAGAGATGGGCACAGACTTAGGTTTCATGTGCTGCTCTAAGAGTACCTTCTCAAAAGCCTTCTCTATTTCTTGAGAAATCAACTCATAGTTTGTGTTCATGAGGTGAAGTGTCCTCATCTTTGTTCTTAAGTGCGGCTTTACTAGATTTAGTAGCAATGACCTTTCTTCAATAGAGCATACTGGAAGAGTGGAATCAAGAATTTGTTCCCCTATTCTGAGATCTTCTTCAATGGCTTGTGTTTTTAAGGTGTCCATTATTTTCCATACCTTATTTGGAATTTTTGTTTTCAATTCAAGAATTGTCTTCTTGAACTTTATCATATGTTTGACAATCATATCATGTATCTCTAATTTGTCAATTTCACTATATGTTTAATAAAAATTTCCCACCTGATCAATTCTTCCCTCATCAATAATTCTAGTGCTCAATACTTTAAGGCTAGGTCTGAATCCTGCCTTAGGAGGTGCTTGACTGGTTTTCTTTCTCCTTAATGCTCACAAGGATGGATGACTAGTGCTGGTTACTTTCTTCCTTTTGATTATAGGCTTATACTCTAGAGGAGCATTAGAATCACTAGTTTCTTTGGGCACAGAAGGAGTCTCATCAGTCATATCCTTCTATCTGTCATCTTTTTCAATTTTTATTTTATTCATCTTAGGATCTTCTTGTTCTTTTTTTGTTGTTGCGCTCTTCAATTCCAAAGAAATCTTCTCTTCCCTTGCCTTGTCAAGGTCTACTTGAGACACACCATGTATTCTCAAGATTTTTTATGTGATTTTAGAGGCTTTCCTCTTAGTTGCTGTGTTGTTCAGTTTAGCATCAACTTCCCTTGTCTTTTCCTCATAAGTTCCCCACCTAGGTCCATTCGGGTTTTTGGGGGTTGATAGAAGTACCTGTGCATAAGCTTCTAGGACTTGTTCCTCTACTTCATAACCAAGTGGATGAATCCACTTAGCTCTAGGCTCAATAGCTTCCATACAAGTAGTATCAGTTTCAACCATAAAGTATATTGTATCTTTATACTTTTCCACAATGTTCTCTGGAATATTGTACCTCATTTGCATCTTGACCCTAAAGGTCTTCAATTCCAATGTGACATAATCTCTTAATGTGCTTTTAGTGGATGCTTTGAGGGATATCTATGGCATGGTTGGAATAGACTTGTCCAAATACATATCTAAAACTTTTCCAACTATATGAAGGTACATATAGATGATTAGGGACCCAAACCTGAATATCTTTGTCTTGTCATGTTTGATAGCCTTGATGTTACCTATCAACTATTCACATAAGATCTCACACAATTTGAACTCTCCATCTTCCTTCACAAGTCTAATGGCTTCTAGAATAGTGCCCGCAGACACACTATTCACCCTGCTGGTGTGATGAAACCTATAACCCAGTATCATTAACATCAATTTGATGTCTACTTGTTCAATAGGCTCAATAGTCATACCACACCTATCACTCCTAGACTTACAAGTCTTCTTAACTATTTTCCTGACATCCTTGCCCACAAGAAGGATGCCACCTATCCTAGAAAGGCTTGTCATCTCATGAATCAAGTCACCTGTGATTCTTACCAGCACATCACCAATCCAAAATAGATCATCATAAATTCTTCTCAATAAGATCTTTATCCATTCTGTCTCATAGAATTCATATGCCATAGCATACTCAATAATAGGGTGATCATTCCATTTCACATATTCATCCATGAATGTCTTGTCTGATTTCAGCATGGTATCCATGTGCACCCTAAGCCTATCCAATCCAAGTGGTTCCTTCTTACAGTAAATGTAAGCCCTAATGTCTTCCACATACATGACACCCATAGGCGTGTAGGAGAAAGCTCCCTATAAATCATCTAGAGTTGATTTAAAAGGGTGCCTCTTGAAAACATATCTTTTCTTCTCAGTGACATCATAAACAATGGGAGTGGCCATGAATTACTTGATAAATTATTTCCAACTGATCTTTGAGATAATTTGATGGCTTCCAAATCGGCGCAACAAGCTAGGGTTTCTGCAACTAACCAAATGCACTACAAACACTAATAGTTCAATCTCCAAATCTTCACAAAAACTTCCAAGGCTCTTTCTTCTCTCTATCACTCTGAATTTGAATGCAATGAGAAATCAAATAACTTTTTGTGTACTTAAAAGTGAAAATTCCACCATTAATGCAAGTCGCGTAAACCAGGCTATCACTTCAAAATTTGAAACTTGAGTTCTACTAACATTCAACATGTGCGCTCTTGCACAAAGGTTTCTATACACTCCAAAAGCTTAAGTCCAAAGGTGCATACTCTGAGGATGAGTATACCAGCCATGCAGGGGTCTAGAGCTAAATTAGCTCCCCCTATGACCCTGAGGGCTATTTATCCAGATGTAGAGGGTGCATCCACTGTGAATGCATCCAATACATTCTCATCAGTTGTGTCCTTATTTTTATTTGACCAGATCATGCTCACATCATCTGAGGCTTTGACAAAATTAACTTCTCCTACATGATCCAAAACTGGTTCTTCGACCTTTTTAGGGCTTCTCTAACCTTGCATCCTTGATCTACAGAACCTTGAGATATGTCCAGACTTGTTACAATAGTGACAAATGACTCGAGGTCTTATATTCCTTGACGCATTGACATGAGTCAGCATTCGGCATTGTTTTGTTGTGTGACCATTATAGTTACATATCTGGCATGTAACATTCTGAGAACTTCTTACATTTGTCTAATTCTGATTTCTCTGATCTTGTTGAATCCTGTTCTTCTTACTAGTCTTGCAATTCATAGCTCTATGACCAAACTTGTTGCATGAACAATAGTAACCATTGAAAGGTCTTACCTCTATATAGTTCCTTGCAATGTGTCCATACTTGTTGCATGAAAAACAAGTGCATTCTACTTGCTTGCGCTCATTCTTAGGTGGTCCACCATTATCTTTGGTTTGATATTTAGTCTTTTCAACATCATTAGAGTCATTTTGTGAATCCTTTCTTGCTCACATATTGTCAATCTGATTTTGTACTTCATTGTATCCAATACAACTAGTGTCTCCTTTGACTCTTCTTGCATAAAACTGAGATTCTACCAAATCAGCACTGTAATTTTTCAATATGATCCTTTTCCTTTTTCAATTCAGATTCCAAGCTTTCTTTGATATTCCTTAGCTCCAAAATTTCTAGGTTAGCTTCCCTTAGTTCTTTATTGAGTTGAAGATTCTCCTTGACTTGTTCATTATAGACATCTTGATTGTTCATCAGTTTGTCATCAAATTCTTCAAGATTTAATAGGGATGCATTTTCTTCACTCAACTTCTTGACCTTTTCTTCAAGTTCACTGTTAGAGCGTCCTTTCAAATCCTTTCTTAGTCTTTTGATAACTAATTGAACATCACTGAATTTTTCTTTCAGTTCTTCAATTTCTCTTTCTGAACTGTCTAGGTCTTCAAGAGAGGCTTCAAGATTTTTCTTCAGATGTTTTCATTTCTACTTTGTCCATGATCTCCTCAAGTGGTTAAACTTCTATGCTAAGGACCAGAGCTCTGATACCAATTGTTAGGAATGGGAACACTGAGGGGGGGGGGTGAATCAGTGTTCACTAAACTTTACTTTTCACTTTAATCTTTATACTAAACTTTAAATGCTTAAGTACTGAGTTAAACATGAAACATGAAATCAACACTTGACAACAATATGATTATGACAAAACCCAAATAGGTAAAAACCCCGGTGGGAATTTACACCCACTAATATTCTACACTAGTCTTTTGTGATCCTTGTTAAAAGATCCTTTACCCTATTAGGAGTAGCTTTACAATACTTTAAGTACAGTAGACCTTGTTAAGGGTCAAACCCTGTTAGGAGTCTTTTACAATAATACCTATTAGGGGAGTGGACTCACTATCCTAGAGCTCACTACTCAAATGGTGAAGGCTATAACCTTCTAATATCAGATATACACTATATCTGCCAAGTGAACTGTTACTATAACACTGCTTGTCAGATTAGTTCCTTTGGTGCACTAATACTTTTACCTCTAGAAAAGCTCTAATACATCTTATGATGTATTTTCATACCTCTTCTCTACCTATCACAACTCTCTTTCAACTTCCATACCGAATAAAATGGGTGCACCTTATATTTATGTGCTCATACATAATTAGGTCAGCTCTATAACTAATTACAAGCAACACTTCCAAATGAATTGGCTTAAGTGTGCTTACAATTATACATATAAACATGTCAGCAATCTAAATATAATAGGTGCATAGACTTAACAATATTACATTACAATCACAAACCAAAATGCTAACTGTCAGCTCCATGCTCTATTCTTTACTGGCACACACTGGCTATGCAACTTCAATTGACTGTAACTTTCTCATCTTTGAATATCTACTTATGCGCTCATAGACTAAGCATAAGTATAGTCTAACAAAATTAACTTCCAGGGCACATACCATAATTCATCCGTACACACATGTGTTGATGCTCTGAGGTGCAGGAACTCTGTACACTATCCAGTCTTCAACACTTAGCTGATTTTTGATTTCTCATCAGGTGCGCTGACTCCAAACTGCTATATGAATTTGTTGCCATAATGAAAACACTATATCTAGTCATATAAATCAATATAGAAAACTTGAAACCATAGATTAGAAGCATTAGATGAAGGGGATAAATATACCAAGCAGGAAAAGTTACAAAACTGCAAAACAAAGATGGGGAAGCTGCAAATGAATGAGGATTAAAGCATTAGAGCCTATGTTCAAAGGGTCACAAAAGAAGTAGTTGGAATTAGAAATTATGGAGGTACTTATGATGAAGAGGAAGTTATTGCAAAGATCCTCAGATCATTGACTCTTGTGTACAAATTCAAGGCAATGTCTATTCAAGAAACTATACCCCTGACTCTGAATTTTAGCAGAGAGATGTTGATTGCAAAGTTAACTACTTTTGAAGCTATGGAATTAGGAGAAGCTGCACCTAAAGTTGAATCAGCATTTAGGGCATCCACACACAAGAAAGTATCTACACTTCTTAGCACAATCAAAGAAGACCTAAAAGAAGAGCTTGGTGAGTATGTTGAGGAATGGGAAAAGATAATGGAAGAAGAAAGAAAGATGGAAGAAATTGTTGCACTAATTGCTAGAAGAGAAAAAAGAGGTAAGGGGAAATTTGAAGGCAAGTTACCCTTGAAATGTTTTTCATGCAATAAGATAGGTCATTTTGCATCTAGATGTCCTACAAGAGTTTCTAAGTACAAACCCAATTATGCAAAGATTAGAAGAGACAAAGAATATTATTATGCTAATGAAGGAATCTATGATGATGATGATTTAGATAATGAAGAGATTGGATTTTTTTCTATTAAAGATGAACCAGTATATGAAGAAAAAGCCTTAGTATCTCATGTCGACAAGAAAATTGAATGGATAATTGATAGTGGATGTTCTCATCACATGACTAGTGATAAGAACAAGTTTGTTAAATTAGTGAATTATGATGAAGGTGTTGTGAGGTTTGGGGACAATCTCCCTAAATCCATCATAGGAGTAGGGTCCATTACTTTGGATGGAAAACCTAATATAGACAATGTACTACTTGTTGAAGGACTAAAACATAATTTGTTGAGTGTCAGATAGTTAATGGATAAATATTTTAAGTTAAGTTTTGTTAATGGTAAAATCTTTATCAGAAGCTAGGAAGGAAAAATGATTGCTACCATTTCAAAATCTAGAGGTAATGTATTTAAACTAAACACATCTAGAGCCTCTTGTTTTGTTGCGAAGGTAGATGATAGTTGGTTATGGCATAGAAGATTTTTTCATGTTAATTTTGATAACATTGTGAAGGAAAGTATGGCTAATGCAGTAAGAGATCTACCAAAGATTGTGAAACCTTATAACATTGTATGTAGAGAATGTGTTATGGGAAAGAAAACTAGAAGTAGTCATAAAATCAAATCATTTACATCAAAAGGGAAGTTGGATCTGGTACATACAGATCTATGTGGGCCTACAAGAAAAAATTCATACTATGGTGAAAGGTATTTTATACTCTTTTTTTATGACTTTTCTAGAATGATGTGGGTTACTTATTTGAGAGAAAAATCAGAAGCATTTGATAAATTCAAGTTGTTTAAATAAAAAGTAGAGAATGAATTAGGATTGAAAATAAAATGTTTAAGATCAAACAGAGGTGGAGAGTTTACATCAGATTTATTCAATTCATATTGTGAAGAGCATGGGATTAAAAGACAAACATCTGCTCCTAGGACTCCACAACAGAATGGAATAGAAGAGCAAAGAAACATGACTATACTTGGTGCTGCTAGGACAATGTTGATTGAAGGAAATGTATCTCATGTACATTGGAGAGAGGTTGTTGGAACAATAGTGTACACACTGAACAAAATTCAAATTAGAGAAGGTACAAGTAAGACTCCCTATGAACTATGGTTTGATCATACTCCTACTGTAAAATATTTTAGAATTTTTGGTAGAAAATGTTATATCAAGAGGGATGATGAGATAGGTAAATTTGATGTTAGAAGTGATGAAGGAATCTTCCTTGGTTACTCTATTAAAATCAAGGAGTAAAAATGTTTCAATCTAAGATTAAGGAAGATGGTTGAAAGTAACAATGTAAGAATGGATGAGAAATTTTAGGTACAAGAAAGAATGTATGACAATAGTCAGATTTCAGAAATGAAAGAAACCACCACTACTGTAGAAGAAAAACTTGTTGAGGAAGAAAGTAAAAAGAGGCGTGTGATGCTGGCACAAGAAAGACTACTAAGACTCCTAAAACTCCAAGGTATGTAAAAAATAACCATCCTAAAAATCAAATTATTGGCAATACTAGTCAGGGAGTGCTAACTAGATCAAAAGTTAGAGAATAAATTTGTTTGATTTCTCAAGTTGAGCCAAAAACTACAGATGAAGCCTTTAAAGATGAATCTTTGATAAATGCCATGAAAGAAGAATTGAATTAGATAAAGAAGAATAATATTTGGGAATTGGTTCCTAGACCTAAAAATAAAAATGTTATAGGAATAAAATGGGTCTTTAGAAACAAAATGGATGAAGAAGGAACTATTGTAAAGAACAAAGAAAGACTAATGTGTAAGGGATACTTACAGTAAGAAGGCATAGACTTTGAAGAAATTTTTTCTCATGTTTCTAGAATAGAGGTAGTAAGATTATTCCTATCTTATGCTACACATAAAATCTTTAAAGTATATCAAATAGATGTTAAATCTACATTTTTGAATGGAGATCTTGAAGAAGAAGTATATATAGAACAACCAGATGAATTTCCTCTATGCGAAGAAAAAGTCATGGTGTGCAAATTGAAGAAAGCCCTGTATGGGTTGAAGCAAGCTCCTAGGGCTTTGTATGCAAGGTTAGACAAGTGTCTACTTGGGCTTAGATTTAGAAAAGGAAATTCAGATAGTAATTTGTATTTAAGAACTACTGAAGATGGAATTATGATAGTAGAAGTATTTTTGGATGACATTATCTTTGGAGTTAATGATGATCTATGTAAGAAATTTGCTAGAGAAATGGAAAGTGAATTTGAGATGTCCATGATAGGTGAAATGAAATTCTTTCTTGGATTGTAAATAACTTAGAATGAGAATGG
Source organism: Chamaecyparis obtusa (assembly GCA_027943335.1). Lineage (NCBI taxonomy): Eukaryota > Viridiplantae > Streptophyta > Pinopsida > Cupressales > Cupressaceae > Chamaecyparis > Chamaecyparis obtusa. The sequence continues at coordinate 2,093,147 of BSBK01000451.1, read as the reverse complement.
TATCTTCATTTATATGACCAAGTATCTCAAAGAATTTCTTAAGAAATTTGGAATGGAACATTGTAAACTAGTAGGAACACCCATGGTGACTGGCAACAAGCTAACAATTAATGATGAATCAAAGTGTGTTTTTTAGACTTTGTATAGGTAAATGGTTGGAGGAATATGTTGGAAATTTGGCTGAGTTGATTGCATAGAGGTTTTCATTATGGAAACATATGATCCTCATGAAGATCACACAAATTAGAGAGCAAGTATGACAGAGCGCATTGCAAATTTGTCTAAGTGTGAGATAGTGTTTTACCAGTGAACCTGGATACAATTTTTTTTGCAACATCACCCATCTCAAAGCACAAGTTAGTATGGCATGTACGAAAGAAGTTGTGATAGTTTTATTGAAGACAGTGTAAAGTCGACAAGACAGAATATGAAGACAGAACTAGTAAAGAGTTAAGGGATTATTTTATTTATCAAAATAATGACTTAACAATATAAAGGGATGAAATCCTAGATGTTAAATCTTTGATAACACTATTGGTATAAATGTAAATGTAATTGTAATTATAAAGTGAAGTAATTGTAACAAGCAACAAGTAATTGTAGAAGTATGATACGAAGTATATGAAGCATATGTAATAGTGATAGTGAAAGAGTAGCGAAGTGATATTGATGCAAGTAGTATAAGGTTATGTACCTTAACCTATTTTGTAATCAGTGGATATTGTACATTACTTGTTTGGGTAGTGGGCTCATTTGGTAATCACATTTTGTACTACAACTCCTAACAGGGTTGAGGCTTCTAACAAGGCCTATAGTCCCTTAATCAGGACTGATACACTATCTGCTTGTAATAGACTCCTAACAAGGTCAACATCCTTAATAGGATACTTTTGATTAGTGGATCTTTGTGGGTACCATCCCCACCGGGGTTTTCCCTTGGCCAGGGTTTCCTCAAGAACAAATAATGTGTTATGAGTTCTTTATTGTAATGCATGTTGTTTAGCTTGTTATGTTATGCATGTATAAAGATAATCTATTATATCCATAATTGGGAAAAAGATAAAGTTTATAGAATACTGATTAGCCCCACCTTTCAGTATTCCCTATTTCTAAAAATTGGTATCAGAGTGGTAGGTCCTTGAAAGAGAAATTTAACAGCTTAAGGAGATCCATGGAAAATTTTAGGAAAGAAAGCCCTAAGTTTGATGGAGTAAATTTTGACAGCTAGAAAGAAAAGATGAAGACACACCTATTATGTTTAGGACCAGGTTATTGGTTAATTACAAAGAATAATAAGACTATCATTGAAGAGGACAATCTTGAAACATGTACTATAGAAGAGAGAGATCTATTCATGTGTAACATACTTGCAAGAGAAGCATTTTTGACAGCACTACCGGAGAATGAGTACAATCAGGTAAAATATTTAAAAAAATCTCATGAAATTTGGAATTCTTTACACTCTAATTTTGAAGGTGATGAACATGCAAAAAGAGTTAGATTACATAATTGGATGTGTGCATTTGAAGATATAAGAGTGTTGGAAGATGAATATGTTAGAAGTTATATTGGTAGAATGTTAGAGATCATTTTAGCTATAAAATCTTGTGGAGGAACAAAGACAGAGAATGAAGTGATATGGAAAATTTTGAAGATATTGACTCCTGTATTTAAGCAGACAACATAGATGATTGAATAAGTGATACCTTGTACAACAAACTTTACAAGAGAGACTCTTCTTGGAAGATTGGAAGCAGCAAAAATGAACTTGAGATTATCAAGAGACTTACCTAGAATGGAGACAACATTTAGTGCTCTTAGTGTTCACCCGACTTTGTCAAGAAGCATCAGTGTGAGTGGAGATTATGCTGGCAACAATAGATCTAGAAATAAATAAGAAAAGAAGATTGAAGAAGGTATTTCCTTGCTTGTGAAAAGAGAACCAGACGGTAAGAAATTTTTTAAATGTTGGACTTGTCAAGAATATGGTCATTTTGCATCTAAATGTCCTAAGAGAGTTAAAAAGTACAGAAGCAATTTTAAACCTAGAAGATCTAAGGAATGTTATTATGCTAATGATGAAGATCTTGAAGCTAGTATAGAAAGAACTTTAAGTGAAAGTGATATTGAGAATAATGATGACATAGGATTTGTAGAAATTAAAGAAGAAAATCTTGAATCTGATGTTAAGGAAGAAAAAGCCTTAGTTTCTCAAGTTGAAAAGAAAGATGATTGGATTATAGATAGTGGTTGTTCACATCATATGACTGGAGACATGAAAAATTTCATAAATTTGAATGAATATGATGGTGGAGTAGTTAGAGTTGGAAATAATGCACCTTGTTTGATTAAAGGCATAGGATCTATTACTCTTGATGGATAGACTAATACTGATGATGTTTATTTTGTGGATGGATTGAAGCATAATATTTTGAGTGTTGGAAAGTTAGTTGATAAGGGACATCAAGTTTGGTTTACTGAGAAAACTTGTGTGATAAAGGATAAAGATGGAAATCTGATTGGAATTGGATTTAGAACTAGAGGTAATGTATTTCAGTTGAATCCTACTGAGATGACATGCTTGATTACTAAAATTGATGACAGTTGGTTATGGAATAGAAGGTTTTGTCATATAAACTTTGATAACATTGTGAAAGTAAGTACTACACTTGCAGTAAGAGATTTACCTAGAATTATGAAGCCTACTAACATGATTTGCAAAGAATGTGTAATGGCTAAATAGAAGAGAAGTTCCTTTCCTAGTAAGATGTTTACATCTACAGAAAAGCTGGAGATTGTTCATATAGATTTGAGCAATCCTACTAGGACTAGAGGATTCTATGGAGAAAACTATTTTATGATTCTTGTTGATGATTTTACAAGAATGATGTGGATTACATTTCTTAAAGAAAAATCTGAAGCATTTGATAAGTTTAAGATTGTTAAGATTAAAGTTGAGAATGAATCTCGAATGAAGATTAAATGTTTAAGGTCTAATAGAGGTGGAGAATTTACTTTTAGAGAGTTTAACAACTTTTGTGAAGAAAATGGCATTAAAAGATAGTATTCAACCCCTAGAGCACTTGAACAAAATGACATTGTAGAAAGAAGGAATAGATCAATGACTGAAGCAACAAGAGCTATGTTGTTTGAAAATAATTTGGCAAAGATATTCTGGAGAGAAGCAATGAACACAAAAGTGTATACAATGAACAGAGTACAAATCAGAGTAGACACAGACAAGACACCTTATGAATTATGGTTTGGACATGCACCCTCAGTTAAGTATTTTAGAATTTTTGGAAGAAAATGTTATATCAAGAGAGATGATGATATAGGAAAGTTTGACCCTAGAAGTGATGAAGGTATATTTCTTGGATATTCTTTGAAAAGAAAAGCATATAGATGTTTCAATAAAAGAACTAAGACTATTGTTGAGAGCGCAAATGTTAAAGTTGATGAAAAGTTCAAAATTTAGGAAAGAATGCTTGATTACGAATCTGGTGAGGAAACTCATCCTAAGCCTAATACTGGAACTACTGAGTTATTTTATGAAACTAACAGTGATTTGTTGAATGAAAGCCATAGTGAAGTTATTGAAGAACATACATCTGAAGAGAGATCTAAGATAGTGACACCTAGCAAGAGTTTGTTAAGGAATCATCCTTTTGAACAAATTATTGGGAGCATCAAAAGAGGAGTTCTTACTCAGAATAAGGCACAAGAACAGTTATGTTTAATTTCTCAAATTGAACCTAAGACTACTAATGAAGCTTGTGAAGATGAAAGTTGGACTAATGCTATGAAAGAGGAACTAGATCAGATTGAAAAGAACAAGACATGGGAATTGGTCCCTAGACCTAAAGACAAGAATGTTATTGGAACTAAATGGGTATTTAGAAATAAGATGAATGAACAAGAAGTAGTCATAAACAAAGCAAGATTGGTATGTAAGGGTTACTCACAACAAGACGGAATTGACTATGAAGAGACTTTTGCACCTGTTACAAGAATTGAAGTAGTAAGAATGTTTTTGGCATATGCAGCTTACAAGAAATTCAAAGTGTATCAAATGGATGTGAAGTCAGCATTTTTGAATAGAGAATTGTAAGAAGAAGTCTACATTGAGCAGTTTGAAGGTTTTCCTTTAACTCAAGAAGGAGACATGGTATGTAAATTGAAGAAACCTTTATATGGACTTAAGAAAGCACCTAGAACTTGGTATGCAAGACTGGATAAGTATTTGCTAAAGTTGGGATTTATAAAAGGTGTAGCTGATAGCAATCTGTACACAAAAGAAATTGAAAATGGTTTGTTAGTTATAGTTATTTTTGTTGATGACATTATCTTTGGAGGAGTAGATGAAGCTAGTGACAAATTTGCTAATGAAATGAAGACTAAATTTGAAATGAGTATGATTGGTGAAATGAAATACTTTTTGGGATTACAGATAACACAAAACAATGATGGTATCTTTGTAAGTCAGACAAAGTACCTGAATGACTTGTTGAAAAGATTTGGAATGGAGGATTGTAAACCAGTTGGAACACCTATGGTGACCGGACATAAGTTATCTAGCACAGATGAGACTCCTGCAGTAGAATAGAAGAAATATAGATCTATGATTGGAGGATTGTAGTATTTGACTCATACAAGACCTGATATAGCACATTCAATTGGAATTGTAGTAAGATTTCGAGTTGAACCTAGAGAATCACATTTTGCAGTAGTAAAGAGGATACTAAGATATTTAAGAGGCACAATGGACTATGGATTATGGTATGAAAATTTTGATGATTTTACCCTATGTGCATATACAGATGCTAATTAGGGAGGTGGTGTTGATGATAAGAAAAGCACCAGTGGAGGAGCATTTTCCCTTGGAGGAAGATTAGTTTCTTGGCTAAGCAAGAAGTAGAATATGTAGCAGCAGCAAACAATTGTAACCAGATAATTTGGATGAAGCAGATGCTGAAGGATATTGGAATAAAATTTGTTGAACCTATTGTTATACATTGTGATAACACTAGTACATTTAGTATGTCTAAGAATCTTGTATTACGTTCTAAGACAAAGCATATAGAGATTAAGTATCATGTTGTAAGAGAGAAATTTATTGAAAAAGAAGTCATACTTGAGTACATAAGTACAAAGGAGCAGATAGCAAATAGATTCACAAAGCCTTTACCTAAGGATACATTTGAGTATCTAAGAGGTATGCTTGGGGTTATGCCCCAACCTAATTTTGAGAAGTGATGCAGTTGGTTGCATCCATCCAGTGGTATATGAGCCTTATCTTTCTTCTGGACTGGATGTTGGTACTTCCTCTATGGGGGAGTATGTGTATCTAAGTTGAGTCATGAGGACTCTAGTAAATGTATTTTCTGAAAAGTATCTTTTGACATTGAGTTTTTTTTGACTTAGTGATGAAATTTCTATCGTTGATGTCAATGGGGGAGAAGTATGCATGAAAAACAATATGAGACATTTGTTGGAGAGAACTGAATAGGATAACAAAGAAAGATTTGATTGACGAAGAGGATTTGAAGAAGTAGTGTTGTAGTATTGGATTTTTGGAACATTGGATATTTTTCATCTATGTTGCCATCAATACCAATTGGGGATATTGCTAGGAATGAATGCTAAAGTGTTTGGAAGCCATTCTATAGCAGTTGTTGTTGCATTCATGACTATGATTGCCATTGATGTCAACATGGTGATTTATCAAAGACTTGCAGAGAAGCAGACAAACTTTGGATTAGTGCACATGGGTTATTGTAGTTGGAACTATGAAATGTTGAGGTTATACTCTTTGATATGTCATATGTCTATGGTTAAGAGCAGAGACATCAATTCATTGATTCATGGAAGTTATGATCATTTTGGTGGAAGCAATGTTTAGGCAGTGTTCCTGAGTAGTGGTTTGTGGTAATCGGATGATATCTCCTAATTAGGATGGAATATGGTTTTTCACAGTTAAAGGGAAGTTGAAGATACATTAATAGTTATGTGGATGATAGCATAGACTTCGAGGTCACATGAGTGAAGATTTATTGTATTTGGAAGCTGACAGTTTTATGTAATTTTGGTGTAGCGTGTGGAAACTTTTATTTTGTAATTGTATGCCAAATCATTTGTAATTATTTGAGTGTGGTATAAAGGAAGGAATGTATTTCCTTGTTGATATGTAATTGTAATATATTTTTAGTGATGATGTGTGATGCGGTATGCATGAAGTGAAGAAAAGATCTAAGTATGAGAGCGAAATTGTGAAGGAAGACATGCAAAGTACAGAGATCTGAAATTGAGATCTGATGTAATAGTGAGTGTAGTTTGGCATAGTCAGAGATGAGGTAACATATTATTCTATTGAGTAATGCAAAGATTATTTAGACAGTGTGTTCAGTGATCTTACCCTGAAGCTGTTTGGGCAGTGGGTCCTTCTGTCTTCTATAACTCTTAACCGGGTTAGAATATTTTAACAAGGATTCAAAATCTCCTAACAGGGATTCATTTGTACTGAATGTATTTCATAAGACTCCTAACAGAGTCCATCCTCTCACAAGGAATATTCATATTAGTGCATCTTTTGTGGGCATCATTCCCACTGGGGTTTACTCTTTGATCAAGAGGTTCCCTAGTCAACATATCTTGTGTCATTGTGTTATTGTGTATGAATATCTTTCTATGGTTGCTAATTACATTGCTTATATAGTTTAATGATGTTGAAGATGATAAAAGTTATAATTATCTGATAACTGATTCACCCCCCCTCTTAGTTATGTTGGTGGACTTTACTTTCTAACAATTGGTATTAGAACTTAGTTACTCAAAAAAGAATCATTCAAGGAAAGCCTAGCAGCTTGAGTAAGATCTCTATGGTTATGGATCAACTATAAAAGAATCTTGAAGAAGCTCTTGAACAGATTGAATTTCTTACTATTAAAAAAGATACTTTGAAAAGAAAGTATGATGATGCAAAGAACCTCATTGAGAAACTCCAAAACAAATTGGAAGATCTAAGATCTGAAAAGGAATACAAAGTTTTTATTGAAGATTGTCATGACAATATGGAAAAAGAAAATGAGATCCTTAAGCATGAATTGAAGATAGGAAATTTGAAGCTTAGTTTGAAAGATGGAAATGGCAAGAATGAAGCAAATCTGAAATCTAAGAATGAAAGTCTAAAGATTGAAAATGAAGGACTAAAATCTAAACTTTCTAAAGTAACATCTGAACTTGAGAAAGTCAATTTGCAGTATGATGAACTTGAGAAATATAATAAGATTGTGAAAGGTGAACTGAATCAATCCAAACAACAACTTGAAAGGCTATATTCAACTAGTGAGAAGATTGATGAACAAATATCTTATCAGAAACCATTCTATGATAAGACTGGTCTTGGCTTCAACACTTTCAAAGCAAATGATGAAGGCAAGGAACCAGATCTGAAGATATCTGAAAGCATGGATGAGAAGAAGCTTGATGAGATCAAAAAATTTGAAGATACACCTAAATAAGAAGAATCACTGAAGCAAGAGGAATCACCCAAAGGTATACAAAGAGAATTCAAAGGTAGATGTTTTTCTTGTAATACTATTGGTCATATGAAGAGAGATTGCACAGGTAAACAATTTAAACCTCTTAATGGTTATTGTTACAATTGTCATGGTTTCAGACATAGAGCTATTGATTGTAGGAAACCTAAATTTATTGAGAATAATGATGATAGTATAATGTTTAGGAATACTAACAATGCAGATAAGAAACCTATTGAAGATATGAATAGAAGAAGTGGAGTAGTATGTTATAGATGCAACAAGGTTGGACACATTGCTAGAAACTGCAGATCACAAATCCATCAACCTGGACCAAGATATCGAACAATGGAATTTTTTGTCAAATATGTAACAAGATTGGACATACAACAAGGTTTTGCAGAATGAACAATAGAGTTTTTCATCCTAATCCTAATCCCAAGAATCATGCAAGAAGAAATGAAGATGCTAGTAATAGTCAGAAAGGATGCTGCAGTAATTTAGATGAAGTGAAGTTTATCAAAAGCACAGATCAAGGAGACATATTCAACATTGAAGGTAATCAGAAAGGTGAAGTATTGAAAGGTAAGAATGAATCTTTACCTGACCTATCTCAAAGTACTTAATTCATGTAAGTTGCAGTACAATAGGAACTTAGATTTTGGTATAGAAGTAGATATATGATCAATTGAGTCTTGCACAGTTAATGCAAGGTGGTTTATGATATTCTAATGCTATGGTTAAGAGCACAAAAAAAAATATTATGTTTTGTGAGATTGCAAGAAGTTTTAAGTTTTGTAGGTTAGCAGAGATAGCTTTCTGGAAAGAAGCGGCAAAAGAATTGAATGCGATGTCAGATCTAAGTGAGATTGAATTAATAAAAGGTTATGATCGATATTATTTGATCATCAAAGTGAATTTGAGTGTCAAGGAGATCAAAGAGAAATGATAGAAAACATTTTACAAGGATTTGGAAAAGAATTGTGTGCCGAATCTATGCAAGCCCCAAAATCATGAAATTGAGGTATTTTACTTGACAAATATTTGAATCAGTAAAGGCATTTGAAGAAATCATGGATGTTTCCTTAATACACAATGTCAGAGACAAGAATAGACCTAAATTGAAAAGGGAACCAGTAGAACCATTGGAAGAAGACCCTAGGTTTTCATTATCATCCATACCAGACATAGTTTTACATTTAGAGAATGTCAAGAGTTATCTTGGATGCAAACTAGAGATAGTAAATGATAGTGATTTTATAGATGAATATCAGAAGATGTACAATCAGGATATGACACTAAAATAAGGTTTTGAATACTTGGAACTGTAATACCCCAAAATTGGCACCTATTTAATTTCATCAATTTTGGTGCATTATCTCGATTTTACATCACCAAAGTCCTAGTTCCCTAGGCAATTTTCTCTCTCCTACCTGACTTAATTTGACTTGATGTCAATTACAAAGACCATAAATTGCAATAATCAAATACTAAATTAATTCCTAAGTCTCTTTGACTTTATTTGGCTAAATAATCTCTATGATAAGTTAATTTAATTATGAAGTCCTAAGTACTTTTAATTAAATTAAACTCCACCCCCTTTAGCTAAATACCCTTGAAAGGAATTAATAAATATTTAGTTAATTGAATGGACACCTCTTTATTTGAATTTAATAATTCAAATTACTCGAAAGGTCACCTCCCCACATGTGGCAAATTCCATTCTTTTAATTAAATAAATCATGCTTTTTTGTCTCAATTAGGAATGAAGAGTCCATCGTTTCGAATCAAGAAACTCTTCATTCCTCTTCTGGCTTGGTCTATTTAATGAACCTCTTTTTCTCATTAGAGAGAGCAATTTTTGAGAGCATCCTTACTATAGCATTTTTTAGTCTCATATCTCATTATTTTCAAAGCTCTTTTTTTGCATTATATAGTTTAATTTCTCATATTAGTATAATTTCATTTCACATTTAGATTAAATTTGCTTACTTGTTCTTAGTCTAATATCATCTTTATTTCAAAATCAAATAAAAATCTGCATTTCATATTTCTTTCAAAGTTTTCTAGATTAATTGCATTCATTCTTAGCTTAGTTTCATTTTGCTCATATTTGCTTTCAAATCCTCCATTGTTGAATTGGTCTCCCGGCTGTTGGCTCTTGTTCTGAGAGTATTCAAACACCCCATTCACATAGGAGGCAACAGGTCGCCTCACCATGGAATTTGGATTGAGTTCTTCATACTCTCTCTTGAATTATATCAAGTGAATAATGACCATGTTGTGTTGTTCCTGATTTAGAGGTCACATTCAGTCACATACATTTTGGCGCCCACCGTGGGGCAGAAAAGATCAATTTCTGACCTCATTCTTGATTGGTTTTTCAACTTTAGTGTTGATTTCATGCCTTGTACGGCCATTTACAGCTTGAAAAACTTTTAATATAGTAATGAATAGATAGAATGATTAATCTTCTTTCTCATGCTTTTGGTTTGGTTCATTTTTATTGAGAAATGAATAAGTTATGATCATTTTGGTGAAAGTGGGTATTTGCAGATTTGAGATTCTCTGAATATAGTCAGATTGAAATGTTTGGTACGGAAAAATTATGAAGAATCAGGAGCTCTAATAATATTCATTGGAAAGATAAATGAATTAGATTTCATTTTATTTTGGTTTTAGTTATTTTTATGCAGATTTGTGAAAGTTATGGGCATTTGAGTGAAAACTGGTTTTTAACAATCTGCATTGGAGTTGCAGGCAATGATTTATTCATAAAAAATGATTTATGAATGGAAAAAATAAATGGATTACATATTTGGAAACTAGATTCATTAATAGTTACTGTGAATTTGGTTTGGTTTCTTTTTGATTCTTTTTGAGAAAGATATGTGATTCCCTAGGCAGGGTTTGGTGTTTTAAATCTGATTTATGACAGAACAATTGCAGTCTGAAAAGGTTAATGGTTGAGGAACCAAATTGAATCATAAGACCTTGTAACTTTGGGAAATGGTAGTTCTTGATGTTAGCTAAAAACTTCATTGTTTCCAAAAATTTTAATATTATGATTTTATGGGTCAAATAAATCAATCTTTAAAGACTGTCTTGAAGACAGCAATGTTACATATCTTACGGTTTGTCATTGATTTGTCTTGATTCTATACTTTCGGATGTGTGCTAAATGCTGGATTGCAGATCTTTGGACCTAAGGTGAGTTCTTAAAATCTCTAAAACATTTGGACTTTGGGATTAAAATTAATCTTTCATGTGTTTGGCTTGAGTGTTTACATGCTTTCATAGAACACATTTCAATTGATGCTCTTAATGGGAAATGAATGAACATAGATTTTCTTTCATACAAGTTTATGTAAGTGAATGTTTGTGTTTAAACCATAAGTAATTCTTGGTTTCAAATATCAAAACATCTCATTGAGTAATTGAGGGCATGGGTTCATTCCTAGTTTACATGAAGAGTTAAATGCACCACTTTGTGGACTCACTTCATGTTTACTTGGAAAGTTAAATATTCCATGATTCAAACCCTCTTGCACTTATGAGTAGTATTGATTAGCAGTCTTAGATTACTTGTGATTGATCTAGATTGCTATCTTGGGTTATTGGACTCGCTAATCCGCCGGCCCCTCATTTCCGCCTTGTGGTTGCAATCCCAGCGCCACATTAAAGGGGAGGGGTCTATAGGAAAGAAGCGTTAATTGTTCCACTTGGCAACCCTTTTGTGCTTTTTGGAACTCACTTGTTTTCTAGGGTGTGGACTCACTTTGAGTTTGTGTGAGGAGTTAAATGCACCACTTTGTGGACTCACCTCACATTTACTTGAAGGGTTAAATGCACCACCTTTAGTGCTTTTCAATACTTTTTGATAGAGAATTACTTACTTTTCATTTTTTTAGAAGGCCTACTTGGGGATTTCATCACCTCAAGGGACGACCTTAACTCCCATGTTCCGGCGGAGTATAAATATCGGGAGGTGAATCCAAAGACACCTCTCTTGGGAATGAGTTATATTTCACTCTTGGCTAAGCCTCAAAGAACTTTATACCTTTGAGAAGTGAAGGAGGAGATTTGGGTTACCGTCTCCCCCTGGCTATGTGACTTTTAATTCTTCTCATCTATGGATTTGTGCCTCACGTACCTTGTGTATATCGAGGACTCCCTTTAGAAAAGCCATGTATATCCTTGTAGACAACTTGCTAGGATGTTGTTGTGTTTTAAGTGCCTGCTAAAACATTCTCAAGAACATACACAAGTAGAGTCCTTAGGGAGTAGAAATACTAAGTCACTATTCCTATTCATGCGCAAGGTTGCTTTGTCCCTTGCCCATTGCTTGAAGACTGTTTGCTTGAACTCCTTGATTGCTGTCTTATGTGCTTGATCAATGACATAAATCTGATCTGCCTTTTGTCCATGATTTGTTTTTCTATTTTCCTGTCGTTCACCGTCAAAAACTAGTTGTCTTGAGTTAGGAATCGATCGATCTTTGCTTTGACTTGTATTGTCTCTCATTAGTCTACCTTATCTCATTGTGCTCTTATACCTTGCGTTGCGATTGTCTTATCTCGGCTGTTCTAGCCATCTCTTTTTGACAATTCGTACTAGGTTCATCTTGCATCTTGGCTGTTCTAGCCATTTATCTCCTTTTTGTTATCTTAGAGACAGAGTCTAGCTTTATCCTAAATCTTTGCTCGTTACATCTTTGTCTATGACTGTCATGACTCGAAGTGGCAAGACTTATCCCATTTAGAATACTGATCAAGATCAAAGTAAACCTCATAATCAAGACATAGGTCATCCTGAATTTTTTATGAAATCTGAACTTCGTGAGGAATCCTCACATTCCTCCTCATTCCAAGAGTATTACAATCCATTGTTTCAGATACAGTCTGACTTATTATTTCAAGAATATTATAACCCATTGTTTGAAGACCAGCAAGACTTTGAAGGGTCACTTTCTAAAATTAAACCTATTGATCCTTTTGAACCTATCAACTCTTTCACGATCTCTCATAATACTACCAACAAGATGAGAGATCCAAAACCTTCAAAGTTGGTTTTCAATCTCAGCTCTAACATGCCAAAACCCTCAAAGTCTGTCTTTAATCTTAGCTCTAGCATGCAAATAGTCAATGCCACTGAGAAGGCTACAATAGAAGCTCAATCGCCTTCCAGATTTGCTAGAAACAAACCTTGGATCTCTCACTATGACATGATCATTGCTCCAGGGAGCAAGGATACTCCTAAACCTAAAACTCCCTTTGTCTTGCGAGGCCCTGCACCTCCCTCTTATAACTCCACAAAATCTCCAGCTTGTGCAAACACTATCCCTCAATCTCATGCAAAGATTGTTCTCAAAGGTCCCGAACCTTCGACATCCAGACCAAAACTATCTATGGATAAAGCCCTCACTAAGGAAAACATCCACAAAGATCTTGATCTCAATCAGTTCCAATCTATGGTGGGTCATTTAACTTCACCTCACTATTTGTGCTTTTCCAAAGAAGATGATCATTCCTTAAGCCACCCACATAATGCTTCCCTGCACATTGAAGTTATGGAAGGTCCCAAGAGTATCCCTCGCATCCTCATTGACAATAGTGCTAGCCAAAATACTTGCTCTGCTAAGATGCTTACCCAAACGACAGACAACTTTGTTCCTACCAATAGAGAGTCCATTGAGTTCTATGAGGCCAAGCTAAAAGAAATAGAAAACACCCTGAAGATCAAAGATATTGGCATGGGGGAATATCAGATTGAGTCTGTCTTGTCATTGACAACTCTTCCTCCATCTCCACGTTCCTGTGAGGAACCTTCTGAAGATAGATTTGGTATTGGCTATCAGAGTGATGAGCTTGACCAACCTAGCTACAGCTTTCACTCATGCAAGGATTCAGATAATGAAGAAACACAAATTCAGCCTATGACACATGAAAGATCTTTGAATGTTCAAAATTTTGATTCAGATTACCAGAAAGAGTCTTATCTACCTTCTCAAGTGCTTCAAGAACATGATCTTGGTCCTCACCAGGAGGATTTGATACACTCTACTGAACAAATTTCTACTACTGCAGCTACTATTGAATATGTCACTACCTCTAATGGCACACATACTGATTGGGAGCAACTGTTGGATGCTTCCCTTATCTTTGGTATGCCTCAAGGTATGCCTATTCTAGATTTTTCTACCACTTCTACTGTTGAACAAAATCCTACTACTGTCGATTCCAATGATACACATACTGATTGGGAGCAACTGCTGGATGCTTCCCTTATCTTGGGTATGCCTCAAGGTATGCCTATTCTAGATTGTTCCACCACTTCTGCTATTGAACAGACTCCTACTATTGCCAACTCCAATGGAAAACATACTGACTGGGAGAAACTATTGGATGCTTCTCTTCTCTTGGGTATGCCTCAAGATATGCCTATTCCAGATTACTTTGCTGCTTCTACTACTGAACAAGATCCTGTTGTTGAAGAAACGTTTCCTTTGATAGATGATAGTGATGAAGAAAGTCTGCCTCTGACTATGTCTCTAGCTGAATCGGACTCCATATCAGATGCTACTACAGAAATACTAGTTGATGCTATGCACTTATATGCTAGTCTTAACAACTCAGAAAGAGGAGAAAGTTATGATCCTCCAGATCAAGAAATTGATGATGATCCTTTCCACCCTCTTGTAGAGATCATTCATATGGCTCCTAGGCCATCTACTCCAAGCTATACTCCTACTACTCCAGCAAATCATGGGTATGTAAGACCCCATTCTGTTACAACTTCATGGAATATTGGTAGATCTAGAATTGAAATGGTTCCTACTCGTGCGCTCTTACCACCTGAAAGGGGACCTAACTCTTGGAATAGACCATCTTGGTTAGGCTCACATAATATTCCTCCAAACTTATCTGACTCTTCTAAGATTACTCATAATCAACAACGCTCTATGGAAGATTACTTTCTTGATCTACCTAATGCATTCATGAATGATGAGGATGATACTGATATATTTTCACTTGAGCCCATCCCATCAACTTTTCTTCCCCCTTCATCTCCCAAAAAAGTGGCCCATCCACTTCCATTTCCACCTCTCCACCTGAACCAGTCATATAAGCCTTTTTCATCCACAATTCCCAAGTCTTTTGGAAGTAACTTGGATGTGCAACATAAAAATAAAAATAATGAGAATCCACTTATATATCAAGGTCACCATGTTCCATCTAATCGACATGTGATTATGAAGAAAGGAAAGAAACAAAGGTGTTCAAAAGACCGCAAAGGTCCTCAAAAAGAAGAAGACAATCAAAAGCCAGAAAATAAAATAAAAAATGGATCTCGAAATCCATTCTATAGGCATTGTCATCAAAAACACCTCAAAGTAAAGAATAAAAAATTCAAAAGCTATGTGGATTCCAAAGAAAGAAAAAATCAAAGTTGTCATTCGAGCTTCCAAAATTCTCATGCTTCCCTCCATTCCATCACCCTTGCCTCTCATACTTTACACTCTTCACTCCATCTTGCCTTTTCCCAAAGTGCGTATCAGTATCTCCTTATTGCTAATGACATGACTAAGAGAAATATAGAATGTACTCCTCCTAAGCGTTTCGAGCATGGGAAATATGACGAAGAGTTAAGGTGTGTCCATGAGGATATTTGTGGGTCTCACTTAAGTGATCTTTCCTTGACTATGGATCTCTTGACTGTTGGACACTACTGGTTGGCTCTCCTGTTACTGCTACAACATCTGGTTCTGATTCTGCAACTTCTTAGCTGGCTACTGCTACAAATGACTATGTTCTCAGAGATTCCTACTAAAGGAGAGAAACTCAAAGAGCCCATCAATGCTCTTCATCTAAGAAGTTCTATAGCTGACATTCTCAGTATGCTCAGAACATATTTATTGATCCTGAAAAAATCCTAAAAATTGATATATTGCAAAAAATCCTAAAAATTGCAAAATGTCCTAAAAAAATGATCATCTTAGTAAAAACCTGGCAAATAGGCGCTTTGATGTATCTATTATCCTGGTGAAAACCTGGTAAACATGCGCCTTGATAATACCAAAAAAAATAGAAAATGTGAAAAATACAAAAAAAAAAAATCAAAAAATGAAAAATACAAAAAAATGAAATATCAAAAAAATACAAAAAAAGCAAAAAAAAGAGAAAAGTACAAAAAAATTGAAAAAGAAAAAAATGTGCCATTGATGAAAACCTGGTAAACAGGCATCGTGGTAGCAAAAATAGAATCTCTACCAAGATGGTGAAAACCTGGTAAACAGGCGCCTCTTGTTTTCCTGAAGTAACATCTCATCTCAGCGTCGCTTGGCTCTTAGTTTCTTGCTTTAGTTTCCTTCCTTTCTTGCTTTAGTTTGTTTTCCTGCTTTCCTGCTTTAGTTTGTTTCCTGCTTTGGTTTGCTAGCTCATGCGCTTGTCTTTGAGTTTTCCTCGACTCTTCATGGATTGGAACTGGTTCACACTTGGGGGCACCTACTTGGTCTAGGGGGCATTGTCCTATCGCTTTCAGAAACTCTCTTTTGAGCATTGGTTGCCAATGGTTCTCACTATGCCTGCCTGCGGATACTTAGCTTTCGTTCGATCTCTCTTCTTTGGGATTTCTCCCTTATATCAATCACCAATGATTCTCATTACGTCTGCCTATTGTCATTATCTCATTGAGACTTCAAATGTCATCTTTTCAATTTGACTCCAATTCGCTTGAACACGAACTTAAACTGAAACTAAAACTAAATGTGTGTTCCTTTGAGGCATGTTGAGCTTTGTTTTCTTTGAGTGTTTGTTTGTTTGCTTTCTTTGCTTTCTGCTTGTTGGTTTAGTTCCAATGATCCAAAGAATTCATTTAAGAGGGGTGTCCATCTGTAAGAGCCTCTATCTCGTATTGGATGGCCATGCGTACCTCGACTCCTTTTATATGGATGCTTTGGTGAGGTTGGTTCTTCTCCTTGTCTTTTGAGTGACTTCTTTCTGCTACTGATGAAATTGAATGCTCGTCCTGTTAAGTGAACATAAGGGTCACTGCGAGCAATCTTTGGCAAAAGAAAGAACTCCTGCGTGCTTGGTGTGTTTTTTCGCAAGAGACATTCAGGTCATTCTAGCATTTATGCTCTAATGCTTATGTTAACTTGCTAGATTAAAAGGAATAGGTGTTCAGGTCATTCTGGCTTCTTGTGCCTTAATGCTTACACTTTATTCTGACAAATTTAAGACTTATGTCATATTCATATTCTCATGTTGGGGAGAATTGTATGGCATCTTGCGATTGTCCCGTGCTTAAACGAGCTCAATGATGATAAATACGATGAGTCCAACAGCCGAGTTTGGAGGATTGCATTTGTTCATCCTAGGCCTGCATTTAGACTTGCATCTTTCATTCTAGGCTTGCATTTGGAGTGCTTTCTTGTTGCTCTCTTGATTGCTTTCTTTTAGATTTTCTCATCAAAGGTTCTCATCTTTTGTCCCAGTCTCATCTTGGCTGCATCCTTTTTCGGGATCGAAATTGAAATCTGACATCTCTAAGTGGCTCGAAATCACATTTTAAATATTGGCCTCCTTCTGGATCGGATGCTTGTGCAGTCAGCCTTCTGGTGTCATTTTCCTGCTAGATCCTCATCTTTGCATCATGTTCTCAAATCCTTGCTTCTTTTCATCAAGTCAAAATTTGGTCAAACTTGGTCAACAGGACCTCTGCTTTGCTCTGATTTGCTTCTACAGCTTCGCGAATCTAATCTAATTGCTTTTTCTCTGCAATCTCTTGTTGTTTATCATCTTTTTGACATGTCATCTTTCAATTTCGCTCCCGAGGGGGCAAGATGATTACATCATTTGAATCTTGTCGAATCTATTCTTGAATCAGTCTGATTTGAATCATCAGTTCTCATTGCTAGGGGCATCTTCACACCTCGCATCTTGTTATCTTATCATCTATCTCTTAGGTATCTGAGCAATCTAACTCAGATCCTCGAGGATCATTCTTCGTTCTGGAGATGGTTCTTGAAATCTTTTGGGTATTGGGGCAATCTAACCCTAATTCCTGGGAGTCAAGCTTCGTTCTGGAGATAGCTCTCAAAATCTCTTTTAGACCGTTATCTGGGCAATCTAACCCAGGTCTCGGAGGACTAAGCTTCATATTGGGGCAATCTAACCCTGATTCGGAGATAGTCCTAAATCTGCATCTTCATCAATTGGTATTGGGGCAATCTAACCCCGATTCCGGTTCTCTTCTAAGATGGTTGTCTTCGCAATCTAACTTAGACTTCAAAAAAAATTCATGCTTTGATCTGCTTTCATCTGTCACTTCAGACTATTCTTTGAATCAACGTGCTGTTCGCACATCAATTCAAAGAGGGGCAAATGTAATACCCCAAAATTGGCACCTATTTAATTTCATCAATTTTGGTGCATTATCTCGATTTTACATCACCAAAGTCCTAGTTCCCTAGGCAATTTTCTCTCTCCTACCTGACTTAATTTGACTTGATGTCAATTGCAAAGACCATAAATTGCAATAATCAAATACTAAATTAATTCCTAAGTCTCTTTGACTTTATTTGGCTAAATAATCTCTATGATAAGTTAATTTAATTATGAAGTCCTAAGTACTTTTAATTAAATTAAACTCCACCCCCTTTAGCTAAATACCCTTGAAAGGAATTAATAAATATTTAGTTAATTGAATGGACACCTCTTTATTTGAATTTAATAATTCAAATTACTCAAAAGGTCACCTCCCCACATGTGGCAAATTCCATTCTTTTAATTAAATAAATCATGCTTTTTTGTCTCAATTAGGAATGAAGAGTCCATCGTTTCGAATCAAGAAACTCTTCATTCCTCTTCTGGCTTGGTCTATTTAATGAACCTCTTTTTCTCATTAGAGAGAGCAATTTTTGAGAGCATCCTTACTATAGCATTTTTTAGTCTCATATCTCATTATTTTCAAAGCTCTTTTTTTGCATTATCTAGTTTAATTTCTCATATTAGTATAATTTCATTTCACATTTAGATTAAATTTGCTTACTTGTTCTTAGTCTAATATCATCTTTATTTCAAAATCAAATAAAAATCTGCATTTCATATTTCTTTCAAAGTTTTCTAGATTAATTGCATTCATTCTTAGCTTAGTTTCATTTTGCTCATATTTGCTTTCAAATCCTCCATTGTTGAATTGGTCTCCCGGCTGTTGGCTCTCGTTCTGAGAGTATTCAAACACCCCATTCACATAGGAGGCAACAGGTCCCCTCACCATGGAATTTGGATTGAGTTCTTCATACTCTCTCTTGAATTCTATCAAGTGAATAATGACCATGTTGTGTTGTGCCTGATTTAGAGGTCACATTCAGTCACATACAGGAACATAATGAAATTTTCAAATATGGATTACAGTATGAATTTGATAATGAAGAATGCACTAAGATCATTTTGAGTAGAGTTCATAATGGAAAGTTTTGGCTAGAGGATAGAGTGATAGATATTACAGCTGATTTGATTCATGAAGTCACTAGATTATCTAAGACTGGAGCTATTCCTTTTAATGAGAAAAACATGAGAAAAATAGTCATTGACAACACTAATTCATCCTATAATGGTAGAGGAATTGTGATTAACAAGATCAAACAAGTTGATGTGAGATACATATGCAAGATCCTAACTACTAAGTTTTGTGCTAATTCAAGAGAAGATGACATGGCAGCTGGAATGGTACATGCAACTTATCTTATGTGTGTTGATAGGGTACCAGTTGATATGTGTGAAATTCTTAGAATTCAATTGTTTGAGAACTTGGAGAAGATCAAGAAAACTAAGTATACATAGTTTAGGTTCTCATCCCTAATCACATACATGTTCCTTCATCTTTTGAGAAGACTTCCTTACACCATAGGAAATGATTGGAATGGTGGACAAACCACAATGCAAAGGATTAATGTAGTATACAGAAAACATGTTATTGACAGTGTTAATGAAAGTGCAGTACTTGTTATTAAGACATTTCAAAATATTGTGTCTAGTAGATCAAGGATCCCTAAGTCTCTTGTTGAGAAATATAAAGATATATGTTTTATGGTGGATACTGACCTTACCTATATTGAAGTAGTAGAGCATAGAACAGAGTTCATAGACCCTCTTGGCTATGAAATATCTGAGGTAGAGACTAAAGAGTATGTTAGCAGACTACTGAAGTGTAAGTTGGACACTTAGTGTAATAGGTTTGGAACCTTTGAGGAGAACTTCAACTCCGCAAAGATTCTAATTGAAGAAAAGAAGTCTAAGAAGAGAGTTGAGAGCACTATTAAGAAAATCTTAAAGGATACTGGAATGATAGAGAAAGAGTTTTTGGTAGCAAAGCAGACAACAACAATAATTAGAGAGAGTGGACAAAAGGAAGTTTTGTCTATCCATCCTTTTTCATCAATTGCAGTGCCACAGGAAGAACCACAAGTAAAGGTGAAAGTGGAAGTACCTGAGAAGGACATAGAATCAAAGATCTCTACTAGATCCACCTCCTCCACACCTAGAAAAAGAGTTAAGGAGAGTGCCACTAGACCAAGAAAGAGGCATAAAACTCTAGTGCAACCTATTCCAAGAAAGATTGCAGAGGTTAAAGATGAAGTCACTACAAAGAAGAAAGTTTGGAAACCAAAAGTTGAAAAGCTTAATGAGAAGATTATTGAGAATGGTGACTTTGCAAGAATGAAAAAATATTATGATCTTTATGATTATACTGATAGACTTAATCTAGAGAATGAAATTGTGAAGCATATGATCTTGACTGGCAAGAAGTTTGATACTATTCAAGGACAAATACCTAATGATCTTTATAATAAACTTCTAAACAAAAAGAAGAGAGCATCAGATGAAGAGACAACTATCAGAGAAAAGCTTGTGAGGAAGCTTTGTGAGATAAGAGCTGAAGCTCATTTCAACTAGATTATGAAGGCCCTAAGCACCCATCTGAGAACCAAAAGGAGAACAATTCAGATTATGGGAGGTAGGTATGAAGAAGTAAATTTTGAGACTGAATAGGCAATTATCAAGGTTATGGCAGAGTATGTTGGAGAATCATCAGTTGCAGCAGAGAAAGAAGGTGAGAAAGTACAAGAGGACATTCCCTCTTCTCCAGCTATTAATATTGAAGATGAAACAATGAATGTAGAAGGTACACAAATCACCTTGGATACTGATGAAAATGTATTCAAGAATTTGGAGAACATTGTTGACAATTCAGCCTTTGAGGAACATGAAGCTACAAAAGAAGAAGAAATGACTGAGACCACTGTTGTGGAACCACTAGTTGTAGAAGATCAAGTTCCCCTTCCCACCAAAGAAGATATCAATCTTACTCCTGAGACTGGAAAGAAGACTCAAATTGGCTCTATGATTAAGCATTTGGGAAAAGAAGTAGATGATGATGATTAGTTGGAACTGATTAAATCCTTAAACAAAATAATTGGTTAGAATAAGAAGGTGAAGAGTCTTGAAGGATGTCTGAAGGAACTAACTAAGAAGTTACAAAGTATTGTGACCACACAAATTTCAGAAGAAGACCCTATGGAGAAGGCAAATAAGGTAATGAGTACCTTTGATAATGAATTCACACACCTAGCTGATATTGCAAAAGTGAAAGCACATGTAGACTATGAGGCTAGAATGCTTTTGAACATTAGTAAGTACATCAGAAATGATATCAATGCTCTTGATATCTGTATCAAAGATTTGAGGAAACATTTGGAAATAGGAAAATCTTTGTACATATAGTGTACAAAATCAGAGACTTTGACAGTTGAGGAAGATCAAAAGATAAAGTTGAAGGAAGCGGAGATTCTAAATGAAACAAACCTTCTATCTAGCCCCAATGTGAAGGTCTGTAATGTTTAGAAGAAAGTTAGAAAACTGTATGATGAAATCAGAATTGTACAAGATGAGAAAGATAGGAAACTAAGAAGATATACTCTTTTGAGAGAGCATGTTTCTATGAAGTGAGCATAATTGAAGAACAATTGGAAGATTGTCTTTTAGCAAAGACATCTTTTCAGAAATTTAACTTTGAAAACCTCCAAGCATGCGAAATTGCTTCTTATGGACTAAGCGCACTACTTAATGTGGCAGATTCCATTAAGAAATCATGGGAGAAGGAGATAGAAGCCATGAAGATAGATTTGCAGATTGTGTTGCAAGCCTACCAACTTTGCAATAAATAAATTAAGGTATAACTTTTTTTGATACAATTTGGTGACTCTCCCTACCTTATTTTGTCATTGTTGTCAAAGGGGGAGAGATATATAGAAGAAAATTGATAATATATGGTAAGGGTTGTTACTCATAGGGGGGAGTACTATATTAAAGGAAATAATTTTTTAGGAGTTATAAGGATAGTATGTATTTTATACTATGGCCACAGTTTTGAACATTTTTGAGATTTTGAGTTGTACACTTAGCCAATTTTCTCATATGTTGCCACCAATGACAAAGGGGGAGATTGTTGGCAATTTGGCTGATTTGATTACATAGATGTTGTCATTATGGAAACATATGATCCTCATGAAGATCACACAAGCTAGAGACTAAGTATGACAGAGTGCATTGCAAATTTGTCTAAGTGTGAGATAGTGTTTTACTAGTGAACTTGGGTACAATTTTTGTTTGTGACATCAATTGGAGTAAGCTCAGTGCTTTCACACTTGAACATAGACTCTATGAGGACTATTGATCATCCATCTTAGAGCACAAGTTAGTACAACATGTACAGAAGAAGTTATGATAGTTTTATTGAAGACAGTGTAAAGCCGACAGGACAGAATATGAAGACAAAACTAGTAAAGAGTTAAGGGATTATTTTGTTTATCAAAATAATGACTTAACAATATAAAGGGATGACATCCTATATGTTAGCTCTTTGATAAAGCTATTGGTATAAATGTAAATGTAATTTTAATTGTAAAGTGAAGTAATTGTAACAAGCAGTAAGTAATTGTAGAAGTATGATGTGAAGTATATGAAGCATATGTAATAGCGATAGTGAAAGAGTAGCGAAGTGATATTGATGCAATCAATATAAGGTTATGTACCTTAAACTATTTTTTAATCAATGGATATTGTACATTACTTGTTTGGGTAGTGGGCTCATCTGGTAATCACATTTTGTACTACAACTCCTAACAGGGTTGAGGCTTCTAACAAGGCCTATAGTCCCTTAATCAGGACTGATACACTATATGCTTGTAATAGACTCCTAACAGGGTCAACATCCTTAAAAGAGTACTTTTGATTAGTGGATCTTTCTGGGTACCATTGCCACTAGGGTTTTCCCTTGGCCAGGGTTTCCTCAAGAACAAATAATGTGTTATGAGTTGTTTATTGTTATGCATGTTGTTTAGCTTGTTCTAATTAAGTAAAAATAGGATTTGAAAGGTTTTGAAACCTTGTACAAAAGATCAAAAGATATTCAACATTGATCAATCAACTAGGAAAGTGAACAGCAAAAAAAATAAGGCACATGACCCAATAAAAGACAACAAAAAAAAGACTGCTAAGAAGTCAGACGTAGAAAAAGATAGCACAGATAAAAGAAAGCAATAGCTAATTCATCTCCATCAAATCAGAGGCATGAACAGCCAGAAGATCCATATTAGCATTCTAGTCCACCATCTCCATTCCTTTTTTCTTCATCCTAGTTCTTGTGCGGTTGTCGATGCCAGCATCCTTGAGGTCCTTGTTATCCTCACCTTTGTTGAGCTCCAAATTCTCCACAGCAGCTTTAGTATAATCAAGAATCTCAATAATGTTGTGCTCACTGTTCATAGGCTTGTCCAAGTTATGGATTTTCTCTTCCAGAAAAGTAATTCTTTCCTCCTGCCTCTTGTTGTCATTTTTGAGCTTCTCAAAGGCTTGCTCTAAGTCCATAACTTTACCCCCCATATCACCAAAGGCCACACCTTTCCTTATAGCTTCCATCGAGTCTTCAAGACACTTAGCCAGTAGCTTTTCCCCAAAGTTAGCCCTTTTTATCATATTTATTGTCTTATTCTAAACTTGGATATCCTCTTTGATATTTTTGATATCGAGAGAAAAAGACCCCAAAAACTTCCCGAAGGAGATAATACTTTCCTTATGGTAGGAATAAATATTACAGTCTATGTTCATCCTTAAGGGGTTACTAGTCCTGACCTGATCAAGATCTTTACCTATTATTTTATCCTTCTCCTTCTCCTTATGATTAGCACATGTATTAGTCATGTTCTCCTCCTCTTGAATTTTGTCAACAATGCTATAATTCCTTTTACCCTTCTCTTTCTTGTGCACCATTTTCTCCTCTTCATCAGAAGAGTCAAAAAGGCCTTTTTTCTTAGTACTCCCATTGCTTTCCACTTTTTTCCCTTTACTTTTTGGGCTTTTTCTTTTCATTTTTTCTTGATTCTGAAGGTCATCCTCAGAAGTAGAAAAATCATCATTCAACAACTCAATTTTTATTTTAACAGTGCTAGCCCTATTTTTACCTTTGCTCTTACTTGCTTTCTTACCATCATCCCTACTGTCATCTTTCATGTCAGCTTCAAACATCCCATCCAAGCCCTCCTACTCAGTATTATCTTCATTAGGGTTGAAACCCTTACTGATAGGTCTAGCCACATTTTTGTCTTTCATATAGTTGTAGAGGATAACCATGAGACCCTGATGGGACGTGTGGTCCCCTTTAGGATCTTTCTGCAAGCTCTTAATAGTGTAATTCATGGAACACATCAATTAATAAGGAATACTAATAAATCCATCTTGTTGAAAATGATTCAAAATAACAAAATGGTGACCATAAGCTCTGGAAAACCTCCCATCAAGGGTGAGGTAACTAATGATAGCATAGAGAACAAAGTGCCATGGTCTACTGATATGAGTAGGGCTGATAAACCTACCTACCTGTTTAACCAATCTAGCTTCTTCCTCCTTATTTTTTGGGAATTTCTCAGCCGTCAAATCAGAGGAACTCTTGTGACAGTAAAATTTCATCCCTTCCTTAAGGATCCCTATCACATCAGCAATGTAATCTTCATTGATATCTATCTGATAGTTATTAAATAGAATCTTACCATTTTTCTAGTTCTTAAGGAAGTACTAAGTGATGCCCAAGTTGCCCCCCTTGATTTTCTCCATGTAGATGCTGAAGTTACCCTTCTTGAGAATCTCCCAGGCCTCCCTTTTCTATCTCCAATCATTGCAATTCATAAGTTCATATCTTTTTTTACCACCTCCCATCTTCGTATTTTGATAGAAGAGCCTAACAATGATGTAAATGACAACAACCCCTTTACTGATATTAGTATTAATATTCGATCTTTTCAGAGTGCAAAAATCATGTGAGGATACATGATGCTGCAATAATTAATCTTTACCTTCCTCATTTTTATCCCCATCTAGCTTAAGTTGTCTTTCACTTCTCTGGTTTCTGTAAGATCTCTCATGCTGAATGATGGATTTGATCTCAAGTGGAAAATTGTTCCTGTCCTACCAAGATGTGACTTCCCCTTTTTTGCAAGAATAATTAGCAACCCAATCAGCCACCACATTACCTTCATGATAAATGTGAGTTATGATACACTCAACCATTATACTAATTTACTCTCTAGCAGCTTTAATTATATTATCAATGGTCCATGAAGGTTTATATTTTTCATTGAGACAATCAATGATATTTTTTGAATCTCCTTCGAGCCATAATTTATTACAATTATATTCTTTGGCTAAGATGATGCCCTGATAAGCCACAAAAGCCTCAGCCATGTGGTTGGTCTGAGTACTGATAGGGATAGCTTTTATTGATTTTCAATTACCATTCTCATCCCGTATGATGATACCACATCCAACAATGCTTGGATTCTCCTTGGACGCACCATCAAAATTAACTTTCATCCAACCAGGAGGCAGGTAGTCCCATTTCATATCATCCCTTGGATTAGTCTTGTTCTTGTTATTGGTTTGAATTCTCCACTTTTTTAGGGTAATAGTATCCTCTTCATCAACATTAGCACCCTCTAAATTCATCATTCTATAGTTTTCACTAATTAGTCTACTAGTTTTCTTGAATAAAATCTTGGGAGGGGTATTAGTCTCTCTGAAGATTATGTCATTTCTCTCTTTCCATAAAGCCCAACATATATGAGGTAGGGCATAGTTCCATATCCCCTTAATGTCTTTGTTTCTAGAAGTAATGTTCCAAGAATTTAACATTCCCTCCATGTCTTTAGGGAGCAACCAATTCAGATTGAAAGTATTGAAGAAGAGGCCCCACATTTCCTGAGTGTAAGCATAGTGAATAAACATATGATTTATAGATTCTTCATCTTCCCTACACAGATAACACATGTTAGTTAAATACATACCTCTCATTTTCAAGTTATGCTTGTTATGTTATGCATGTATACAGATAATCTATTATATCCATAATTGGGAAAAATATAAAGTTTGTAGAATATTGATTCACCCCCCCCTCTCAGTATTCCCTATTTCTAACAGACTACAATATCTGACTCACACCAGACTAGATATTGCTAATGTTATTGGAATTGTGGCTAGATATTACATAAAACCCAAAGAAACACATCTAGCTATTGTGAAAAGGATACTGAGGTATCTAAGAGGAACCATAGACTATGGCTTATGATAGAAATGATAGCTTTGAACTTCATGCCTATACTGATGCTGATTGGGTAGGGAATATTGATGATAAAAAAAGTACTAGTGGAGGTGCATTTTTCCTTGGGAAAAGGTTGGTTTCTTGTCTAAGTAAGAAACAAGATTATATAGCACAATCTACTACTGAATCAAAGTATGTTATTGCTGCTATAAACTACACTCAGATTATTTGGATGAAAAAAATGCTGACATACATTGGAATAACTTTTGAAGAGCCTATGATTATCCATTGTGATAACACCAGTATAGTAAATATGTCAAAGAATCTAGTGATGCATTCCAAAACTAAACACATTTCTATCAATTATGACTTCTTGAGAGACAAGCTAGCAGAACAAGAAATCAAATTAGAATATATCAGTACAAAAGAGTAGATTGTAGACATCTTCACAAAGCCACTACCAAAAGAGACCTTTGAATATCTCAGAGGTATGCTAGGGGTTCATGCCCCTCCTAGTTAGAACTAAATGATGTAGAGATGTATCAGTCCAGAGGTATTCAAAGCCTTATCACTATTTGGATTGGATGTAGGGATCTAACCCTCAGGGGGAGTGATCATGGAAGAAAGTTTATCTGTGAAGGTAGTCAAACCCTCATGGCACCCTTTGCCATTGTTTTCAAAGGGGGAGTGTTTCTATGAGAAAATCCTCACTATATGGGGAGATTTTTCAATTGAAGGACTTTTGGATTAATATAACTTTGGGATAAGATTTTCCCATATGTTGACATCAATGCCAAAGGGGGAGATTGTTGGAGATTTCTAATGCATGGGTGGTGATTGAGACATTTAATATGTTTAATCACTATGTTACTAAATGGGCACTCATACTATTGTCATTTCTATTTTGTCACTGATGTCAACATATGCTTCTATGAAGGAGCCAGACTGGTAATCATAGTGTACAGACCCTGTACAGATGTTTTTGATGCTGCAAAGTTAGATGAGAGTTCAGGTCGATCTTGTGATCTTATATCTGAGATCACATCATTAGATGTTTCATATTAAGAGAGTTACAACTATTTTGGTAAAGACTGGTCACTGGACTATGACAGTGAGAATTGAAAGAGTTAGTCTCTGGGTTTTTGGTATAGCTTTCAAAGGATCTGGATTCAAGGTATGCAAACTTGAAGGATGATGGAAAAGGTACTTAAGGATGTTCATTAGTTAGCACAAGGTACTAAATGATTGGTGGCATCATCTATGGCGTGTGCTTTGACGATGGCTTATTTTGAAGCTGAATCAGGGAATGAAGTGTGTGTTTTGTTTGGCAAGCATAAATTAAGGATGTCGGTCCTTAATTATTGTAATGTAATCATTGTAGAATTGTTTTAAATATCATGTGTATCTTAGCAAGGGTTTATGTAATTTTTTGTAACTAGGAAAGCCTCATGGGGCTGACTTGATCATGGTAAATTGTAATAAGGTATATATGTAGAATCTTTTCTTTGGAAAAGATAGGGATGGAATAAATGTGACATAAAGAAGTTGGAAAAGCTGCAAGATTGTGTCTGTTGTATGTAGAGAAGAGCTTTACTGGTGGACTTCATTGGAACTGATCAAGCAAAGACAATTGCTGGAAAATAGTTCAAAATATTGTGTATTTATTTATATACACCTGTTGTGAACTAGTGAGTTATGAAGGTGGATTTAACCTTCTTTGGGTAGTGAGCCCTCTCTTTTGTTCTTGAATCCTAACAGGGTATGTCCTCTAACAAGGACTATGTACTATAATATTTCAATAAGATCCTAATAGGGCTATATATTCTAACAAGGATTACTATACTCTTAGTACATCATTTGTGGGTGCTAATTCCCACCAGGGATTTTACCTTTAACAAGGTTTCCCCAAAACCAAAATATTGTGTTATTGTTTTTGCATTCATTGTGTTCATTGGATATGATATTGAAGGGCTTAAAGATTAAAGTCTAATATTATGTTATACAACTGACTCACCCCCCCTCTCAGTTGTATTGTGGACTGTTATTCCTAACAGGTCACACCTTACAGTGTATTTTGTAACCTTTAATAGGGTTAGCTCCTAACCGAGCTCACTTCAGAACAGTGAAATATTTTGGGTTATCAGTCCTAGGTGGTTCTTCCATTAGCAGGGTTTCCACATTAAATCTTTTTGTTATGTCTTATTTGTTGTGATTGGATTACTATCATACTTTACATATTTCTGTATCATCTTAAAATGGAAGAACTTCCATGGTAAGAGAATTTATCCCTCTGAGTAAGTGGTATGGGGTCATGTTAAGCACCTTGATTGGGTCTTTGAATGTATCTAGCTTTTCCCCCTATTCTTCTTTCCTCTGCACCTAATTTTCACTTTATATCTACATTTCCTAGCATTTTGGGTTAGGATCCTGAGGTTTTTGACCACAAGGTCAAAGTCAACCTTATGGGTCAAAGTTGACCTCAACCCTAACTTGGTCAAGACTGACCTCAACCCTGACTTAGGTCAGAATCAAGCTCATCCTTGATCCCCTGTATAGATTTCAAATTTCCTTGATTTTTGAGTGTTGGGTTTCGGGGATATTTGTTTTCCCACCTCTGTGTCAGCCATTTTGGGTTTTGAAATGGTAAATCCTTATATTTCATTTAATCTAGGTATATTTTCTAAAGGTTAGGACCTAATTGGGATTTAATTCTCCAAGGTGGCCCCTCTTGAAAATTGTGCCCTAGTTCACTATAAAAGGAGGCCTTCATCCCTCATTTTCTCCATCAAGTTTTGTGAGATCCATCATCCACATATCTCAAGAAATTTCATGAGTGAGCTCTCAAGTGCAAGCAAGTGAATTCAAGCATTCAAGCAATCCTTCAAGTGTTCAAGTAGTCATCCATCAAGTAGATCCATTGTTAGCCATTAAAGGATTCAATCTCTTTGGAGCCCCCTTGAAGATCCATCCTTCTACATTCATCCAAGCCTCCTCATATGCAAAGATCAATTCAAGATTGGTGTTTAAGATGAAATGCCATTGATTTGATACATCCTACATTCATTCTACATCCATTGAAGCATTCCTACTTATGGATTCAAGGATTGGAATCCTCTATAAGGACTGCAACATAAGCGAGGTGAATTGTTTCATTTACTTTTTTTATACATACTACATTTCAATTCAATTTCAAGGTTAATTCCTAAATTGGGGTTTGACCAAGGCAAACCCCCCATACAAACAAAAAACCCTTTTTTCTTATAGGTATAGGTGTAGAATTTTGGATCTGAGATCGGATTTGGATACCCTTTTCGATGAACTTCTGAGATCTGTGAACAAAGTCAGAATTGACCTTCAAATAAAGAATCTAGTCTTTGACCTTTTATGAGGGTCAAAGACTACCTACTGTCAAAAAGATAAAATATTTCTGGGTTTTCTTCATCTCGATATTTCCAGTCTGAAACAAGTTGTAGAATTGCTTGAAAGTACACAGACATCAAAAATTGGCATTTTCTAGATTTTCCCTATTTTGAGGTTAGTACTTGTATTTCAATTATTTCAAATTTCAAGCATAATTCTCCATAGGGAAATATAGGGTTTTTGTCTCTCTTTCATATTCTCCATAGATTGATACGATTGTGCATTAACCTTTTGGTTGATCAAATTGGATCTCTCCTTTGGAAATTTGGATTTAGGAGTGAATCTCATATTTCCCCCATACATTACATTAAATAGAGGTGATTCCATTTTACCTCTATTCATTTTGGTGAACCCGACTAGCTTACTCTCTTTCTTTTTGGTGTTAGATTTCCTTTTATCTTATTAGTATTATATTTCTCCTTTGTGTTAAATCTTGCATGCTAATTAGATTTAAAAAATACAAAAATATTCATGCTTTATGTGTTCCGAGTTTAGTTCATTTGCATTGCATTGGTTTATGAGCTTTACTACTACTAGTCCTACTTATAATATTCCGGTTAGAAGAAGTCATAGACTCATGGGTGCCTTTGATCCTAAATCTTCCTCTACTTTCCTTAGGGTCCCAGATGATAATTTGATTCTTCATGATTCCAATCCTACTATGGAGCAAAAATCTTCTCACTCATCTCATGATGAGGATGATTCTTTAAGAGTTCCTCCTGAACAAGTTCAAAAACTTTCAACTGAACTTGATAAAATGGGTAATTTTCTTATTCAGGAGAACCATAATCAAGATTCTATTCAAGCTATAGAGGCTCTTAAGAAATTTCTCTATGATAGTGAGCACGGAGTTAACCTCTTGCGTGGTATTACTCACCTTGTGCATTCAAATGTTAAACCTTTAGCTCAAGAAGCTCATGATTTAGGGTTGATTCCTCCTATCACTAGTGTTGAACCTCCTTCTAATCCTTTACCTAATATTCCTACCTATACTCCTTCTTTGGTGGCTGTGACGGTTCCCTATGTTCCTATGAGTGTTCCTCCTGTGTCCCTTCCTACATCACAACCTTCATATCATAATGTTCCTTTTACTTATTCCAATCCACTTCCAACTGTGGTTCCTAGTGTTCCTCTAGTTGTGTCTTCTATTCATGTAGCTTATTACACTTTACCTAGTGTGTCTAATGTTACTACTCCTCCTATTTCCTCTAATGATTCAACAATCATCAGTTTGGCTCAAACTGTGTCATCCTTACAACAACAACTTGCTTCCTTAACTCAAAACAAGTTTAGTATCCCTACATGTGACATGGGAGGTCCTTTTTCCTTGGATATTATTCATACTCCTATTCTTTAGCAAGTCGATATGCCTTGTATTGAGAATTATAATGGAAAAGGAGATCATGTTCATCATGTTAAAAGATTCCAAATCCTTTGTAGTGATTATGCTCATGACCATAGGATTTTAGCCAAACTATTTGCTAGAACCTTCCATGAAAAGGCTTTACAATGGTATTGTTCCTTGCCTCCTTATTCTATTGATTCCTTTCCAAAACTAGCTAATGCCTTTATTCAACAATTTCAAAACAAAATTGGCCCGCAAGTGTCTTTGACTGATTTGATGCATTGTAAACAAACTAATAAAGAAAAATTAACTGAATTTATTGGTAGATTTAAGCATTTGCATGCTCACATTTCCTATCATGTTCCTAATATTGAAATTCAATGTATGTTTATTTCAAATTTGCAAAAATATATTAGAGATAAGATTTTTCTTACTGAATTTACCTCTTT
Source organism: Chamaecyparis obtusa (assembly GCA_027943335.1). Lineage (NCBI taxonomy): Eukaryota > Viridiplantae > Streptophyta > Pinopsida > Cupressales > Cupressaceae > Chamaecyparis > Chamaecyparis obtusa. The sequence continues at coordinate 2,061,741 of BSBK01000451.1, read as the reverse complement.
TCAACAACTTTGTGCAACACTTCATCATTATCAATTACAAGTGAGTCAATTTGAGAGAAACACTCCAATGGCTCCTATTCTAGTTGATAAGAGTGATGCTACTCCTAATCCAAAAAAAATTCAAAAATTCAACAACTATGTCAAGATAAACAAACAAGCAAATGCAGTTACTGATCAAGTTGTTGTTACATCTCACAATGCCACTTCTGCATCCACTACTTTTCGATTAAATTGTACATTTACTCCTCTTTTTAAATCTTTACATGCTATTATGAATAGGTTGTTAACTACTAATATGATTACATTACCTCCTATTTGACCTCTTTTACCTGTTATGATTGCCTCTAAATATTTTGATCAAAATGCTTTGATCAATATCATCATCAGAATGGTATAATACTGAGAAATGTTATTCCTTAAAACATAAGGTTCAAGTCTTAATTGACTCTAATGCCTTATCTGTTGATAATCTTGATAGTAGTGGAAACAAATCTATCTCTCCTCCTAATCAAAACCTTCAAATCTATATGAATCCTTTACCTATGCATGATACTAATACCATTGTTCAACCATCTGTTGTGGACATTATGTACAATTCTAAGATGGATGATCTCAATCATGTTGTTAATCAAGTGGATCATGTTGGTCAATCTGTATCTCCACCTCAACCTCCACCTCAACCTTAGATTCAATCTCAACTTCAATCTCAACCTCGACCAAAACCTAAACCTAAAATGAAAAATCAACCTAAACATCGATAACCTAAGAATAAAAGACCTCAAGAACTTTTGATCACCTTTGATGACTCTGAGACTATTAAGGCTCCTAATGGTCCCCTTTACATTTATGATAGGATTTCTCAGAAACCTACTCGTGGTTGTCTTGTTGATCCTACATCCTTAGTCAATGTTATTACTGAAGAAAATATTTTTATGAAAAGCTTACAATGTGATTCTTATCATACATTGGATGTGTGGATTCAAACTTGTAATGGTTTTATTTATCCATCATTTGGTTCTATTACTTTACCAGTTGAACTCTATGGAAACATTGTGAACGCTACCTTTCTTGTGGTTCCTACTTCTAATCAATTTCAAGTTAAGCTAGGTTTTCCTTGGTTGAATGTCATGCATACTATTGCTTCACCTATTCATAAGTGTCTTAAGTTCATTCATGATGAAGAATTGAAGATGATTAATCATAGTTTATATCAACCCTCTAGGCCCAGAGATTGTGTTGCTCTTGATTTATTTTGGCCTTCATTACCTAATTCATGTCCTCCTTGACCCAATAATCTTTTCCATTCATATCAAGCTTATAAATATCATAAGATTCTTGAATTAATCATACCTCCTATGGATATTAATCATGGTCTTTTTCCTACACCTTCTATACCTCCTTTAACTATGGCTTCTAGTTCTGTTAATCAAGTTCCTTCTATCACTCTTCCTAAAGAACCTATGAAAGATCTTGTGATTGTTCCTCCTATTGCTGATAATCCTATTGAACTTCCTAAAGAACCTGTGAAGGATCCTGTGATTATTCCTCCTATTTCTCAACCTATTTCAAATAAATCAAAACATAATCAATCTGCTAACGAATGTCATAAAAAGCATTGTGCTCATGCTAAAGCTCATAATTCTATTCTTCAAATATCTCTACCTTCTTCGGATAAGACTATGCATGATGGGTTAGAAGAATTTGTTACTAATAATGATGTTAATATGCATGATTATGATGATTCTATTCATATCTTAGATCCTATTTTGATTAATTTGGATAAAGAAGATACTCTTGATGATATTGATGATGTTAATGATGAATATGAGACTATTGACATTAACATTGATTTACCTAATATGCTTTCATCACAATTAACTCTTACACCTAGTGTCAAACATTGTGATTCTCAAGAGGATCCTTGTTTGGAACTGGCTATCATTCCTACTATGTTGGATATAGTCCCTCTTGTGAGTTACCCAACTTCCCTAAATGATATACAACAAGATGGGGAGAGTAGGTAGCATGCTTGATCGGCTTGTCCTTTGTGGTAGCTTTGTTGTGTGTTTTCTTGCTGTACTGTGCTTCTCCCGTAATGTGTTTGCCAAATGTTGTTAGATTCTTTTATACGATCCTTGTCACTCATTTGGTACAAGGTGATAAAGGAATCAAAACTATTTTTCAAATTCCTGTATATGTATCTCTATTCTTCTATGCATTATTCAATGTTATGTTTTAATTGTGCTATTGTTCATTAATGTTTCCTTGTGTAATCTGCTTGGAATCGAGATATGGTAGCACTGATTCTTTTTGGTCTCCATGTCATGGTCCAAAAAGATTCTCCTTCATATATCTTATCTGATCTTTCCTCCTTTGTGATTGTAGTTCTACTTTCTTTGGGGAATGATGTCAATTTATTTGCATTAATATCATATATATATTAGCTTATGATCATACTGACCCCACGATAGGTAGATCCCTTATGTGTTCTTTGTATGTTTCTATGATATTTCCCATGATTTGTCTTCTTCTGGGGGCATCTCGACATGGAAACATAATCAGTGGAATTGTTTATGTTTCCATTAATGCCATTACTCTTGTTAAAGTGTCAACAATGACTTTAACATGGGGGCATACACTCTACTCACCTATTGCACACATGCACTTTTCGATACACACACATATTTTTCAAAATACCTTTTCTCCCTTTTTGGATTAGTAACTAATCCTTAAAGCATGGATTTATATTTTAGGATCTCTTGATCCCTCCAACTTCAAATATACATACATTTTGATCCCTTAAGTTCGAAGGTGTCCTTAAGATTGGATCTCTTTTGTTTTTTTTGTTTTATTATTATGGAATAGAATATTCCTAAGGGTGAATCCTTGATGGGTTGACTAGTGAGTAGTCACATTCACTAGGTAGTTCAATTCCATCTTTCCAATTGTGTTGTCTCCTTGTGTGGTTCACAATGGGACATAAGTTCTCATTGGGCAAGGTAATCACACCCTTTCTTTCTCTCTCTAGAGATGTCTCTCTTATTGTGATCTAGGAGTCGATGAAGACTTGGGTCCCTAGGGGCTTAAGGTTTCTCTTTATCCCTTGGATTATGATAAGATTATCTTTTCATTCTGATCTCCTTTACCAAGAGTTTGCATCGAGTCCATACTCTTGCTAAAGTGGGGGCTTAATGTATCATCTTAAAATGGAAGCACTTCCATGATAAGATAATTTAGCCCTTTGAGTAAGTGGTCTAGAGTCATGTTAAGAACCTTAATCAGGTCTTTGCATGTATCTAGCTTCTCCCCCTATTCTACTTTCCTCTGCACCTAATTTTCACTTTATATCTGCATTTCCTAGCATTCTGGGTTAGGATCCTGAGGTTTTTGACCACAAGGTCAAAGTTGACCTTATGGGTCAAAGTTGACCTCAACTCTAATGTGGTCAAGATCAACCTCAACCTTGACCTAGGTCAAAGTCAAGCTTGTCCTTGACCCCCTATCCAAATTTCAAATTTCCTTGATTTTTGGGTGTTGGGTGTCGGGGATATTTGTTTTCCCACCTCTGGGTCGGCCATTTCAAGTTTTGGAATGGTAAATCCTTAAATTGCATTTAATCTAGGTATATTTTCTAAAGGTTATGGCCTAATTGGGATTTAATTCTCCAAGGTGGCCCCTCTTGAAGATTGTGCCTTAGTTCACTATAAAAGGAGGCCTTCCTCCCTCATTTTCTCCACCAAGTTTTATGAGATCCATCATCCACATCTCTCAAGAAATTTCATGGGTGAGCTCTCAAGTGCAAGAAAGTGAATTTAATAATTCAAGCAAGCCTTCAAGCCTTCAAGTGTTCAAGCATCCATCCATCAAGGAGATCCATTCTTAGCCATTGAAGGATTCAATCTCTTTGGAGCCCCCTTGAAGATCCATCCTTCTACATTCATCCAAGCCTCCTCATATGCAAAGATAAATTCAAGATTGGTGTTGAAGATGAAATGCCATTGATTTGAGACATCCTACATTCATTCTACATCCATTGAAACATTCCTACTTATGGATTCGAGGATTGGAATCCTCTATAAGGACTTCAACATAAGCGAGGTGAATTGTTTCATTTACTTTGTTTATGCATACTACATTTCAATTCAATTTCAAGGTTAATTCCTAAATTGGAGTTTGACCAAGGCAAACCCCCCATATAAACAAAAACCCCCTTTTTCTTGCAGGTACAGGTGTAGAATTTTGGATCTGAGATCAGATTTGGATACCCTTTTCAGCAAACTTCTGAGATCTACAAACAAATTTAGAATCGACCTTTAAATAAAGAATATAGCCTTTGACCTTTTATGAGGGTCAAAGACTACCTGCTATCAAAAAGATAAAATATTTTTGGGTTTTCTTTGTCTCAATATTTCTAGTCTGAAATAGGTTGCATAATTACCCAAAAGTACACACAAACATAAAAAATTGGCATTTATAGATTTCCCCTATTTTGAGGTTAGTACTTGTATTTCAATTATTACAAATTTCAAGCATAATTCTCCATAGGTAAATATAGGGTTTTTCTCTCTCTTTCATATTCTCCATAGATTGATTCGATTGTGCATTAACCTTTTGGTTGATCAAATTGGATCTCTCCTTTGGGAATTTGGATTTAGGAGTGAATCTCATATTTCCCCCATACATTACATTAAATAGAGGTGATTTCATTTTATCTCTATTCAATTTCATATTTAATTAATCGGTAAACACAGTTTTGGAAATTATTGGTATTCGATAAATGAAGAGAAAGATAGTTATCTTATCTTATCAAGTTTATTTTTTTATAGAAGTTTGAAAAATTACATCTATTAGTATTTTGGTATATAGATTGAACTGAGTACAACTCAAGAAAGGAAAAAAATATGACACCGTATGAACTCTGGTATGGACAAACATCTAATGTAAGATATTTCAAGATATTTGAAAGAAAATGTTATATCAAGAAAGATGAAATGAAAGGAAAACTTGATACCAAAAGTGATGAAAGAATATTTCTAGGATATTCTACTAAAGAAAGGCCTATAAGTGTTTGAACAAAAGGATAAACAAAATGATAGAAAGCGCTAATGTAAAGATTGATGAATTCTCATAATAGAATGAGAAAGGTAGTGGAAAGAAACCAAAAGGATATAGTGAATTGATCTATTTTAAATCTGAAATAGAAACAAAAATAGAGCAAGCAAGTACAAGAACAAATAATGCTCAACTGACAACACAACATCAAGCGAGAATAGGATAGTAAGGTGAAACTAGTGAAAGAAATTATCAAATTAAGAATACATAGCTAGTAACTCCAAGAATCATGAGATGAAACCATAGCTTTTTAGATATAATTGTATACAAGAATGAAGGAGTATTAACAAGAAGTCAATTAAGAGCTAGAGATAGTACATGTTTACTATGAGAGATAGAGCCAAGAATGGTGGAAGATGCATTAGAAAATGATGATTGGTTGCAAGAAATGAAGGAAGAAATTGAATAGATTGAGAAGAACAATACATGGTCATTAGTACCCAGACCAAAAGACAAAAAATTTATCAATAATAAATGGGTTTTTGAAAATAAATTAAATGAGAATGGTTAAGTGATTAGAAATAAAGCAAGACTGGTATATAAAGGTTATGCACAAGAAGAAGGACTAGATTATGGAGATACGTTTGCACCTATTTATAGATTGGAAGGAGTGAAAATATTGTTGGCTTATGCTTCCTACAAATGATTTAAATTTTGTCAAATGGATGTGAAATCTTCTTTTCTAAATGGAATACTAGAAGAAGTATAGATTGAATAACCTGAAGGATTTGTTGCAGAAGAAGGTAAAGAATTAGTTTGCAAGCTACAGAAAGCATTAGATGGTCTAAAGAAAGAACCAAGAGAATGATATGAAAGAATACACTCTTATCTTATTAAGATTGGATTTGAAAGAACAAATTATAACAATGGTGTTTATACGAAAGATGAAAGTAAGGATAAAGTGTTGATTGTTGAAATATTTGTTGATGATATAATCTTTCAAGGAAATGATTTAATGAGTAAAGATTTTTTTTAAGAAATGAGGAAATAATTTGAAATGTCTATGAAAGGAGAAATACAATTCTTTATTAGATTAAAAGCACAAAAAATGAAGAAAGGAATATACATAACTCAGTCCAAGTATTTTAATGAAATATTGAAATTTTTTGGAATGGATGATTCAAAACCTGTCAGTACACCCATGGTTACTAGCTGTAAACTGTCAAAAGAATATAATTTTAAGGAATTCAATGAAGTATTATACAAATAAATGATAGGAAAAATACAGTATGTTGTTCACAACAGACTTGATATTTCACATGCTATTAGCATAATTGCTAGATTTTCACCTAATCCTAAAGATTCACACATGATTGTAGTAAAAAGGATATTTAGATATTTAAAAGGAACTGAGGACTATGGTATGAGAAGAAAGGATATTTTGATCTTAAATTTTATATAAACACGGATTGGGTATGAAACATTGATGATAGAAAAAGTAAAAGTGGAGGAGCCTTTTATCTTGGAAATAGATTAGTGTCATGGTGACACAAATGAGGATGGGGAGAGGGGCCAAAGGCACACCTTAACCAGATCCACCTTACAGAACAACACACACAAAAGAAACAACACTGAACAATGAGAGAGAGAATGCATATACATTTTTATATTAACTTCAAATTGATTCATACATGTCAGGCTATAAGGCCTTCCTGGTTTAGGCTAGATATTACAATCAAGTACAAAAGTCCTCCATTAACATGTGAGGATCTGCTAACAATCTCTAATTTTCTATCTTCTATCTTCTATCAAGACTGACTCATGAAACTCTAACCAAAAAAATAAATTTATACAAGAGGCTACCGAACCAAGTCGACCTTCAAATCCATAATCAATAGAAGGGATGACCAGATCTAGGTCCACATGATTCCCAATGATGGATACCAACATTAAATTCACAACCCAAATTAAATGCACAAGTTGGCCTCAAAAGAAATCCAAAACAAACAACTCAGTAAGCCAAGAAATTGAGTGTTAGACAAGCATCACCGAGTGCTAGGGAAATTCATAGAGTGCCAGAGAGATAAGTGACCAACACCGGTGAACAAAGCAAACTGAGCAACGTCAAACCACTCATTCAAAGTAGCAACTGAGAAACAAAGACAAAATCAAATATGATTTTGGTGACACAGGATTGCCAAGGACCCAAGATGCTCCTACATCAGCCACCTGGGGTTATTTGAAATGATTCTCTGAATCATGAAATAGGTATGATCCAAGCTACATCCAACTCAGACTGTGAAACCCATGAACTATCTTCAATTAGTCTATTCTTCCACTTTAGCAGATATTCCATATATTGTTTTCCTCTTGTACTTCTTCCAATTCTTTTCTCCAAAATATTTTCAACTTCTTCATTCTACTTCTTAGGATAATCCATTGGTACTATCATGTCTTCATCAGGTTCATGAAACTCATACAAATCAACAATGTTGAATATAGGTGATATATCCATGTCATCAGGTAACTCAATCTCATATGCATTTCCACTATCAAATTTTCTCAAAATCTTGCAAGGTCCAAAATTCTTCATCTTTAGCTTCTCATGTGTTCCAACATGAAATCTGCCTCTCTTGAAATGAACCATCACTTCATCACCAACATCAAAAGTTTTATGTCTTCTTAATCTATCAGCTCTGTCTTTGTATTTATGATTACTCAACCCATTTCATATGTCTCTGATTCAACTTATTCTAAATACCCAAATACTATAAAGCCTTATGATCGGTATAGAACACAAATTCACTCAGCATCAAATAATATCTCCATTTCTTCAGTGCTTAAACAATAGTATAGAATTCTTGATTATACACAAAATATTTCCTTTTTTCATCATTCAAATTTTCACTAAAGAAAGCAATAGGTTTACCTTCTTGACTCAACACAGCTCCAATTGCACTTCCACTTGCATCACATTCCACTTGAAATACCTTATTGAAATTAGGCAATGCCAAAATAGGCAATTCAACAACCTTCTGCTTCAGATTCTCAAAACTTTTATCAGCTCCCTGTGTCCACTTGAATTTTCTTTTGTCTCCTCTCATAATTTTAGTCATAGCATTACAAATTAAACTCAAATTCCAAATGAATTTTCAGTAAAAACTTGCCAAACCATGAAATGATCTTACCTCACTAGCATTCTCAGGTGTAGGCCAATTCAAAATAGCTTCAACCTTTTCAAGATCTATTTTCAAACCATCAGCTGAAATCACAAATCCCAAATACACAATCTCCTCTTTCATGAGTGAACACTTTTTCAAATTTATCAACAACTTTTCTTCTTTCAATCTTTGCAAAACTTGTCTAACATGCAACGAATATTCTTCTCTGATCTTACTGAATATCATAATATCATCAAGATATACAATCACAAACTTGTTGGAGATTTTCTAGCATGCCAGTACTGGCTCTATGTTTGTCATTGATGACATCATATGGAAAGTAGCATGCATGGAATTCTTATGTAGTAAGATTTTAGTATATGTAGCATGGACATGATATTAGCATGATATCATGGGCACAGAGGTTAACTATTAGTACAGACAGTTATATAGTAGCTAGTGTCAATAGTGTTCCTGATAGAATAAAAAGTAGTATTCTATGTATGGTTGTTTGTACAGTTATCATGGAGCCTTTTGTGCTTGGATATATGTTGAAGACATATTAGTGATGTTTCACTCATGGATGCATAGTCTAATGATTAGTAGAAGTGAAGTTATGCAGTCACTATTCACTAGTAGCAGTTTCCTGTGTTTGTTCAGCAGAGTCGACAAAAATTTTATTGGTTCTGGAGTTGCACCTATCTTTTGGGTATGCACCCTTGGATTTAAGCATAGAGAAGAGTTATTGATTTTTAGTTAAGAGTGCATGAAGTAATTCATCTTGAGAATAAAGATACGGTTGTTTTGGTAGAGCTAACAGTGTGTAGCGTGTGTCTACAATTATCTTATTGGATAAGTCCCATATTATGTTGTGTGCATAGTAGAGCTGATAGAATGTTTATCAAAGTTTGTTATGGTTTCTCTAATTTGATTTCAAGTTGGTTCTAACAAGCTAACTTGATTAAATCATTTAGAGGAAAGATATTTATAGATAGTCATTTGCAATTGCTTTAGTGTGGTTCATAGTTGATTAAGAAGATCATAGTAGAGTGTGTGAAGTGTTGAGCCATCAGAAGAAGGTCTATGTGACCAAGTAAAGTGTTAGTGCTATTCATTGGAACTGATCCAGATAGTAGGTCTAAGTGTAGTTCACCAAGATCCAAATATAGTTTGTATCTGTTATTTAGAAGGTTGTACCCTTCGCTCCTTTGAGTAGTGAGCTCTCAGATAGTGCATCCTCTCCCCTAACAAGCACAATTTTAAAAGACTCCTAATAGAGTCTGACCCTTGACTAGGTCTACTATACTAAATATATTGTAAAATAACTCCTAACAGAGTTAAGGATCTTCTAACAAGGATCATAATGCACTAGTGTAGAATATTAGTGGGTGTCAATTCCCACCAGGGTTTTTACCTATTTGGATTTCCCCGTAACCAAAATATTGGCGTTGTGTTCAAGTGTTCTTTCATTTTGTTTATGCTTTATGTTTAATATACTTAATTGGATAAATAATTGAAACTTGTAGATAACTAATTCACCCCCCCTCCCCCCCCCCCCTTCTTAGTTATCTCTTGGGAGTATTCCTAACAAAACTTACCCAAGAATTTATTCAAAACTTCATTCATCAATCTCATAAAAGTACTTGGTGCATTAGTTAAACCAAAATGCATAACTAACCACTCATAAAAACCTTCTTTTGTCTTGAAAGAAGTCTTCCATTCATCACCTTCTCTAATTCTAATATGATGATACCCACTTTTCAAATTAATTTTAGTAAAATACTTTGCTCCAATCAAACTATCCATTATATCATCCATTCTCGATATAGGAAACCTATACTTAATGTTATCTTGTTGATTGTTTTGGAATCAGTACACATTCATCATTCTCCATTCTTCTTAGGTTCCAATACCATAGGTACTACACAAGGACTCAAAATTTCTTTGATCAAACCTTTCTACAACAATTATTGAATCTGTCGGTTCAATTCCTAATTCTTAGTAGGTGTCAATCGATGAGGTGCCTTATTTGGTAAACTAGCTCCAAGGATAAGATCCATCCAATGATCAATGCATCTCTTTGATAGAAAACCATTAGCTACATTATTAAAAGTAATTTCACTATACTCAATGAGTAACTTATCAATCTCCTCAGGGACATTATCCTCTATTTTATTACTCGGTTTGTTAGGAATCACAACAAAACATACATCATTCTTCTTTAAATCCTTAATAAACTTTATTCCTTCAATCAAGAAAACTTTCACAGATGTGCAAACATTACTAACAAGTTCTTCCATCAAAGGTAACAAGATTTGTCTTCTCCCATCAACCCAAATAGTATACTTATGCAATCTCCCATCATATATAGCATGTCTATAATATTGCCAAGGTCTACCCAACAAAATATGACAAAAATCCATAGGCATGATATCACATAACACCTTATCATAGTACTTTCCAATTTTCAAATTCACATAACATTGTTCACTTACCAAGAGTGTATGCTCATTTTTTATCCATGAAATATGATAGGGCTTTAGATGTTCCAACCTTTTCAACTGTAGCTTTGTGACCATCTCCTCAGATGCTAGATTCTTTGAGCTACTACTGTCAATGATTACTTTCCAAACTTTGTCAGAAAATCTACATCTGGTCTTGAACAAACTTTTCCTTACCAGATCTTCCTTTTTACCTTCATTCCAAAGTGCTCTCCTTACCATCAAGTTATTTTCCTTCTCAGGTTCATCCAGTGACTCTTCTTGCACCAAAGAATTTCTACTGCTACCAGCCTTCTTACTTCCATGTGTACACTCAAATGATCTATGTCCTTCTTCTCCACAATTGTAGCAAGTTCCTCAGAAACCACCTCTTTTGTAACCACCTTGGTAGTTATTATCTCTACCTCTAGATGAACTTTCATCTTTCCATTCAGTCTTTCCTTTATCTAGAGTTGTCTTTTCAAGTTCAGATCTACTATTTTCACCATGGGATCTACCTCTTCCTCTAGGGAATCTATCACCTCTACCTCTTTACCTTTTCTCATGTCTTTTATTCATTTTCTCCTCAGCTTTCAATGCAAATTGATAAGCCCCTTCAATGTTCTCCAATTTGACCAAATTGATTTCTTCTTGGATGGAAACTCTCAAACCATTCAGGTATCTAGTAATTGTTTCCACATCATCTTCATCATGTCCAGATTTGATATCTAATCTATAGAATTTTTCAGTATATTCTTTTACCAAGATATCTTTCTTCCTTAAACATTGCATTCACCTAACTAGGTTAAACTGATAATCACAAGGTAAGAACTTTCCTTACAATTTATTCACCATTTTACTCCATACCTTGATTTTGTCTTTTCCTTTCCTCATTTTGTCCGGCTGTAGATGTTCCCACCACAAGGATGCATGAATTTTCAACTTTGTGCTCACAATTTTCACCTTCTTTTACTTAGGTACATTTTCATACTCAAAGTACTTTTCCATATCAGTGATCCAATCCACCAATTCATCAGAATCCAATTTTCCACCTTACTCAGGAGGATTAAAGTGTGGTGTAGACTTCAAACTTGTCAAAGCCTTCAAGAATCTTTCCTTGCCCTGATCCATCATAGGTGCAAGTTCTAAATCACCTTGTTTGACCTCAATTTCATCATCACTAACATCTTCAAGATGTCTTCCTATTCTCTGGGTTGTTTTGACAACTTCTAATCTAGCAGCAAGTTGCCTCAACATGTCTACCAATCCTAGATCCACATCTTGCTTCCCATGAACCATCTTGAAAACCCTCTGCAATTGCAGGTTAGATCATAATCTTCTACCCCACAATAATTCAATTAGGGCTTCACAAGAAGGAACCTTCAAATCTAGATTCACAAACCTAGATCCATATCTCACCTCACTCTAATACCACCTGATGCAAGTGAGGATGGGGAGAGGGGCCAAAGGAACACCCTAACTAGATCCACCTTGTAGAACAACACATGCAAAAGAAACAACACACAACAGTGAGAGAGAGAATGCAGATGCTTTTTTATATTAACTTCAAATTGATTCATACATGTCAGGCTATAAGGCCTTCCTGGTTTAGACCAAATATTATAATCAAGTGCATAATTCCTCCAACATGTGAGGATCTACCAACAATATCTAATTTTCTATCTTCTATCTTCTATCCAAACTGACTCCTAAAACTCTAACCAAAAAACTACATTTATAAAAGAGGCTACTGAGCCAAGTCGGCCTTCAAATCCATAATCAACTAAAGTGATGACCAGATCTTGGTCCAGACACTTCCCAATGATGGATACCAACATTAAATCTGTGTCCCAAATTAAATGCACAAGTCGGCCTCAAAAGAAATCCAAAAAAATAACTCGGTAAGCCAAGAAACCGAGTACTAGACAAGCATCACCAAGCGCTAGGGAAATTCATTGAGCTCCAGAGAGATAACTGACCAACAACAGTGAAAAAAGTAAACTGAGCTACACTGAACCACTTGGTCAAAGTAGCAACTGAGCAACGTAGACAAACTCAAATATGTTTTTGGTGACATGGGATTGCCAAGGACCCGAGATGCTCCTACATCACATGGATGAGCAAGAAGAAGAATTGTATTCGACAATCTACTGCTGAAGAAAAATATGTAGCTACTGCAATAAACTATCAACACATTTTATCGATTAAGAAAATACTTGAAGGTATACAAGAAAAGGTAAATGAACCTATTGTTATACATTGTGATAATACCAGTTCTATTAATATATCAAAGAATCTAGTAATGCACTCAAAGAACAAACACATAGTTATCAAATATCATTTTCTAAGAGAGAAGGTACAAGATAAAGAAGTGATATTGGAATATATACCTACAAAAGAGAAAGTTGTAGATATATTAACTAAACCACTACCTAAAGAGATATTTGAATATCTAAGAGGTAGATTAAGGGTCCTACCCCTATCAAATATAAATTAAGAAGAGATGAAATATGCATTCAGTTCATAGCACTTAATCAAAATATTATGAACATGAATAGATGTATTGGAGGACTACTATATGGGAGAGAAATCTAGGCTAGGCAAAGAGGAAGAAAAGAACACGCATACATTTAAAAGATAATAGCTGAAAGGTTAATCACCTTTGGAATTATTTTCAAATGGGGAGAGATTATTGATCAGATCAAAATGAAAGAGAAATTAGTGTCGAAGGGAAATAATCAAATAAGAAGACAAGAAAAGGAAAGAGACATGCACAGATTAAAATATTGAAGGTTGTTAAGATTGAAAGTAATTTTTTCCATGAATGCCGAAGGGGGAGATTGTTGGCATAACTGCATAGCTATTGGCATAATATGTTGAAGTAGGTTGCTACTGGTAAAGAACAAGATTGGTATACTTAATAATCAGTTATATGTTTGTCATTGATGTCAAACTATATGGAATAATGTTTTGACTTGTTACCATATCTATCAGTTTAAGTAAGGTTCTTATCGAGTAACTACTAAGACTAACAATGGTGGTTAGATGAATGATGTGATTATTTATCATAGTATGATAAGAAGTTAAGCTGAAGGATTCTATTCATAAAGATATTAATCAGTTATGATTAAAGGTTAAGGTAATTTAATTAAGGTACTATGTGTGATGTGAACCTAACCTTTTGGGAGCATGCTAAGACAATCAAACATTAGTCATAACAAGCATGCATTAGCATATAGAAAATCAATTCACAGGCCACCTCCGATTGAGCTAAAACATGAGTACCCTATCATCATTTGATTTGATCATATAAGAGAGATGTGGGTGTGCTCTTGAAACATGAGCATGTCCCCAATTTTATTTAGGAAGTATTAGGATAATTTGAAAGCCATGGATACCCAAAAATGATACAAAAACCAGGTATAGGGAACCTATTTTCCCCCTAGGGTTTCGAGGGTGCAAATGAATCAAATGCAGATTTGAGCTTATGAATGAAATGCAAGGTTGATTTCAACTTCAAAATAGATGCAATATAGATGAAAATGATTAGTATTTTCTTGTAATAAACTAGGTTAATCCAAGTTATCTAATCTAGGATGAATTATAAAGCATAAAAATGAAGTAAATATAACAATCCTATGATATATTATGCTATTCTAGATGCAAATGCACATGATAAAAATTCTTTGAAAATGAGATGTGAATTAGTTATTTTCTCTTGGAAGGGAGGATATTTATAGGATTTGAGGAGAGGCTTGGGTTAGGAAGGGTGGTTAGGGTTTAGAATCAACGGTTGGGGTTTAGGACCAAGGGTTAAACCTTAGGGTCAAAGGGATAAGGATGAAGGGTTTATCACACATGTGTGAAAAATGCTAGGGAAGTGTGCTAGGGGAAAAGGGTGTAAGAAGAGACATAGGATCTCATTAAAAGTCTATAAGAGCCATTAATAAGGGTATAAGGGGTCATTAATGAGTGTGTAAGGCTCATTAATGAGGGTGTTGACCCTAAGTCAAAGGGAGAGAGTTTAGGCTAAGAGGGTTAGGAATCACCTAACCTATCAGGAGAATGATAAGACATTAAAATATTAGTCAAAACAAGCATGCATCGACATATATAAAATCTATTTGCAAGCCCCCTCCGATTGAGCTGAATTGAGAGCACCCTATCACCATTTGATTTTCCCATATACGAGGGATGTGAGTGTGCTCTCAAAACAAAATGAGCATGTCCCCAATGCTATTTAGGAAGGATTAGGATAATTTGAAATCCATGGATACCCAAAAATGACACAAAAACTAGGTATAGGGAACCTATTTTTCCCCTAGGGTTCTGAGGGTGCAAATGAATCAAATACAGATTTGAGCTTATGAATGGAATGCAAGGTTGATTTTAACTTCAAAATAGATGTGATATAGATGAAAATGATTAGTATTTTCTTGAAATAAACTAGGTTAATGCAATTTATCTAAGCTAGGATGAGTTATAAAGCACCAAAATGAAGTAAATCTAACAATCCTATGATATATCATGATATTCTAGATGCAAATGCAGATGATAACAATGCTTTGAAAATGAGATGTGAATTGATTATTTTCTATTGGAAGGGAGGATATTTATAGGATTTGAGGAGAGGCTTGGGTTAGGAAGGGTGGTTAGGGTTTAGGACCAATGGTTGGGGTTTAGGACCAAGGGTTAAGCCTTAGGGTTAAAGGGATAAGGATGAAGGGTTGCTCACACATGTGTGAGAAACACTAGGGAAGTGTGCTAGGGAATAAGGGTGGAAGAAGAGACATAGGCTCTCATTAAGAGGTTGTAAGAACCATTAATGAGGGTGTTAGGGGTCATTAATGAGTGTGTAAGGCTCATTAATGATAGTGTTGACTCAAATTCAAAGGGAGAGGGTTTAGGCTAAGAGGGTTAGGAATCACCCCTTCAAGCAGGGTTAGGGAGTGATTAGGAATGGCATGATAGGTTTAGGGTTTTCTAGAAGATATCTAGGGTTTAGGGTTTTGAAATGAATATTTAATTTATTTAAAGAGGGTTTGGGTTGAGACATAATTTATTAAATAAATTTAATAAATTAAAGGGATAAATATGTAAATTGGATTTAAATATTTTTGGGCAAGGTTATTTAATTAAGATAGAAGGGGGTAATAACAATAATTATTAATTAATTAATTAATTAATTTACTACTGATGATGTCATCAAGACTTTTATTAACTAAAAATAATTTTAATTAACAAGTGGATTTTGAGGTGCCTACATTTTTCCCCTCTTTGATATAGCGTCGCAAGTGGTGTTGCGTCAAAGACAAGAAAATAAGACACCCCAAGCTAGAATATATGGTAAGGGGTTGTGCCCCCTCAAGAAAATAATGCAAAGAGGAAACTTTCAAGAATTTTCTCAAAAAGGATGCAAGTGGGAAGGGAAAGAAGGAAGGAGAGATGAGGAGGATAAATAGACATCCTTCAAGGAGAAAAGATGCATGAATGCAGAATGATGTAGGTACAAGATTAATCTGTATGCATCGATCAAGATTTGGGGAGCTCATTGTATTGGATATTTTGGAGACCAAAACCTAATTTGATATAGAAACAATAGAGACATGCCAAGGTTATGGGTAACTCAAGGCCTTGTCACTAGTGTTGCATAGGAATGACACAAAAAACAAGCATGCAAAGGGTTTCCTAAGCATTAGGCATGACACCTGGAGGAGGCATGGTAGAAACAATACTGAGGAAACCACAAATAGATGACTGACATGCAAGAAGAAAGATGATCAAAAGACCTTGCCTGATATTGTCCTCATTTACAATACACCATGATATAAAGGATCATGGTGACTTTGAGGAGAGAAACAATAGGAAGCTATAAAAGATTAACAAGATCCTAAGGACCAAATGGATGATCATAATGATTACTCCAAAAGATATCCTTTTCCAAGGAGAAAGATTGATGGATTGATGGGGGGAGATTAAATTAGAATGTGAGGAAGGATACACCTCAAGCATGGACCCATTTGATGGATGATGGAAGATTAGTTCAGACATGAGGAAGGATATATCCTGCAAGGACCCATTGGATGAAGAGAATGTTGTGTTTCTATTGGCAAATGATGAATTAAGGATAATTATGAGATCAAGGATAGTCGACAAAAGATTTTGTTGAAGTTCAAGGTTGGGTGGGAAAAGTTCAAATGATCATCAGTTTCTGCAGGACTGAGGAGGATATGTACAACAAGACGCGATGATATAGTACAAAGGGGGCCCAAAGGATAAACAAAAGATCCAAAGGAATAAATGAAATACCAAGTATCTCACAAAAATTTTTCCATAGGTACGATGATGGATGAGGATTGATTTGATTGGTTTGATATGAGGAAGGATACATCCTATGAAGATTGATGATGGATTATTGAACTAGGATTCCTATGATAATAGATAGGTAAGGCACTCAAACCATAAAAGGACTAATGGATCATTGCTAAAGCGCTTAGCTAGATATGGAAAAGGGTCATGACAACTCAAGGGTTAACTAATGCTTAGGATGAGACCTAAAGATACATATGTACAAATGAGCTTAGGTGGCAACACGACTAATGCTAGGGTACAAGACTCAAGATGGGGATGTACAAGGGATTGGGGATGAAGCTGATGCTGCAAAGATATACAAGATGATACTCTAGTTGGGCTATAAAGCCAAGATGGATTGATGGTGGATAGGATGATGATGGATGGTGTGCCCTAAAATGACATAAGGATTGGGAAGGAAGCATCCCAACGATGATGATTTGATTGAGATCAAGATGTGCAACAAGACTAAGGATGTGATTGGATTAGTCGGCTTGATCTTGGATGTTGGATAGCTAGAGGATATGGATAGGATTCTCATGCATTGGAATATTTCTAGGAATATTTGGATATGGATAGGATTCGCATGCATTGGAAGATTTCTAGGAATATTTGGATATGGATAGGATGGCATTGGATTCCATGGGGGTATATTTATCTCGATACCAATGAAAAGGGAAGTACCAGGTGATGGAAACATGGATGAAATGCTGAGGGATGTGGCTAGAGGAACTGCTAAGGGATTTGGATAGAGGAATGCTAAGGGATTTAGATAGAGGAATGCTGAGGAATTTAGATAGAGGAATGGTGAGGAATTGCTATAGAAGAATGATGAGGGATTTGGGTAGAGGAATATTGAGGGATTTGGATACAGGAATGCTTAGGGATGTGGATTGGATGTTTGAAAGGATATGCTTTATGGATTTGGATAGAAGCCCAAGTTGGGAAAGGATTTAATAGTTTTGAAGGATTTGGATGAGAGGATTGGACAGAGATAAAGATTTGGATGGAGGTAGAAATGATTTGAATGGAGGAAGATAAGGATTTGGATGAGAGAAGATAAGGATTTGGATAGGATAAGATAAGGATTTTGGAGATGGAAGATATGAAAGGATGGGGAGATGGGAAGATGGATGTGATAGACTCTCCAAGGAATATGTCACCAAGGAACAAGATGCCCCTACCTTGGATAGTTCATGCATTCAAAGGAATTTATGAGGGAATATGATAGGATGGAAGATAAGACAACAAGAGGATGATGAATTTAGATGGAAGCTAGGAGAATAGGATGAGGAAAGAAACTAGAAGATAATATGATAGGGATGATGGATGGATAGAGGAAATACGGATGAAAGCTATGATGGGAGATATGGTAGGAAGGATAGATGTAGAAAGGTTCCCAAAAGAATGTATAATGGGTGGTCTCCATTTTTTTATCAAGATCCAAGGGAGGATGGAAAAGGTAAGAGACAAATGGGATGGAGGAGATGTTGGATATGATGTGCTAGAAGGAAATTGCCCCCAATTGAAGAGAGGAATTGGATGGAGGGATTATGCATGATGCCTATTTTTCTAGGTTTTCAACATGGTAATTGTCTAAGATTCTTGAATTGCTAAGTTTTCACCATTGGATGAATTCTTTTCTTTTCTTTTCTTTTTTGATATTTTTCTTGATTTTTTTATTTTTTGACTTTTTGACTTTTTCATTAACTTTTTCCGACCGGATGTTGGTACAACCTTATTAGGATGGATGGATTATGCAAAGGCATGGATGAGATGGGAGAGATGAGAGATATGGTGGTAGAAAGTGTTTGGATGGAATGCTAGAAAGTGAGCATGATAGGGAGATGTTGTCAGGACCAACATTGGCACATATTGTGAGGTAGATGGATGAAGTAGATGGGATGTGGAGGGTATATGCGGATGTGATGGAGGAGTTATGATAGGAGACCTTGGGATATAAGGACCCAAAATAGATTTAGGATAGGAATGAGAAGCTATTGGATTTGCAACTTTGCATGCCATTATGGATGTTTCTTTTAGATGCATGGCATATTTTTTCTTTGGGATCCACATAATGTTTTCTTTTTCTTTAGTGGGCCTTTGTGGCTATTGGGATGCAATGGATTTTTCTTCTCCTTTGATGGGCCTTTGTGGGCATTGGGATGTAATGAATTTTTCTTTTTCTTTGATGGGCCTTTGTGGCCATTGGGATGTAGTGAGTTTTTTTTTTCTTTGATGGGCCTTTGTGGCCATTGGGATGTAGTGGATTTCTTTATTGGATTTTTCTTTGCTTGATCATGTCTTTTAGAGTGGACATGGAAATAATTATATTTTTGTGGATAGTTACCTTTATGCATCTTGGATATGGCATCCAAATTATTCTGAGTATTGGAAGGATTATTAGAAGGTGTGTGGGATGGAGAAGATGTGGATAGAGAGTTGCAGGGAGATTGGCAGATAGGAGGTGTGGGAATGTGCCTTTGTTGATCCTGACTAGGAATGCATGGGATTGAATTTTTATGGTGGGTGTTAGGGAGATGGGATTGGTGGATGAAGGATTAAGTAGGATAAGATGGGGGATGATATTTTGGGATGTAAGGGACCAGAATGGATTTGGTATGTGAAATATATGTGCTGGAGGATTTTTGGATATAGGGACCCAAAATGGATTTA
This sequence comes from Chamaecyparis obtusa, assembly GCA_027943335.1. Lineage (NCBI taxonomy): Eukaryota > Viridiplantae > Streptophyta > Pinopsida > Cupressales > Cupressaceae > Chamaecyparis > Chamaecyparis obtusa. The sequence continues at coordinate 2,042,021 of BSBK01000451.1, read as the reverse complement.
GAGGATGAAGGAGGAATGTGATATGTTGTGTTGGGTTGTAATAATGGAGGAGGTGGAATAGAATTGTATGCTTTAGAGGGACAATGGGAAGATGAAATAGTGTTTTTGGAAGGATGCTTGAATGTGGATTTAGCTATACCAACATTTCTAGAGGAAGTCTCTTTGGATGTGTGACCAATACCACATGATCGTGGATGTTTTTTTGTCTTGGATGGGCTCCAAAGTTCCTTGTTCATGGGCACCCAATCCTTTACCTTGATAATTCCATTTCTTGAGAATTTAATTCAATCAAGGATATTTCTGACTTGGGGAATTTGATAAATATCTAGTTTTAGATGTCATGGTGGAATTTATGAAACTGATCTCTTTTGCTTTGAGTGAGATGCCATTGACAAACATAAGTGGACCAAGGGGATAGAGTGATGGAAGTGGGATAGGTGTTAGAGGATCAGGAAGTGGAGAGGATGGGATGATGGGATATTGACTAGGATTGGGAGATTATAATGGATCTTGAGGTGGAGAAATTGGGATGGTAGGATCTTGAATTGGAGGAATTGAGATGGTAGGATCTTGGATTGGAGGAATTGGGCTGGTAGGATCTTGGATTGGGGGTGATGGAAGTAATGGATCATGCAATAGAGGGAGTGAATAGATAGGGTCATGATTTAGGTTGATGGATATTGCAAGATACTTTTGGACAAGATCTTAACTCAATAGGATTGGTATGGATGGAGCGATGGGGGATGTTTGGATAGATTCTTCATATGGGGTGGATGAAAGGATGAGAGATTCTAAAATTGTAATGGAGGGAAGAAGGGTGAACTAATGAGGCTCATTTGATGTGGTTTGGATAATGCTAGGAGAAGGAGATGTGGATGGGGATTGGATGGAGTTAGGAGATGGGAAGGACTCAATGATGCTAGGAGATAGAATAGAATCAATAAGTGGGGTATATGGAAGAAATATGATAAATGGGGGTGATGGAAGAGGAATAATGGATGTAGGGGATGGATAGGAACCACCACCAATGTATTCATATGAGGGAGTGAGATGGGATGACTTATCAACTTTAGGAGAGGGATTTTTCATTGACTTCCTTGTGAAACTCCTTGGAGACTTTTGTGATGGAGTTTAGGATGAGGGATTTGAATGTGTAGGAGATGGGGAGCTGGGATAGTCCACACATGAAGGTGGGATGGTGGATTGTGAGCTTGGTTGAGGGGATGACTCTTTAGAAGAGGATTTGGAGGATGGCATAGCTACATAGTTCACATAATTAGGCATGGAAGTGACTCATGAACTAAGTGATGGGGTAGGCATGATGGATTGAGATATGGGATATGAAGTGGATTTAGGGATGCATTCTTCTTATGGAATGGGATTTGCGGTAATTTAGGTAGGAATAGAATATGGTGGATTGAGATAGGATGGAGGAGATGGATTAGAGAGATAGGATATAGTAGATGGTGGATTATGATAGGATGAAGGATTAGGGTGATGGATTGGAAGACTAGGATCTTGGGTTAAAAAATGGGTTGGAGGATAAGAATATGGTGGATTTGGATAAGGGATGTAGATTATAGGTTCATTGTAGAAAGGTGATGTTTGGGATATGACTATGGAAGAAGATGGAGGTAGGAAGGATGTACACAGGAGATATGTATGTACATCATAGGAAGAAGGTATGGATAATGGACTTCCCTTGTCAAAGGTATGATAAGGAATACTAGTGGATATGTATGGAGAAATGATAGGGTATTTTGGAGGAATGATTGGATTATGAGGAATGTTTGGAGAAATCTTGTTAAGATTTTAAATGTATTCATCATGATCAACAAGAATATCATCATCATTGTAATAGGATAGATCAGAAGAAAAGATATGACAGCAAAACTCATCATAATAGATTTGAGATATGCTGACTTGTAGATGAGTCAGATGGGGATGAAGGATAGAGATGGAAGGAAGATTAAGACTCAGATTGGGATGACTGACAAGCTCAGTTTGGGATTTGGATTAAGGTCTACATAGGAAGAATGATTGACTCTAGAAGAAGATGGAAAGGGGACGACCAAGATTACTCTACTAATCTAGGATCTGGGGAGGAAAGGAGGACCATACTAGATATAAAGGATGCTAGATGATAGGAAGACCATGATTAGGATGACATGATTCTGGAGGCTTTGGGAGACTTTTGAACTGGAAGAATAGACTGACATGGCAAAATATTTGTGTGTAGAATTCTTCATTTGTGTATGTTTAACAATTTTTTTGCAGTGAGTCTGATGCTTCAAAAACACATAAAAAAAGAACTACCTAATGATAGGATAGTATCAAAATCATTTCTCACAAGTTGGTATCCCAAAGGAATATAGATGGTGATTAATCTTCAGGTGATCTAAGAAACCACTTGGATTGGTCCTTGCATAAAGATTTTGATACCTTCGGGGGTAGATAGGGAAGCCTCTGATTAACACGTGTCTTATTAGGTCTATGGAATCCTATCAATAGGTTTGTACACATGTGACTCACTTAAGAGCTTAGCTGACCATGCCAAAATAGTAGGGATATTCACCTACCTTAGGGTACCATCAACATGCTTTTCCCAACCTTAAGGGGATGAAATGAGAGTTTTCTCAATGTTTTGTTTATATAGTGATTGGGGAAATACCAGTTTGGGGAGGAAGTATTTTTATCTCTAAAAAGGCCTCGCTCAAAGTAAAACAACTAATTTTGTCCTAGTTCAATTCTTGTACGTCACTTGGATTAACAAGGATTTGCAGAATTTGAAAATTTCCTAACAAGACATCATGAATAGTTTATTTTCCCAAATTGATTAAGTGTGTTTTAAGCTATGAAATTCAAGCACATATGTTTAGGATGTGAATGTTCATTCATTTAAAACATAAAATCTTCTGAAAATATTTTCAAGAGTTTTATTTTGAACATTCAAGATTGAATTTTTTCTTTCTAGGACTTAAAAATGAGGTTTTCTTTATTTTTTCCTTAATCATTCAAGATTGAATTTTTCGGGTTTCCCCTTTAGGACACAAAAGAATTTTTGCAAATTGATACTTGTAAGAGTTTTCAATATTTTAAGGTTCATTTTAGGACCCAAAGTAAGTGAGAGATTTTATATTTCATTCCACTCATGCATTAAAGATTTTATGTTTTTAGGGTTTAGTTTTAAGCCCAAAGAGTGAAGTGTTCCTAGATTACCTTTAGGGTTGAAAAAGAACCTTTAAACACTCAAGATTGTTAGATGAAGTTAATTTTAACCATAAAAAAAGCATTAATATTAAAAATGTTCACTTTAGGATGAGTTAGATTGAGTTTTTGAATCTTTTAGGAAAAGATGCAGTTTTATTCAATTAGGCATTTGAGATTGCATGAAAGGTTCTTTTTAATCTTGAATAGAGATGCCTATGTTTCTTAAAAAATAAAATGAGTTAATAGGTGTTATAACCTTGATGTTTTGATTTTAAAATTTCTCTCCAAGGATTCCTTGCAAAAAATCAAGTTAGATACTGCAAATTTGATGTTTATGGACACTAGGAGGCCCAAATGAGCCTGAAAACTCAAACAAACCCAAGATTGAGGCATTATACATGCCCCATGTTTCCCATACAAGTAAATAGGGTAGGGTATTTTATGGTAGTTACTCATATGAGTTAGGACCAAGGATCATATAAGTATCCTTGACTCCTGATACGAACAAACAGGGCTAGAAGGTTGCAGAAGGCAAGAAATAATGTGCAAAAGTCCCATACAAGTATTGGGAACCCCTAGTAAAAGTATAATAGGTTCCCATATGATCAACCATCCCAAAAAGAGTTTACTTGTGCTATAATTCTCACTAGGCAGTATGAGTTTTCCACAAAAAGTGAGTTTTTTTCTCAAAAAACCCTAAAAATGTAGTTGAAATGCATGGTGGGGGTCTCACCGGGCATGCCAAAATCTATGTGATGCAAACGTAACCTATCTAGAGCACACTAAGACATTAAAAAATTAATCTAAATTAATCATGTGGAAACATATATAAAATCTATTCACAAGCTACCTCTGATTGAGCAGAAGTAGGAGCACCCTAACATCGTTTGATTTGCTCGTATAAGAGGGATATGAGTGTGCTCTCAAAATACAATGAAAATGTACCTAAGGATATTTAGGAAGGATTAGGATAATTTTAAAGCCATTTATACCGCAAAATGACACAAAAAATAGGTATAGGGAACTTGTTTTTCTCCTAGGGTTCCAAGGGTGCAAATGAATCAAATACAAATTTGAGCTTATGAATGCAATGCAAGGTTGATTTTAACTTCAAAATAGATGTGATATGGATCAAAATGATTAGTATTTTCTTGAAATAAACTAATTTAATCCAATTTATCTAATCTAGGATAAGTTATAAAGCGTAAAAATGAAGTAAATCTAACAATCCTATGATATATTATGCTATTCTAGATGCAAATACACATGATAACAATGCTTTGAAAATGAGATGTGAATTGGTTATTTTCTCTTGGAAGGGATGATATTTATTGGATTTTAGGAGAGGCTTGGGTTAGGAAGGGTGGTTAGGCTTTAGGACCAAGGTTTGGGGTTTAGGACCAAGGGTTAATCCTTAGGGTCAAAGGGATAAGGATGAAGGGTTGCTCACAAATGTGTGAGAAACACTAGGGAAGTGTGCTAGGGGACAAGTGTGGAAGAAGAGACATAGGCTCTCATTAAGAGATTGTAAGAGCCATTAATGAGGGTGTAAGGGGTTATTAATGAGTGTGTAAGGCTCATTAATGAGGGTGTTGACCCAAAGTCACAGGGAGAGGGTTTAGGCTAAGAGGGTTAGGAATCACCCCTTCAATCAATGTTAGGAATCACCCCTTCAATTAGGAGTGATTAGGGATGAGAGGATAGGTTTATGGTTTTATAGAAGATATCTAGTGTTTAAGGTTTTTAAATAAATATTTAATTTATTTAAAGAGGGTTTGTGTTGAGACATAATTTATTAAATAAATTTAATAAATTGGAGGGGTAAACATCTAAATTGGATTTAAATGTTTTTGGGAAAGGTTGTTTAATTAAATAGATTTAAATAAGATGGGAGGGGGTAGTTACAATAATTATTAATTAATTAATTAATGATGATGTCATCAAGACTTTTATTAACTAAAAATAATTTTAATTAACAAGTGGATTTTTAGGTGTCCACAGGTACCTACCGATAAACTATTGTCTTATCAGTAAACTGAATTTAAGGTCTTATTAGTACAAAGGAAGACTTATAGGAGATAGTGAAGATCTAAAGAAAAGTGACGAATAGATGAGAAATTAAGATGTGACAACTCAAGAATAATCTAAAGAAAAAGTTAATGACACAAAGATCAACGTAAAGTGTATCATGGAAGTTTCTACAAGAAGAAAAAGGTTTATCATTTTAGCAAGCCGAAAAAGTTGTAAAGAAAACAAATATGGATGGTTAGAACAGATGTGAAAGATACATATTGTTGGATTGAAACTTAGGGTTTATGATTGAGGAAACATACTTAAGGAAGAAGGAAGAAGGAATCCGGTATTGCGTTGAAGAAGTAGATTGTGGATATCGACAGATGAGAGAAGGATGCAGAGAAGAAAATAGAATTGAATTAGTATGTTATTGTACTTTATTGGATTTGAATTAGCAAGAATAGTGTGAACTATAGATCATTTATTTATTGTTACCCTCTAACAATTGTGATAGTAAAATCCATTATCGGGTGGCCCTAATAGGTATATTGTAAAATCCTCTAACCAGGTGGCATTCACAAAATAATGTTAAAATACTCTAACCAAGTTACTCCTAACAAGGTAAAGACTCTAATTGGTCTCATGGAAATCCCTTAACCAGGTAGCATTTAACAGTGCTTTTGTAGCCCTTATCAGGTGAGCCTTTAATAGGGTACACTCTTAGACATATTAGAGAAGAATAAAAAAATTTGTGAGCATTGTTCTCACACCATGGTTTTCAACCTAATCAGATTTCCACAAGATAAATACTTGTGTTATTGTTGCATGAATGATTTCATATATTCCATAAATGCTTAAGGTTAAGTTAACCGATAATGATACTATGGGTTACGACATATCTTAATCATTAAATCTATTAAAGAAGTATTGAGACTATGAAATTAAGTTTAAGTTGGTGATTAATGATTCACCCCACCTCTTAGTAATAAATCCTATACCTACACATAAGGGGTCTTAATGGGTCCTAAGGGGTCTAAGGACAACTTACGACCCATTATGACCTATTAATACATAATAGAACTATAAAGTGTATTTGAAAGGGTCTTATGACCCCCTTAAGACATGCTTTATGGTTGTAATATGTCTTAAGGGGTCATAATGTGTGGTAAGGGGTCCTTTGACCGCTTAGGACCCATTAATACTCCTTACAACACATTTCAACTCATTTCAACCAGGGATAACTTTAAGAAACCCCCTCTTAGGAAAAAGTGTAAAATCCTGGTGAGTCGTACATTATTTTAGGGGGGAATTTGTTTTAATGTAGGTGAATTTTTTTTTCAAATCCACAATTTTCATAGTTTTTATTGGTGATTTTCCCCCTACCGAATGAAAATTTCATAAATTCTTGGAAAATTATAAAGTCATGTGGGGGAAAATACTATTGGAAAGTTGACTATACTAATTGTATATGACTAAATATAGTGTTGTCATTATGGAAACAAAGTCATATAGTGTTTTGCAGTCAGTACACATTATCAGAAGATCAAAATTTGGCTAAGTATAGAAGACTGGATAGTTAGTAGAGTACCAGAAGGCCAGAGCATCAACACACATGCGTATGACCTAGTTAAGATATTCACCCTTGAATTTAATCTTGTATGTATGTATTCATGATAATTCTTAGAGCACATGATTAGATGAGACCATATGATGAAGATATAGATAGTTGAAGAGGTACATCCAGTGAATGCCAGAATAGAACAGAGTATGTAGCCAGTTGTTGGTAATTTGATTAGCAATGATAATATTGTTTTGTAAAGGCTATGCACCTATTGTATTTAGGTTATAGACATGTAATCTTGTTTTTATGTAAACACACTTGAGCCAATTCAATTGGAAGCATTGTATGTAATTAGTTATAGGTTGACCTAGTTAATTTTTTTGATAAGCGCATATAAATATGAGATGCACCCTTTGTAATTAGTATGGAAGTGGATATAGAGTTGAGATAAGAAGAGAAGAAGTATTCAAAGAGTATTTAAGATGTATTATATCTTTCCAAAAGGTCAAAGCATCAGCGCATCAAAGGAATTGATCAGACAAGTAGTGTCACAGTGCCAGTTCATACAACAGATATAGTGTGTATCTGAGATCAGAAGGTTGTAGCCTTCACCACTTGAGTAGTGAGCTCTAGGAAAGTGTGTCCCCACCCCTAATAGGGTTATTTTAAAAGACTCCTAACAGGGTCCAACCCTTGACAAGGTCACTGTACTAAAAGCATTGTAAAGAAAACTCCTAACAGGGTTAAGGATCACAAGAAACTAGTGCAGTTTATTAGTGGGTGTCAATTCCCACTGGGTTCTTTACCTATTTGGGTTTCCCCATAACCATATTGGTGTTATGTGTTGTGTTCATGCATCTTGATTATGTTAATGTTCATTTCATTACTTAAGAATTCAAGTTAAGTTTCAAGAGTAAAAGAAAAGATTAAAATATAGTGAACACTGATTACCCTCCCCCCCCCCAGTGTTCCCATTCCTAACAATTGGTATCAGAGCTCTGGTCCTCAGAAAAGAATTTTAACCACTTGAGGAGATCATGGATAAGACAGAAATGAAACATCTGAAAAAGAATCTTGAAGCTACTCTTGAAGACCTTGACAAATCTAAAAAAGAAATTGAAGAACTGAAAGAAAAAGTCAATGAGTCTCAAGTAGTCATCAAAAGACTAAGAAAAGATTTGAAATAATGTTCAAACAATGATTTGGGGAAGATGGTCAAAAAGATAAATGAAGAGAACACATCTCTAAAAGATTAGATTGAAGAGTTGGATGAAAATCTAACTAACAATCAAGAAGTTTACAATGAACAAATCAAAGAGAACCTTCAATTGAATGAAGAATTGAGACAAGAAAACATGGAAATCTTGGAGCTAAGAAACAAGAAAGAAAACTTGGAATTTGAGTTAAAATAAGCTAAGAATCACATTGATAAATTACACATAAGAAAGGATTTGATATAATCTCAGTTATATGTTCAGAAGCTTAAAGGAGATACCGGTGACATTGGATTCAATGAATCACAAAATAAAATTGATGGCATGTGAGCAAGGATGAAAGCACTAGAAGACACCACAGATGCTAAGGAGACAGTAAATTAGACTTAAGACAATACTGAACCATCTAAGGATGAGCACAAGCTAGTAGACCAAACCTTTTATGCATGTAACAAGCATGGAAATATAGAAAGGAACTATAAAGAGGTAAGACCATTCAATGGCTACTATTATTCATGCAATAAATTTGGTCATAGAGCTATGAATTGTAAAACAAGTCAAAAGAACAAGACTCAGCAAAATCAGAGAAACTAGAATCAACCAAATGCAAGAAGTTCCCAGAGTATTACATGTCAGATATGTAACTACAATGGTCGCTCAGCTAGACAAGGTAAAATGGTGACTCATATCAATGCGCCGAGGAATTTAAGGCCTCCAGTTAATTTTCACTCTTGTAACAAGCCTGGACACATCTCAAAGTTTTGTAGATCAAGAAGGAAAAGTTAGGAAAGCCCTAAAAAGCTAGAAGAATCAATTTTGGATACCGAAGGAGAAGTCAAGTTTGTGAAAGCTTCAAAAGATACAAGCTTGATTTGGTCAGAGGTGAAGAAGGATAAGGTTGATGAGAATGTATTGGATGCATCCATAGTGGATGCACCCTCTACATCCGGATGAATGACCCTTAGGGTCATAGGGGGAGCTAATTTAGCTCTAGACCCCTGCGCGGCTGGTATACTCACCCTCAGAGTATGCACCTTTGGATTTAACCTTTTGGAGACTAGTATAACTTATGTGAAAGAGCACACTACCTGATTGATTGTAGAATGAAAGTTGGAGATTTTCAGTGAAAGTCTGGTTTACACACGAAGCATTAATGGCAGAATTTTTCACTTTAAAGTACTCAGAGACTTACAGGTCATTCATTTCATTTGATTTTGAGTGATTGGAGAGCATAGAAGCCTTATTAGTTGATTGAAAAGGATTGTAGTGTGATTCACTAGTGAAGAAGTGTATTTGATTGGTTGTAGAAGCCCTAATCTGTTGCGTTGATTCAAAAGTTCTTGGAAACCTAATTAAAGGGATTAAAAAAGTAAGTTATGTCTACTCTTGTTGTGTTTGATATTGTGGAGAAGAAGAGATACATTTTCAAGTGGCACCCTTTCAAATCTACTCTAGATGATTTAGAGGGAGCATTCTTCTGAAGCCCTATGGGTGTTATGCATGTGGAAGACATCTGTGCATACATCTACTGTAAGAAGGAACCGGTAGGTCTTGATAGAATTAGAGCACACATAGAAACTATGATGAAACCAAATAAAGCCTTCCTTGATGAGTTCATGCAATTGGAAAACAATCCTATAATTGAATATGCTACATCATATGAGTTTTATGAGTCTGAATGGATAAAGATTTTACTCAGTAGAATTCATGATGACCTATTCTAGATAGGTGAAGTACCAATGAGAATTAAAGGAGATCTAATTCATGAGATGATAGGCCTCTCTAAGAAAGGCACCATTCTTCCAGCATGTAAGGATGTAAGGAAGATAGTTGAATAAACATGCAAGTCAATAAGTGATAGGCACAGAATGACAATCGAGCCTATAGAAGAAAAAGACACCAAATTGATGTCCATGATATTGGGATATAGGTTTTAACACACCAACAGGGTGAATAGTGTATCTGCAGTGACTATTCTTGTAGAAATAAGACTTGTGAGAGAAAATGGGGAGTTCAATCTATGCGAGATCCTATACACACAACTGATAGACAACATTAAAGCTATTAAGTATGACAAGACCAAAATATTTAGGTTTGGTTCTTTGATCATATACATGTACTTCCACATACTTAGAAAGGTGTCAGATTTGTATTTGGACAAGAGTTTACCTACAATGCCATAGATATCCTTCAAGGCATCTACTGAGAGTACACTCAAGGACTACATGACACTAGAATTAAAGACATTTGGGGCCAAAATGTAGATGAGGTATAGAATACCAGAGAGTATTGTTGAGAAATACAAGGACAACATTTGCTTTATGGTGGAAGCTGATGTAACTTCTATGGAAGTTGTTGAGCCAAGAACAAATTGGATCCATCCACTTGGATATGAGGTTGATGAACAAATCTTGGAAGCCTATGCTCAAGTACTACTATTAGCACCTAAGGACCCTACTGAACCTAGGTGGGGTACTTATGAAGAGAAAATAAGATAATTTGATGTTATTTTGAAAAATGAAACAACTAAAAGAAAAATAGCTAAGGTTACTTCTGAGATCCTTAGAATTCATGGAGTAACTCAAGAAGACCTTGACAAAGAAAGACAAGAAAATATTTCTTTGGTAATTGAGAGCGCATTAGCAACAAAAGTAAAGGAAGATGATCCTAAGTTAAAGAAGGTCAAGATTGAGAAATCTGAAGATCCCAAGGGTAAACAGGACAAATCTAGTGTTGTCTCTCCCACACCCACATAAAAAATTGATCTTATAGCTCCTCCTAAGTATAAGGAAATGCCTAAGAGGAAGAAATAAATTATCACCAATCATCCATCCTCACACCTCCACAAGCACCTCCACAACTAGGTTTCAGACATAGTCTTAAAGTGTTGAATACAAGGATTGTTGATGAAGGAAGATTGGATCAGATTGGAAAGTTATATGAGATGTAAAATGAAATATACAAATCATAAATTCATGGAATGATCATCAAACATATGATTAAGTTTGAGAAAATAGTCTTGGAGCTTAAGAAAGTCATTTTAGACAATGTTTGGAATATATTGGAATCCCTAAAGAAACATGCTATTGAAGAAGATCTTAGGATAAGAGAAAAGATTCTTGATGAAAGTCTCTTGGTGTGTTCTCTAGAAGAAAAAAAATTGTTTCTAGATCTAGTGAAGCCACACCTAAGAACAAAGTTGAGAACTCTACACATAATGGATAAAAACTTTGAGTTGACATCCAAGGAAATAGAAAAAGCCTTTGAGAAGGCTTTTCTAAATAGACACATGTATCCACCTACTACGACCATAGATCAAGTGCCCAAAAAGGTAGCCAAGGAGTCAGAGACCACAAATGTACCATTTACAGGTCCTCAGGATTCAATGCCTAGAGTTGAAACACCCACAGAAGTAGAAAAGTCTATGCCCATAACAAAGACACTAAAAGATAATACTATCATCATTGATAATGTAGAGATAGCCATGGCGGCCATAGATAGAGACTTGGACAAGTTTGAAGAGGCCTTTATAAGCACACAAGAGGTTGAAACACTATGTGGTGAAATTCACCCAAGTTACAACAAGGAGGTAAAGAAGAAGAGAAGGAGACAAAAAAAGAAGAAGAAAAAGAAACATAAAAAGAAGAAGAAAAGGAAACACAAAATGAAGAAGACAAAGAGATAGAAAAAGAGGAAGAAAAGGTAGAAGAAAAGAAAGGAGAAGAAGAGGTAAATGCAAGTGAACCAATAGACAAGCCATCTATTGAAATGATAATAAGAGTAAAGCAAGAAGTGGTGGATAGTACTCCTATCACTCCATTACCATCAACATCAGTGTTGACAAGATTGAAACCAAACACCACTAGTTTGGATTCTTGGGGAGAAGAAGACCTGATCAAGATCAGTGTCTTAGCCATGGAAGAAGAAAAGGAGAAGCAGGTAATGAGGAACCCCTTATTTTTTGAATCAGTCAAAATTTTAAACAACCTGCTACCTTTAGACAAGAAAGTGTCTAAGATCCATTTAGTTGATGATGTCAGTAATATATTGACAGCCTTCAAAGAAAATTTTTCTAGCTTGGAAGAATCTGCATCTCAAGTTGCAAAAGATAAATACATGAAGAAAAGATTGAGAGAACTAACTAGAAACTTTTCACTTGACCTAAGTTCATTGAAGATTGGTCAGGCCTCATTGAAGGAATTTGTAGCCAAGGGAAGGAAAATCATTACTGATTGTATGAACCATGATAAGTTGACTGGTGATCATTACAAGAAAATCCAAGAGGCAGAAGAAATGATAGAAAAAGTAAGGAAATAAATAGAAGACCCCTCCACTGATGTGAACATGTGCAACAATGTATACCAGGGGTAGTTAGACAAGATAGAAAAGGCTAAAAAAAATATTTTTAAGATTAGGGCAAGGCAGACATAGCTCAAGAATTCTCTTGCACCCTCTCTAGATATTCTAAATAAAAAAATCAAGGAGATAGATGCCACCATGGTGACATATGATCAAGGTCCTAGAATAGATTTGGTGAAGATGGAAAAGCTACAATATGCCCTATGCACCCATCTATAGATAGTTAATGCACTGATTTCATGGAAATAAAAGTCATATAGTGTTTTGGAGTCAGCGCACATTACCAGAAGATCAGAATTTGGCTAAGTATAGAAGACTAGATAGTTAGCAGAGTATCGGAAGGTTAGAGCATCAATGCACATGTGTATGACCTAGTTAAGGTATGCACCCTTAAAGTTAAGCTTTTATGTATGTATTCATGCTAAGTCTAAGAGTGCATGATCATATGAGACCATATGAAGAATATACAGAAAGTTGAAGAGGTACAACCAGTGAATGCTAGAATAGAACAAAGTATGAAACCGACTGTTGGTAATTTGATTAGCGATGATAATATTGTTTTGTAAAGGCTATGCACCTATTGTATTTAGGTTATAGACATGTAATTATTTTTTTATGTAAACGTGCTTGAGCCAATTCAATTGTAAGTGTTGTATGTAATCGGTTATAGGTCGACCTAGTTAATTGTTTTGATAAGTGCATATAAATATGAAATGTGCCCTTTGTAATTAGTACGGAAGTGGATATAGAGTTGAGATAAGCAAAGAAAAAGTATGAAAAGAGTAGTTAAGATATATTAGATCTTTGCAAGAGTTCAAAGCATCACTGCATCAAAGGAACTGGTCAGACAAGAAGTGTCATATTTCCAGTTCATCTAGCAGATATAGTGTGTATCTAAGATCAGAAGGTTGTAGCCTTCACCACTTGAGTAGTGAGCTCTAGGACAGTGTGTCACCACCCCTAATAGGGTTATTGTAAAAGACTCCTAATAGGGTCTGACCCTTGACAAGGTCACTATACTAAAAGCATTGTAGAGAAAACTCCTAACAGGGTTAAGGATCTTCTAACAAGGATCACAAGACACTAGTGCATTTTATTAGTGGGTGTCAATTCCTACTAGGTTTTTTACCTATTTGGGTTTCCTCATAACCATATTGGTGTTATGTGTTGTGTTCATGCATCTTGATTATGTTAATGTTCATTTTAGTACTTAAGCATTCAAGTTAAGTTTCAAGAGTAAACGAAAAGATTAAAATATAGTGAACACTGATTCACCCCCCCTCTTAGTGTTCCCATTCCTAAAAAATATATATTATATGAGGTGAATAATTTTATTTTGAAGTAAAAAATTCTAATATACGAGGTGAATGATTTTATTTTGAAGAGAAAAAAATTAATTGTATTGGAAAATTTTATGTATCATTTGAAAATGTATTTATTTTATTGGCTAATCATTCATTAATTATGGGAAAAAAAGCATTTTATTGGTGATTTTCAAAAGATGGGACATAACATGGACACGTAGCCTAACATACATGCATACATGCAATTACATACACGTAACCTAACATACATACATTGTTAGGAATGAATGCTGAATATATCCTATGGGGGAGTATTTTGAGCCATTCTGTAGCAGTTGCAGTTGCATTCATAACTGTGGTTGTCATTGATGTCAACACAACAATCTATTGGAGATTAGTAGAGAAGCAGACAGTGTTTGAATTAGCGCACATAGAGTATTGAAGATCAAGCTATGAAAAGTTGAGGACTTACTCTATATTATGTCTTGAGATTGTGGTCAATAGCATGTACAAAGATTTAATTATTCATGGAAATTATGTGTAATTCAGTGGAAGCTATATACAAGTAGTGTTCCTAAGAAGCAGCTTGTGGTAACATGATGATATCTCCTAATTAGGATAGAATCTAGGCACATGAAGTTTTATAGTTGATGAAGACACTTTGGTAGAGACCTGGATAAGACAGTGTGGTCAGAGGTCACATGTGTGAAGATTTATTGTACTTGGAAGCTAATAATTTTATGTAATTATGAAATATTATGTAACATGTAAAGGTTTATATTTTGTAATTGGTTGGACCTTGTATGTCGACTCATTTGTAATTATTTGAGTGCGGTATAAAGGAAGGATTGTTTTCCTTTATTGTAAAATGCGATGATATGATATGGTGATGAGAATTGTAGAATTGAGCAATATATGTTGTAAGAGGATATGCGAATTGTAGAGATTTGATATTGAGATCTGATGAAGTAGTTGGTGTAGTTTGGCACAGGTAGAGGAGAAAAGATAAGTTGTTGAGATCAGTAATTATTTGGTATTATTTTGTGAGTAATACAAAGATCAGTTGGATAGTGTGTTCAGTGATCTTGCCCCTAAAGTTGTTTGGACAGTGGATTTTTCTATCTTTCATAGCTCTTAACTAGGTTAGAATCTCTTAACATGGATTCAAAGTCTCCTAATAGGGACTCATATGTACTAAATGTATTTCATAAGGCTCCTAACAGAGTCCATCCTCTCACAAGGAATTTTCATATTAGTACATCTTTTGTGGGCATCATTCCCACCGGGGTTTACTGTCTGATCAAGAGGTTCCCTAGTTAACATATCTTATGTTATTGTGTCATTCTGTATTTTTATCTTTCTATAGTGGTTGCTTACATTTCTTACATGGTTGAAATCTATTAATGGTGATAAAAGTTGTATTTATCTGATAACCAATTCACCCCCCCCCCCCCCCCTCTCAGTTATCTTGGTGGACTTTACTTTCTAACATACATTATTTTATAATGTTAAATGTATTATTTGAGACCGTCTGATGATCCAAGATCAATAGCTGAATTTTAATTTTGGCACCAATTTCTTGAAAGAAATAGAGTTGTCGGGGAAGTCACCAGAATTTTGACACATATCAAATTAGGGTTGTCAACTTGTCTGCAGACTACAATGTACACATGTTGGTATTGATAATCACGATCCTATAGTGCAACTTGTAACTCTTAACTCGGTAAGAAATAAATGCCTTGTTAGTGACAAGCAACATTCTTTAACTTGTCACACACCACTTCCAAATTCGTATAGATGATATAACTAATTTTTGACATTTTTGCATTTATGGGAAAGATTTATTACCATATATGATAGATTAAGGATAAAATTTTAATTTCTCACATGCATGCATTTAGGGGAAAGATTTACATGAAAGATTTAGAGGCATATTAAGGACAATGGATTTAATAACATTAAAGAAAGAATAATTGATTACTAAGTAACGATCAAGGATTCAAGGGCTATTTATAGATGATCTAGCTTCTTTATTTCTCAATTCATCTTTGCTAGAGAAATTTTTTGTTTAGGTCATTAGTCTAAACTCTACAAATAATTTAGTTTAAAGGTTTCTAAAGTTTTAGATGGACACTCCAATTAGGCTTAGATGCACATCTAAGGAGGCCCAAAAGGCCTTTCTGGGTTCCTTTTCATATGAAACCTTACAATCAATTTGTAGGGAGGGTGGGCCTTTTGTAATAGAGGCTATTAAAATGGTGTTGGGAAGAGAGTTTCTGCACAATGAAGATAGGCAATGGGTCAACACGGACATTTCATCCTATTTTTTGGCATCTCTTCTCGACCTTGGAGGAGAGAAGGTGGACATGTTAATGTTGTTAAGGAAGGTTTTCAAAGAACTATACCTGGGGGACAATGTTCATGTTGTCATGTTCGCATAAATAGGGGTGGGGATCCCTTGGGCAAGTGAAATACCCAAGTTTCTCATCCCAGGCTAGAATGTGGCCATGCAACCTTTTTTGTTGGGCCTGAATGCAGGGCAGTATAAGATCAATAGGAAATGGGTGTTGATTGATAGGGATTTTCTTCATAAGTGGTTTATGCTTGATGAAGTGGAGGCTTAGGCAAGGCAATACAGGTGACTCGATGAATTCTCCTAGTTAATCTTCTCTGCAGAATTCTTCTTAGATGGAGCCAGAGGGAAAAATTTGTAGTGGTTTTTTTTTTATAAAAACATACCACATTTTTGGGTTTTTTGTTTATACCATCATACCATATCTTTTGGTTTTTTGTTTATAGTAGGTTTCTCTTTTTACTAGACAATGTAATTATAATTTTATGAAAAAAACAATGAAAATTTTGCAAGTTCATTTCAATTTGTGTTTTATGGGTACAAACAATGGTTCTTAGACTTCTCTGTGATTGCAATATTTTAATTAGTTTCTTTATATGTGTATTAGATATGTATGATGTAAGTATGTTTCAGTAGAAATAAGGAAGTAGTGGTATTTCCATTTTTAAATCTAAATATTTAAAATGTATCACAGTTGTACAATGTAGGCAGTTGTAGTTAATAAAAGAAATGTCTTATCACTGACATTAAGTTTGGGTAATGTTACCTGTCATGACATTTTTTTCCAATTTTACACACTCGTACATTTAATATGAAAGATTTATATAATTTTGAAGGACAAATGAATTAATAAGATTAGAGAAATAATTTATGGTTTTCTAATTATAAGGTATGAAAATTATATGTGATTATAATTATCATCAATGTTAAAGTTATAATCAATAAAAAATATCATTTTAACTTTAAGTATACTATATAATCAATAAAAAATATTACTTTAACTCATGTTTGATTGGGAGACCTAGCGAATCAGTGACCACAACATTCTTGTAATCTCTAAACACTAACCTTAACTCTGGCGTTGTTACAAGACCAAGAGATAACCGCTTCACCAATTCACTGAAGTAACCTCTAATAAGTTTATGAAATTTATTAGAATGTAATATTATTAAAAAAATAGTGCATTTTGAATTTGGTTGGCTAAAATTGTTACTATTCAATTAAATAACTTTAAATGTTATTATCCAATAATATCTATAAAGGAAAAAATAACATTATAACATTTAACAATGTCTATTGCAAATAACTACCGTTGGATGAACACAGATTGATGATGTACAATGGATTTCAAGATGAAAGGGAAAAGCAACCCCATTTTTCCAAACTTGTTCCAGAATAATGACACATGTCACTAAACACATTTCACTTACATGATCAACCAACAATGTCATTTGATGATGAGTCTAACTCATGAGCTGAGTCAAGTGACTAGGTGAGTTAATGGGACCCACGGGGCCACGACACCAGATAGTGACTAACAATGACCATTGGATGATTTGTAGATCAACGATTGAAGTTGTATTTCAGGTTGAAAGGGAAAAGAAACCCCATTTTTGCAAACCCATTCCGGATTCATGATGTGTGTCACTAAACATGTTCCCCTCACACGGTCAACCAATAATGTCATTTGATGATGACATCTGGCTCGTGAGGTGAGTCAAGTGACCAGGTGAGTTAATGGGACCCACGGGGCCATGACACCAGATAGTGACTAACAATGACCATTGGATGAGTATAGATCAATGATCGAAGTTGTATTTTAGGCTGAAAGGGTAAAGAAAACCCATTTTTGCAAACCCCTTCCAGATTCATGACACATGTCCACTCACACAGTCAGTGACAAGTGTGACAATAGTAGATTGTACAATTTTTACACTTTAAGTTTCCAATCTAAGTTTTTAATTTATAAGTATAACTGGTTTGGAGATTTGGAAAGGGGTTACAGATTCTAAATTTCTAGGTTGAGGATTGAGGTCCGAGAAAAGCAACAAAGTCTCCCAACTCTCTTCCCAGTCATATTGTGCAAAAATTGAAACTATGGGTAACTACTAAAATCTTGAACACCTACGTCCTGCATTTTAAATTTTTCAAATCTCTTGGTTTACAACTTTACTGTCTATATTATAGAAAAAAATTAGCTTGTTAGGGTTTAATTTTGAATCACCCCTGTAAATTGTAGGCTTGTAGCTATGTATAAATATTTAAATTTTCCTATGAGTAAATAGTGATACCAATTACCAACTTACCACAATGGGGAAAACAAATATCAAGAATAAGATTATTAGTAAAAGGCCAAGTCAGATAATAGACTTCCACAATCTACTTAAAACACTAGTTTTTACTGGTGAATTACATGATATTTATGATCCTATTATCCATGGAAATATAGGAATAATGGAAATTAGATTTGTACTTGAAAATAAGTGGAATGATCTAAATAAGGGTTTAATATTTTTTTTTCATTTAACAATGCGATAAAGGCAACAATAAATAAAATTGTAGTGTGGGTTGCTAGGTCGGCATGCATGGCATTAGCTCAAGTATTCCCTTTCCAAAAAATTGTCAAGGTTTGCGCCAAAAATTATGATGAAAATATAAAAGAAATTATGAATAAAAATACTCAAGAGGAAATTTTGTCCATAACCAAGAGTGAATTTGCTAGTCCGTTGGACCTAGGGTTTGAACAACAAAACTCAAATGTGCACATTGACCTGGAAAAGCTGGTAGAGGATTATGAAAAATTAGATGTAACACAGCGATTTGTATATCAGAAGAATAACAAGTGGTTCTAGTCTGAGTCCAAATCATAAGCCTCCTTATGATTATGATATTTTTGTGCAATGGGCTCAGGATAGTATTTCCTTACTAGCATTTTGTTTTGGATTGGATAATAACAAAGAAGTGGATGCCAACATTCTTGAAATGATTTTTCATATTCATTTTAAAAAAGAACCAGTAAAATATTATTTTATTGAGGACATTGTTTTTTGCATGAAAGAATAATTAATATTGATAAAAGAGGTTCAGAGAAGACATTTAGATTCACAACCTACTTGTGCTATCTTCTCTTAGAAAAGCATTGTGCAATATTTTAGACAAACAAGCTTTGCAGTCGGGGCTAAAATCCAATATATGAATAG
Organism: Chamaecyparis obtusa; assembly: GCA_027943335.1. NCBI lineage: Eukaryota > Viridiplantae > Streptophyta > Pinopsida > Cupressales > Cupressaceae > Chamaecyparis > Chamaecyparis obtusa. The sequence continues at coordinate 2,022,807 of BSBK01000451.1, read as the reverse complement.
ACACCTCAGATAAGGATAATTGATAAAAAAAGGAACTAAAAAAATTTTGTAGACTTTTTTTTGGCACCAATGTACCATAAAATTATAGGCACTCCAATGCCTAGATTTCCTATTATGTGTAGAGATTGCATTCAACTCGAAAGTCAAATACAATTTGTTGACTGGTACTTCATGGAAGATTACATTGTGTTAAGGTTTTATAGTTTAGTGGTAGAACTGTACAAACTTCTAATACATGTGACAGAGAGGGTATTTGCATTGGAATATGTATGGAAGATGGAGAGAACATATGTACTCTTTAATGGTTAGAAAAATAAAATGATATTGTTGGAGATTTTCCAGCAAGCCAATACTGACTATATGTTTGTCATTGATAAAAACATATGGTAACCAGTGTGCGTGGAAGCCTGATGGAGAGAGCCTTGAGTATAGTTTTCCTATATATGTTATCAACATGATACCATAGATGCAGAGGTTGATTCTAAGTGAAGATAGTAATACGATTGTTTGTATCAGTAGTGTTCCTGACAGGTCCCAGGAAGAGTTTTGTATGTGATTTGTAGTATGGTTTTAATGGAGCCTTGCGCATTTATATTTATATTGTAGACATGTTTATGATATTATGTCCATGGACGTAGAGTCAGTTGTGTAGTACAGGTTGAGTTATGATGTTTCCAATTGACAGTTATAGTTTCCTGAGTTTATCTAATGGAGCTGACATTGTTTATATTTTTGTAGTAGTTGCACCTATCATTTTTATATACATGCTTGGAGAAGAGTTAAGAATATTTGGTCAAGACTGCATAGCATATTTCAACATGAGAAGAAAGTATTAGTTAATTTAGTAGATCCGACAGTGTGAAGCAACGTGTCTACTCATATGGAGTTGCGAGATCCTAAATAGTATTGCATTATTAGTATAGCCTATTTTTCCTTTAATTATATCATTTGGAGAAAGATACTTATAACCGGTTAGTTGTGATCACTAAGTATGGCAGATAGTTGAAAGACAAGAGAAGAGTAGAAGGTGTGAAGTAATGAGCTATCAGTAGAAGGTCTATGTGACAAAAAAGATAGTGTATGGTATTCATTGAAACTAATCCAGATAGTAGGTCTAACTCGTAGTTCACCCAATTCCAGATATAGTGTGTATCTATTAAATAGAAGGTTGCAACCTTCACCACTTTGAGCAATGTTCTCTCGGACCATGTGTCCTCACCCCTAACAAGGTTAATTATAAAAGACTCCTAATAGGGTTTGACCTTTGACTAGGTCACTATACTTAATGCATTGTAAAGATCAACTCCTAATAGGGTTGTAATATCTTCTAATAGGGATCATTATCATATAGTGCAGTTTATAGTGGGTGCTAATTCCCATCCGGATTTTTACCTATTTGGGTTTCCCCATAACAAAAATTGTGGTGTTGTGTTAAGTTTTCTTATATTTTGTTTATGCTTAATGTTCTTCTATACTTAATTGGATAAATAATTGAATCTTGTAGATAATTGATTCACCCCCCCCCCCTCCCCTCTTAGCTATCTCTTGGGACTATTCCTAACAATTGGTATCAGAGCCAAGTGCCTTGGAGAGAAAGTTTAACAATTTGAGGTTGATCAGATAACATTATTTAGAAAAGAAAGTCCTAAGTTTGATGGAGAAAAATATCTAGATTGGAAGAACAAAATGATGACACATTTGCAGTGCATTGCCTTTGAGATTTTTGAAGTAGCTACTAAAGAAGTTCAGATTCCCTCTTTATCAGATCTCACAAAGGAAGATTCAGCTCTTAAGAAGAAGGAGATGTTAACTCAAAATGCTATTTCCAAAGAAGCTTCTATTAGCACCTTGTCTAACAGTGAGTTTTGAGAGATCAAGAAAGTAGATAAAGCCTACAAGATATGGAAGTATCTAGAAGACATGTTTGAAGGAGACATCCAAGCTAAGAATGCATGTAGAAAGACAAGGAAGAAAAAGTATAATACATTGGAGATGCTACTTGAAGAGAACAATAGAGCCTACACTAAAGGATTAATGAAGCAATTGCAAGAATTAGAAACAATGGTGGAGAAATTTCAAAAGAAGACATAATGGATAAGTTGATGACTACATTGACACCAAAATATGAGAGGAAGATAAACATCCTAGATGAGCCTATGAAATTTTCAAAAGACTTCAAAAGAGAGACCTTAATAAGAAATATTTCAGCATTCAAGATTTCAAGTTTGAAGACAAAACCTAAAAGTGAGACAGGCTTCAAAGCTTCAGTCCATGGTAAGAAATCCTTGAACACTTCTGGTAATATTGATGATGATGATGAAGATAAAGAACTAGATGATTTCATTGCTATGATTGCTAAGAAAGGAAGAAAAGGAAAAGGAAAATATGAAGGTTGGGTACTGTTGTCATATTTTGACACATTTTGAAAGCCTAATTACTAGATGAGCTACAATAACCTAGTTTGTGTTATTAGGTGATCTGGATTAGATTTGTGTTCATTTCATTGCAATACATGGAAAAGAAAAGGAAATGAATAGCATCTGTATCTATACATACATCTATCGGTATCATTTTGTACTGAGCAGAAAGTAAAGGAGCTGAAAAGAAAGAACATCTATCTAGGCTCACACAGGCTGTGAGCATAGCCTTTACTAGAAATAGATGAATGAGTGTAAATATACATTTAAATTAAGAGGTGGTATTGGGGTACTAGAAATTTCCTAGTAATGAGATGTTGATGCTTCTATGTGCCCAGCGTGCTCCCATGATCCAGAACCTGCAAAAGAAGAAGAAGGGGATTTGGGTTAGATCTAATGGATCTAAAAAATGCCTGGTATCACAATACAGTAATGCATATACACACTCAGCCATACACCTCTAACAAAGGCTGTGCTCAGGGCATGTGCATCAAGAAGCCCCTAGAAATAAATGAGATACCATTGTTTTTACTGACGTGTTTGTTTCATGTGTAGATACAGGGAAGCTGATCCATAATGTTTCCATGAATGACCTGGGCCCTTGACGCAGATCATGATAGGAAAAATCTAGGTTCCCTATTAGGTGATTGCATCAAGGGCCAAGAGCACACATAGTGTGTACACATAGAGGACATTCAAAAGATCCAGCATCAAGAGCAATAAAGTAATGAAACAGAGGGTTATATGGCATTAGGTGCTAACAGAGCTAATTACAGAGTACATAGATCTATGAAGAAGATAGGGTGCTTTGTTGCATAGATGTTCAAATGGCACATAGGTGTAATAGGGCACACATCCATATGATCATATAAGTACAATAGATTATGCTCAAGGTAGACTCAATACATTTCATTTAGAGCATAAATATGTTTCAATCTGCATTCTACATTCTGATATGATAATAGGGCATGATAATCAGGGCTTTTAAATGTAATATCCTTCATGTATAAGAGTTGGTGCATAACCAATCTGATGCTAATAATGTAAATCAAGGATACAAGTATATGTGCCTCTGAGAGTACCCAGCATGATCAAATCTATAGGCTCTCACAGTGCAATAACAGGGTAGGACAATAATAGTAGTACCACAATGAATGTGCCAATAGTAATGAAGATATGGTAACCAATAAGTGTGCATGGTGGTATGCTCTCGGGCCATGATAGTGAGAACAATCTAGTGAACACATTCAATCCCAGTGGCATGGTGAGGAGACAAGAAGTGAATGCTCTATTTCATGGCTCATGGGCTGGACATGAGATGATGATAAACATTGCATATATGTTATCTTTCCAGTAGCAGGACCTTGAAACCAAACAATGGACGTATAGAAAATACAATATCAAAAGGACTATACCATAGCGACATGTTCGAGGGTTTATGCAGAAGTCCACAAATATAAGATCACATCCACATACAACACTGGATACAGTTAATACATATAGAATGTATAGATCATGGGGCCCCTAGCATGCTCTCGGGCCATGATCATCGGGCTCAATATCAAATGGAGGATAATAGAAAAATGTGCCCTAATATGTAATTCTTGGGCTTGTTAGACAAATACAGAGGAGTCATCAACCTCAATATGAGATGCCACAGTAGGGTCAAAATAGAATATAAATGTGCCATAATCAGAATATAAGGAGTTTCAAATTATAACAAAGAGCAATAATGTCATGCCCTAGGCATTCACAAGCAATTTCAACATCGATTCTCAGTAAATACAATATTAGTAGCGATGTTGTTACACATTACAGTACCCTCATCGATAATCAACAAACATGTAGAAATCCAAAGACAATGAACAATGAGTCCACAAGAAACATCAATATGCAGTTCACGGGCTTTATAAACAGTCACTATGTCTTGCTTCCAATGCAATAGTAAACACAACATAAGGAGGAGCACAATGTAAGCATCTAATGATGCCCTAGCTCTTTCGTGGCCAAATACAACCACAACACATTCATAGCCTGAGCTACATCACAAGCAGAGAAATGCAATTGAAATCACAGATCACAAAGATTCAAATAGATAACGGTGTCTACAGATGCTTCAAATAAAACAGTGGTGCAATACATACATTTTGTGCCCTAGCTTTAGTGCTCTCAGGCTAATTGCAAACAATAAACAATATGGATGTAACTATTCAGTAGTGATAATTGAAGGGTAGAACCAAGCAAGAAATGACAACATCAATAACCAATGCCCTCATAGGAAAGCAATACAGTGAGCTTGATGTATCATGATAACCTAGTGTTATAGGGCTTTTCAAAACAAAGATAGAACATGTGCATCAAAACAACAGTGCCCTAGTTTTGTAACAGTACCCCGAAATGTAATGAAAGAAATAATCCAAACATTAACAATGGATTCAAACATCTGAATGCAATGATTGAAGAAAGATAAATAATTCTATATCAAAACCAGTGCCTTAATCAGAGCCTTTCGAAATATGCAGTAAAGAGAATGATTTCATTTGAAGTGCCTACCTCATGTTGCCGAATCGATAAGGTGTTGTTACTGTTTCTATTTCAATAATGGAAAGATGCCATTGAGAGTTGTAGTGGAGTTTGGTATGTTGCCAGGTGCCAAGTGTAAAAGCCATGATTGCAGAGGTTCCCATTTTTGAAGGAGGGTTTCATTTTAGCATCTTTCTTTTGTCTCCCCTTTTAGGGTTGAGCAAATATTTCGACTCTCTTTCGATATGTGTTTCATGGGCATAGACTTTTTTTTCATGTAGAGATATTAATATAATTATCTCTTTTGAGGTAATTATATTAATTATGTTGATGCCATAGAAGTCATTTCAACTTAGGTGATTAATGTTATTTAAATCATGTTTTTCATATGTTGGGGGGGGGTCTATTATTTTTAGGATATTCAAGTGTTAGGTGGATATGTATAAAATTGTAAACATTTCAAATATGCTTTCCCCTTTCATTTAGGGTTGAGAACTATTTGTTAATGTATTTAGGATCCACTTGTGTTGGCATAGTAGGGGAATATTTTAATTGTAAAAGTCATTGCAAGGTATTATTGTAGATATTGACAAGTGGCATTTTATGAGCCCTTGTTAGATATCATTTACAAAGCATGACTTAGTGGGTAATGGTCTCCCTTTTGACTATCCATTTTTAAGGGTCCCCACTTTTTCTGCCCCTATATTCTTGGGAATGTGGCATCCAAAATTTAGAGTGATGAGATCGTGGCTGAGGTTTTTCTATTCTTGGCGAAGTGATGGTCTTCAATGCAGAGTCCAGAGATTTTCTTTATAGGCCTCTCACCTTTGGTGATTGAAGGTTGGTTCTTCATTCCCTCATTCTCAGGATGTGAATTTTGTAGCTCTTGTGAAGCAATCTGATATTGTAGCTCCTTTTTATTCTAGCTAATAGAAAAAAATTTCCTTCTTTTTCTACAATTTGTGAGGTTGTTAATGAGTTTAGTGTTATGTATTGTGATTGAAATTGATCCTTTACATAGTACTATGTTCATCTGATTGTTTTGCAAGCATTGGTTTTCTGGAAAGTTTTTCCAATCTATGTGCATTATATTGTGTTGAGTTGTGAAAATCATCTTTCCTTCTCATTCACCTTCAGCACCTGATTGTTTTTCTAAAAGGAAAATCAGATTTGGGGAAGTTGTGGAGTCCTTGTTATGTACTGGAGTTATATTGTGAGTGGTTTTTAGATTGTGGATCTATTCAGTTTGGTGAATCACCTAAGTTAGATTTAGTTTTAGTTTTATGCAATCTCTATCCCTTTCCTTTCAAAATTGGTATAGTTCAGGTGATACAAATGGGGAAGCCGACCCTTAATCCGAAGGTTTATTCTCAAGAAGCAGTCCCACATCTTGAGAGTATTCCCATGTTTCACAGGATTGCTAGGTTTTATACTTAGCCATCACGGGTGCAATCCCTAGTGACAATAGGTACTATTCAAATTCTTTTCATGTAACAAGATTGGTCACTTTGCTTCTAAGTATCTTACAAGAGTCAAGAAGTTCAAAACTAATTACAAGCCTAAGTATACAAAAGAATGTTACTATGCTGGAGGTGGAGTATCAGATGAAGATTCAATAGAAGATGAAATTGGATTCATTGCTATTGAAGATGTAATGCCCCTCCAACCCTATCAAGTCTTGGTTATGTTCACTTGAAATTAGGAAGGACTATATGTGAGAATGATCCTTCTTGAGATGGTTTCTTAAACCGAACTTTTTCCAACATACCATAACTTCATATTTTAATGTGGGAACTAATAATACTTACATAAGTATGTCCCCTTATATCTTCATGTGTGTCAGTGACAGGATCACTTGATAGACTTATATGCTTCTTTTTGGAAATGCTCATTATTAATATTTATGTGTACATTAGGTTAATTGATTATAATCATTTAAGGGTTAGATGGGTTACATTCTCTAATAATGTTATTTTGGATTAGACATGATTAATGCATTTATGGTTATATGATTTTTTTATCTTGATTTGACAATGGGACATTTTGAGTACATGTCTGATGGTTAAATGGGTTTGTGAAAGATAATAGATGATTTACATTTACATGATTATGTTATGATTCATTGTTGTTATATAATATAGAAAAGAGATTATTTTGGTACTAACCACACTAATCCAATTATACTTTATTGATGTCACTATTTGATGTGAGTGTAGGATGAGGAGAGGTAGTCATAGTTACTCCTATAGGAGGTCTACATGATGTCACACTCTCCCTCCTTGTTTGTAATTGTTTGTACTTGGTTGGTGTTGCAGGAAGTAGGTACCAGGCATTGACTCCACCTGGCTACACAAGTCTGAGCGTGCCTTAAAAATCCTTGAACTGTTGTTGTGTGAAGATATTACCAATATTACTCTCAAGATTACTCATGGACTTAGATTTATGTTTAGGAGGTTACCCTAGTTGGGGAATTTGATTGCGGTATGCGATGTGGTCTTGTGATTTATGATTTGATGTCATTTTGTGATTTGTGATGTGAGTTAGATTTATCCTTATAAGTGTGTATATATGTGTGTGTGTGTGTATGTGTTATATTAATTATATTTTATATAGGTATGTGTATATGTGGGTGCACACACATATACCCATGCTTATATAAATAATCATAATTGTATGTTTTGTTGATTATGTAATGCTATGTTCTTTATAATTATTAAATAAAGTGAATTAAATATTGAATGAAATGTATTAAATAAAAAGTAAAAATAATAGTAATAAAGGATTATGCTCTTTGTAGTAAAATTAGCTATCTAGGAGGGAGTTGAACTTGAGACCTCCTAGAAGTTAGGCTAGTTAGTTTCCATGTGTGCTATGTGTTTTCCTTGATAGTTAATTGTTGAGTTTTCTTGTTATAGTTATATTATGAGACTATTTTAATTAAATTTATTAAAACCTTGATTAAGTCTTTTATGGGAAATTATTTGATTAGCCCTTCAACCAACTATGGAAGTTGGAGAAGTTGCTTCCTGTAAAGCAAATCCTCTAACCACATAGTTGGAGGATAAATGTTTGAATATTTTGTGTGCAGGAGGAGGATAATTTTTGGAACATTGGTTTTTCTTCTGAGTTGTATGTAAATGATTTCTCCAGAAATTTTTGGTGAAAGTTATGTGAGTTTGAGAGTCTCTAGTTGTTGAAGTCTTATGTGTGAGGACTACTTGGAGTTGATTTCTAGAGGAAGATTTTCATAAGGATGTCTACTCAAGGCTGGAAAGTTTGCAGAGAGTCTCCAACCAAGGGAGGACGATTCTCTATAGGGCCCCAGGTAGGGTCTAAACTGGGATGAATCTCCATTCTTCCCATGTGCATGATTAGGTATATGAATGATATGTTACTCAATGAGAATATGATTGTTTACTCTTGTTTGAAAATGAGAACTATATATATATATGTTGTGTTTTTCTATGTATTTGATATATGTTTCCAGGAAGTGATTTTTATGAATACTTGTATGTTCTCTATGGTGAAATCTTCTTGGGAGGGTAGAAGTGGTTTTGATCATGTAGGATAGTGTATTATATTGTTATCAATGTATTATGAATGTTTCCAGAATGTAGAACTATTATTTTTAACCCGACTGGTTCATAACTATTTTTGCACCCCCTTTCTTTGCCTAGATCTAGAACAAATTTATTAGATAGATAATGAAAGAAAATATAATAATGGCCACATAGACCTGATTGGAGTACCGGGACCAGGGATAATTGCCAAGATGGATCCCTATTCATAAAGGGGGGACCGGGGTTACTTGGTTGCCAGGAAGGATCCCAATATACAAGTTGTGTGATGACACTCACTTAGGTGGTCTCCTAGAACCTTAACCTCGATGTTATAGTATGATGATATTTTATGTGCTTTATTCTTGTTCTTTTGAGCTTTGGCTTATTGGTTTTTGAGACTTAGATTTCCTTAAGGTCTTGAGAGTACCTTGGTTCTATCTCCTAGCATGGGGGGTGGAACTTTACCAGTTTCACATGGTTGGGTGGAAAATCTCTTTCAAGGTATTGTTCATGGTTCATGTCATGGCTGAGATTCTAAGTTGATCAGTGGTGAAGATTATGTTCTTGTATCATGCATCTCTATCTTTTTTTATCAAGATGTAAATATGTATTGTAATCCCTTGGGCAACTTGATGCAATTATCTTTCTATATGCCTTCGGGCAATGTGCAGTAACTATAATTATGTTTGTAAAAGGAAATTGTAAGAAATAAGTTATGTATAAGGGAAGGGTAGAATTATGAATTTGAAAAGGGGATTGAATATGGTTAAATCAATGATTAGTTTCCTACCTTATATCTCTTGTGAATTTTAAATGAAATTGAAAGTAATGGATCTATGCAAATCTTTGTAATGAAAGTACTTGTGGATGTAAACTTCGTTTGATATATGGTTAGTGAAAAGAAATGATAAGGGTTCAAGAGTATCTCCAGGTGAAATAATAAGGGTAGGAAACATGTATGTTATTAAAATAGTGATGAGAAGTAATTTCTTAAATGTATAGTTTTATATGAGTAATGTGTGGTTATTCAAACTAGCTTTTAATCTCAATTTTTAACTAGACTTGTACAAGGTTATAGATGATGATTTGTGGAAGTTAAACTTATGGAATAAATGATTCACTCAATGATTTATGATGGTTATCAATACATGGTTAAGTACTTTATGCTCTTTCTATTATTATCTTGAAATGAAGATAGGAAGTAAGGACTCTTATTGGAAAAGTTTAATTGAGTTTTGATGGTGCAATTGAGTTGAGCATAGATAATGTTAAGGAGTAAAAAAATATGAAAGAATAAATGTGCTTAGTGGATGTGATAAGTAATGTGTTCTTATTTCACTTCTAAGAATAAATTATGTGTTAGTTTGGTAAAGAAAATTAATTCAACTAGTTCATCGATGTAATTGGTTTTGATGTGAAATGGAATCAATGTAAATTGAAGTTGTAATGGACATAGAATTTGTTTGATTAAGTAATAAAATGAAATAATTAATGATGGTAATTGAATTCATTAAGGGAACCTTAAGGAATGTACTTGTGAAGGGTAATGATGATATGTTAGAATGTCAAAAAAAAAATTGTTAGTTGTAATTTTAGGTCATAGACCTAATTCCTTATGGGTTCCTTGGCGGGGACATTACAAAAGATATGGAGAAGATGTTTGATGAGATGGATCTTGAAGATGAAAAGAAAGCACAAGATTTAGCATTAATTTCACAAGCAGACATCAGAATAGATTGGATCATTGACAGCGGTTGTTCACATCACATGAGAAGAGACAAAGATAGATTTGTACATTTGGATAAGTACAAAGGCGGTATGGTTAGATTTGGAAACAACACTCCTAAACCTATCATAGGTAGAGGAGCTATCACCTTGTATGGAAAGAACAACACTGATGATGTTCTTTATGTTGATGGTTTGCTACATAACCTACTAAGTGTTGGACAATTTCTTGACAAAGGATATCAGTTGGAATTCAAAGACAATAAGTGCATCATTAATAACAAGGAACGAGTAATGATTGCATTAGATTCAAAGACAAAAGGTAATGTTTTTCAGCTTAATTCAGAAGCAATTTGTTTTGTTTCTAAAGTAGATGATAGTTGGTTATGGTACAAAAGATTATGTCACATCAATTTTGACAACATAGTAAAGATAAGTAATGTAAAGGCAGTAAGAGACCTTCCTAGCATTACAAAACTAGTTGATACAATATGTAGGGAATATGTGATGGGAAAGCATGTGAGGAACTCATTTAGAAGAAAGAATAATTTGGTAGAGAACAAATTGGATCTAGTGCATACAAACCTATGTGGACCAACTCAAACAAGATCATACTATGGTGAAAGGTACTTTATTTTGTTTGTCAATGATTATTCTAGAATGATGCATGTTACATTCTTAAAAGACAAATCAGAAGCATTTGATAAGTTCAAAATATTCAAAGCTAAAGTTGAAAATGAGTCTGGATTAAAGATAAAATGTCTGAAATCAAATAAAGGAGGAGAATTCACCTCTGGTAGATTTTATGAGTATTTCGAAGAACATGGGATAAAGAGATAGCTAAGTGCACCTAGAACCCCTTAGCAGAATGGAATTATAGAAAGAAGGAATATGATCATACTTGACATAGTGCGCACCATCATGATTGAAGGAAAGGTCGCACACATGTATTGGAGAGATGCGGTCAATACTACAGTCTATACTATCAACAAAATTCAATTGAGGCCAGGTACAAAAAAAACACCCTATGAGCTATGGTTTGGGAATGTACCTATAGTAAAATACTTTAGAATATTTGGAAGCAAGTGCTACATCAAGAGAGATGAAGTTATTGGCAATTTTGATGCAATAAGTGATGAAGGTATTTTTCTTGGTTACTCTACTAAAAGAAAAGCTTATAGATGTTTTAACTTAAGATTGAAGAATATTATTGAAAGTGCACATGTAAAGATTGATGAGAAGTTTATGATTCAAGAAAGATATCATGATTATGCAGCTATGATTAAAGAAGAACCTAGTCCTATGAATAGAGAAACAATTGTTGATGAAATGTTTGACAGTATTGATGTATTATTCAATGACCCTAAAACAAGTAAATAAGAATCACAAAAGACAGATGAAATATTCACACCTAATGTTCCTAAATTCACATCTAGATACATTCAAAGGAAGACATCATTGGAGATCAAAACAACAAAGTCATGACAAGATCTAAAGCAAAAAGTTCTACAACTAATGAAGCGGTATGTTTACTTTCACAAATTGAATCTTTAAGTGTTGAAGATGCATGTAATGATTCAGATTGGCATGAAGCAATGAAAGAAGAGCTCAATTAGATAATTAAGAATAAAACATGGGAATTGGTCCCTAGACCTAGTGATAAGAATGTGATCAAAACCAAGTGGATATTTAGAAACAAGATAAATGAAGATGGTATAGTAGTAAGGAAAAAATCAAGACTAGTATGTAAAGGATATGCACAAAGAGAGAGAATTGATTATTCTGATACATTTGCCCCTATAAGAAGATTGGAAGCCATAAAGTTATTTCTAGCCTATGCAAAATTCAAAAACTTTAAAGTATATCAGATGGATGTCAAGTCAGCATTTGTTGAATGGAGAGTTGAAGGAAGAAGTATACATAGAGCAACCTGAAGGATTTACTTTATTAGAAAGACCTGAAATGGTATGTAGACTAAAGAAATCCCTCTATGGACTTAAGCAAGCCCCTAGAGCATGGTATGAAAGATTAGTTCATTACTTGACAAATATTGGATTCAAGAAAGGAGTAGCAGATTGTAACTTATTCATAAGAGAGACACATGATGGATTATTGTTAGTTCTTATATTTTTTGATGACATTATTTTTGGTAGAAATCACAAGCTTAGTGCAAAATTTTCTAAAGAGATGCAAAGAAAATTTGAAATGAGCATGATTGGACCTATCAAGGAATTTTTGGGATTGAATGTGCAATAGACAGACAAAGGTATTTCCATTAATCATTCTAAGTATTTGAAAGAGATATTGAAGAAGTTCAAGATGGGTGATTGCAAGCGAGTAAGTACCCCTATGATGACAGGATGCAAGATTTCAAAAGAAGATGATTCTATAGTAGTAGACATAACTTTGTATAAGTCTATGATTGGTAAACTCATATATCTTACTCAATCTAGACCTGATATTTCTAATGTAGTTGGTATAGTTGGAAGATTTGTAGTAGAGCCTAAACAAAGTCATCTTATGGAAGTAAAGAGGATATTCAAATATTTGAAAGGAACCATAGACTATGGTTTATGGTATCCTAATTTAGAAAATATAGAACTTCATGTGTATAAAAATACAGATTGGATAGGTTGTGTGGATGATAGAAAGAGTACCTCAAAAGGAGTAGTATTTCTTGGAGATAGACTTGTTACTTGGACAAGTGATGCAGGAGCATCTCAGGTCCTTGGCAATCCTATGTCACCAAAAACATTTTGGAGTTTTTGTATGTGTTGCTTGGTTTCTTCTTTGATCGAGTTGGTCGATAGTTGGTTGGTTTCCCTTGGTTACCGAGTGTGGTCAATTCTCTCTTGGGTAGTTGGTTATTTCACTAGCCCTCAGCATTGCCTATATGTTGCTTGATTATTGTGCTTACTAACGGGTCTAGTTTTGTTTCATGTTGTTGCTGACTTGTGCATTTATATTGGATCATATATTTAATGTTGGTATCCATTATTGGGAAGCATGTGGTCTTAGATTTGACTATTAATTATGGATCTAAAGGCCAACTCAGCTCGGTAGCTTCTTGTATAAATGTAGATGTTTGGTTGTAGTTTTCAGGGTGAGTTTTGGGATAGAATATAGTATACATTAGATTAGAGATTTGTAAAAAAGCCTCACATGTTTGAGGACTTTTTTAATTTGTTGTAATATCTGGCTGTAATCGAGAAGGCCTTACAGCCTGACATGTATGATTCCTATTGATGATAATATAGGAAAGATCTGGCATTCTCTCTCTCACTGTTGTTTTTTGTTGCTTCCACATGTGTGTTGCGGGCTTGGAACATTAGGGTGTGCCATCCTTTGGCCCCTCTTTCTCCCTACCCTTGCATCATCAAGCAAGAAGTAGAATTGTATTTCTCAATCCACAACAGAAGCAGAGTATGTAGCAGCAACATTAAATTGTTCGACAATTGTGTGGATCAAGCAGATGATAAAAAATTTTGGAATTTAGATTGATTATCCTATTGTTATTTATTGTGATAACACTAGCACTATCAATATGTCAAAGAACCCTGTGATGCATGCAAAGACAAAACACATTGAGATAAAATATCACTTCCTAAGAGAGAAAGTTGTAGAGAAAGAAGTAAAATTGGACTATGTGAGCAAAAAATAATAGCTAGCAGACATATTCACAAAGCCTTTACCAAAGGATACATTTGAGTATCTCAGGGAGAATCTAGGAGTAATTCCCTTCCCTGAATTAGATTAGAGTTTGCAGGAGTGCATCAGTCCTCAGTGACTGATAAATGGTTGACTACTCTACTTTAGGAGTAGTACCAGTGCTTATTTATTTTGGCACCCTTTTCCATTGATGTTAAAGGGGGAGTGAGTATATAGTCATGAAAAAAAATATAGTTGTTTTATTCTAGAAAGGGGGAGTGAGTAATTAGCAAGAAGAAACAAAACAATAAGCACGAGTATACAGTAAGAAGATACAACAACAGATATTCAGAGCATTCAAAAGTAGATGGAGGATTCATCCTTGGGGGATTTTTTTTGAGGAAATGGAGAATGTTATAAAATAATTGTACATTTGGATTGGTGGTGCTTTTTATTCCATATGTTGCCATCAATGCCAAAGAGGGAGATTGTTGGAGATTTTCCAACAAGCCAGTGTTGAATGTATGTTATCAACATGATATCATAAATGCAGAGGTTGATTCTAAGTGAGGACAATAATATAGTTGTTTGTATTAGTAGTGTTCCTGATAGGTCCCAGGAAGAGTTTTGTATGTGATTTTCAGTATGGTTGTAATGGAGCCTTGTGCATTTATATTTATGTTGTAGACATGTTTATGATGTTATTTTCATGGATGCAAAGTCATTTGTGCAATACAGGTTGAGTTATGATGTTTCCAGTTGACAGTTATAGTTTCCTAAGTTTATCTGATGGAGCTAACATTGTTTATGTTGTTGTTGTAGTTTCACCTATCATTTTGATATGCATGTTTGGATTCATGTTTGGAGAAGATTTAAGCATTTTTTTTCAAGAGCGCATAACATATTTCAGCATGAGAAGAAAGTATTAGTTAATTTAGTAGAGCTGACAGTGTGAAGTGATGCATCTACTCATATGGAGTTGCACGGTCCTAATTAGTGTTGTGTGCTTAGTATAGCCATTGGAGATGTTGTTGGGGAGTTATATTGTTTCTATAATATGATTTCAAGGAAGTTCTAACATGCCAACTTGATTATATCATTTGGAGAAAGATACTTATAGTCGGTCAGTTGTGTTCACTAAGTATGGCAGATAGTTGAAAGACAAGAGTAGAGTAGAAGGTGCAAAGTAATGAGCCATTAGTAGAAGGTCTATTTTACAAAGAAGATAGTGTATTCTATTCATTGGAACTGATCCCGATAATAGGTCTAACTTACAGTTCACCCAGATCCATATATAGTGTGTATCTGTTAAATAGAAGGTTGTAGCCTTCACCCCTTAGAGAAGTGTGCTCCCAGATAGTGTGTCCTCACCCCTAACAGGGTTAATTATAAAAGACTCCTAATAGGGTCTAACCTTTGACTAGGTCACTATACTTAATTTATTGTAAATATCAACTCCTAACAAGGATGTAAGATCTTCTAACAGGGATCATTATACTCTAGTGTAGTTTATAGTGGGTGCTAATTTCCACCGGGGTTTTTACCTATTTGGGTTTCCCCGTAACCAAAATTGTGGTGTTGTGTTAAGTGTTCTTATATTTTTTTGGTGCTTAATGTTCTTCTATACTTAATTGGATAAAGAATTGAATCCTGTAGATAACTGATTCACCCCCCCTCTCAGTTATCTCTTGGGACTATTCCTAATAGATATTTCCTTCCTTTCCTTTCTCATTTGGAGGGTTCACATTTGAGAGAAGAGGATTCAAAGTGGCACTAGCCTTTTTTTCAATTTTTTGCTTTGATGTTCACAATCATTGGCAATATGATCCACTCAACATAATTGGAACAAAGCTTAGAGAGAATGGGAACTCTAGAATAAAATATCAACATGAAAGTATTCCATTGATAGAAATTTTTTAAAACATGGAGTTCTAGGACGAGGTCAAAAATGAGATGGAGAAATATGCTGGTGAAAATAATATTTCAATACAAGAATTGTCATCACAAGTTATGACATTGCACAAATATAAAGGAAAAGTGCAGCCCATGACATCGTACAATTTCTACCAGAAAGATGCTCAACCATCTACAAAATCTATTCCAAAAGACCTAATGGATGACTGTATGGATGGTAATTGGACTTGAACCAAAAAAATTTATTTTTGGGAAATGAGGAAGAATCTCAGTGACCCAAAGACCTCTACAGATCTTTATGACGTGGAAGAGGATAAAATGTTTAATGAATTATGGAATAAGGAGAATCCAACTAAATCATATCATCACAATGATGATCATCCAGATAATGAGTATGAGCAAGATTCTATGAATCTTGCACCCATTAGAGTATATTCAATCAGTAGAGGAGTTGATGTGTCCATAAAAGATAAATATACCAAAGGGGTAGATATTATGGAAAAAGTGGGCTACCTAGGTTTTGGTGGTTTGGGCCCTAGTGGACAAGGGGCTTTGTCTCCACCTGACCCACCAACTATTAGGAATAGTCCCAAGAGATGACTGAGAGAGGGGGGGGGGGGAGGTGAATCAGTTATCTAAAAGTTTCAATTCTTTATCCAATTAAGTATACTTAAACATAAAGCATGAACACAATGAATGAGAACATGAACACAACACAATATTTTGGTTATGGAGAAACCAAAATAGGTAAAAACCTCGGTGGGAATTGACACCCACTAATATTTTGCACTAGTGTATTATGATCCTTATTAGAAGATCCTCAACCATGTTAGGAGTTTCTTTAAAATATATTTAGTATAGTAGACCTAGTCAAGGGTCGGACCCTGTTAGGAGTCTTTTACAATAGTCCCTGTTAGGGGAGAGGACACACTATCCAAGAGAAAATTTCTCAAAGGGGCGAAGGCTACAACCTTCTGAATAAAAATATACACTATATCTGGATCTTGGTGAACTATGCTTAGACCTACTATTTGGATCAGTTCCAGTGTATGGCACAAACACTTTACTTGGTCACATAGACCTTCTTCTGATGGCTCAAAACTTTGCACACTCTGCTCTTCTCTTTCTAATCAGCTATGAACCACACTCAAGCAATCACAAATGACTACCTATAAATATCTTTCCTCTAAATGATATAATCAAGTTGGCCTATTAGAACCACCTTGAAATCATATTAGAGAAACTATAACAAACTCCAATAAAAATTCAGTCAGATCTACTAAGCACGCAACACATTCTAGGACCTGTCCAATAAGATAATTGTAGATGCACACTACAAAATGTCAGCTCTACCAAAACAATTGGATCTTTCTCCTTAAGCTGAATTACTTTATGCACTCTTAATCGAACATCACTAACTCTTCTCTAATATTAACTCCAAGGGTGCATACCACAATGATAGGTGCAACTCTAGAACTAATATAATGTCTGTTAGCTCTTCTGAACAAACACAGGAAACTGCTACTAGTGAATAGTGACTACATAACTTCACTTCTACTTATCATCAAACTTTGCATCCATGAATGTAACATCACTAATATGTTTTCATCATATATCCAAGTGCACAAGGCTCCATGATAATTGTATGGACAACCATACACTGAACACTACCTTTTACTCTGTCAGGAACACTGCTGACACAAGCTGCTATCTAACTATCTATACTAACAATTAACCTCTACGCCCATGATATCATGTTGATATCACTTCTATGCTACATATACTAAAATCTTACTACATAAGTCTTCGATGCATGCTACTTTCCATATGTTGTCATCAATGACAAACATACAGTCAGTATTGGCCTACTGGAAAATCTCCAACAATCTACCCCTTTTGCATTGATGGAAACATATGGAATGAAAAAACTCCACCAATCCAAATGAATAATTCTTTTATAACATTCTCCATTTCCTCTTCAAAACTCTCCCAAGGATGAATCCTCCATCTGCTGCAATATTCTTCAACATTCTCCATTTCCTCAACTAAACTGCTATCATAACTAAATAATACTCCCCGTTAGTATATTACTCCTCTTTTTACTTCTATTTTTTATGACTATATATTAATCCCCCTTTGACATCAATGGAAAAGGGTGTCAATTAGTTTAAGCACCAATACTACTCTAGAAATAGAGTAGTCAACCATCCATCAGTCATTGAGGACTGATGCTTTTCCTTCTTTCTTCTAAGTAGAATCAGGGAAGGGAATTACTCCCAACTTCTCCCTGAGATACTCAAAAGTATCCTTTGGCAAGGGCTTTGTGAATATGTCTACCAACTGATCTTTAGTACTCACATAGTCCAACTTGACTTCCTTCTCTACCACTTTCTCTCTTAAGAACTGATACTTGATCTCAATGTGCTTTGTCTTTGCATGCATCACAGGGTTCTTTGACATATTGATAGTGCTAGTGTTATCACAATGAATAACAATAGGATAATTAATCTAAATTCCAAAATCCTTTATGATATGCTTGATCCAAACAATTGTAGAACAATTCAAGGATGCTACAACATAATTTGCTTCTAATGTTGCCTAACAAATACAATTTTGTTTCTTGCTTGTCCTTGTGACAAGTCTATCACCAAGAAACACTGCTCCACCTAATGTACTCTTTCTTTCATCAACACATCCTGCCCAATCTGGATCAGTGTAGACATGAAGCTCAACATTTTTTGAATTAGGATACCATAGACCATAGTCTATAGTGCCTTGCAATTATCTAAATATCCTTTTTACTACCATGAGGTGACTTTTCTTAGGTTCTACTACAAATCTTCCAACTATGCCAACTGCATTAGAAATATCAGGCCTAGTCTGAGTAAGATATATGAGTTTACCAATCATAGACTTGTACATTTTTGTATCCACTACTGGTGATTCATCTTCTTTTGTAAGCTTGCATCCAGTGATCATAGGTGTTCCTAATAGCTTGCAATCATCCATCTTGAATTTCTTCAGTATCTCTTTCACATACTTGGACTAATTAATAAAAATTCCTTTTTCTGTCTGCTACACATTTAGTCCCAAAAATTAATTTATAGGACCAATCATACTCATCTCAAACTCATTATACATTTCTTTGGAAAATCTTGCACTTAGTTTGTCATTACCTCCAAAGATAATGTCATCAAAAAATATAGCTACAAGTAGTAGACCTTCAGATGTCTCTCTAATGAATAGATTACAATTTGTTGCACCTTTCTTGAATCCAATCTTAGTTAGATATTTATCAAGTCTTTCATACCAGGCTCTAGGGGCTTGCTTAAGTCCATAGAGGGCCTTCTTCAATCTGCATACCATATCAGGTCTATCTAATAAGGCGAATCCTTCTGGCTTCTCAATGTATACTTCTTCTTTCAAATCTCCATTCAGGAATGCTGACTTGACGTCCATCTGATAAACTTTGAAGTTTTTGACTATAGCATAAACTAGAAACAACTTAATAGCTTCTAATATTCTCATAGGTATAAATGTGTCTAAATAATCAATGCCTTCTCTTTGTGCATATCCCTTACATACTAACATTGTTTTATTTCTTAGTATTGTACCATCTTCATTCATCTTGTTTCTAAATATCCACTTTGTTCCAATCACATTCTTATCACTAGGTCTTGGGACTAGTTCCCAACTATCATTCTTAATAATTTGATCAAGTTCTTCTTTCATAGCATCATGTCAATCTGAATCATTACATGCATCTTCAACACTTAAAGGTTCAATCTGAGATAGTAAACACACCACTTCACTGCTAGCTAAGTTCTTTCCTTGTGATCTTGTTAAGACTTTGCCGCTCTAATCTCCAATGATGTCTTTCTTGGAATGGTTTCTAGATGTAAAATTTGGAACTTTAGGTGATGTTGACTCATTAGCCTTAGGAGTATCTTCTTCACTTGTCTTAGGGTCATTGAATAACACATCAATATTGTCAAAAATTTCTTCAATAATTGTTTCACTAGTGGAGGGTCTGGATTCTTCTTCAATCATGGGTGAGTAATCATGATATCTTTCTTGAAGCATCAACTTTTCATCAATCTTAACATGAGCACTTTCAATAATCTTTTTCAATCTTAAATTGAAACATCTATAAGCTTTACTTTTAGTAGAGTAACCAAGGAAAATATCTTCATCACTTCTTGCATCAAACTTGCCTACTACTTCATCCCTCTTGATGTAGCACTTGCTTCCAAATATTCTAAATTATTTCACTACGAGAACATTTCTAAACCATAGCTCATAAGGTGTTTTGTCAGTGACATGCCTCAATTGAATTCTATTGATGGTGTAGACTGTTGTATTGACCGTATCTCTCCAATAGGTGTGTGCAACTTTTCCTTCAATCATGATGGTGTGCGCTATATCAATGATGATCCTATTCCTTCTCTCTGCAATTCCATTCTACTGAGGGGTTCTAGGTGTACTCAACTATCTCTTTATGTAATGTTCTTCATAGTACTCATAGAATTTGTCAGAGGTGAATTCTCCTCCTCTATCCGATCTCAAACATTTTATCTTTAGTCTAGATTCATTCTCAACCTTAGCTTTGAGTATTTTGAACTTCTCAAATGCTTCTGACTTATCTTTTAAGAACACAACCCACATCATCCTAGTATAATCATCAAAAAACAAAATGAAATACCTTTCACCATAGTATGATCTTGTTTGGGTTGGACCACATAGGTCTATATGAATCAGATCCAACTTTTTCTCTGCTGAATTGTGCTTGCTCCTAAATGAGTTTCTCACATGCTTTCCCATCACACATTCCCTGCATATAGTATCAACTATTTTTGCTATGCTAGGTAGATCTCTTACTGCCTTCACATTTCTTATCTTTACTATGTTATCAAAATTGATATGACATAGTCTTTTATGCCACAACCAACTATCATCAACTTTAGCAACAAAACAACTTGCTTCTAAATTGAGTTGGAAAACATTACCTCTATTCTTTGAGCCTAATGCAATCATAGCACCATCCTTGTTGTTAATGATGCATTTGTCATCTTTGAACTCCAACTGATAACCTTTTCCAAGTAAATATCCAACACTAAGAAGGTTATGTTTCAAACCATTTACATAGAGAACATCATCAATGCTATTCTTTCCATCCAAGGTGATGGCTCCTCTACCAACTATGGGTTTAGGAGTGTTATCTCCAAATCTAACCATGCCACCATTGTATTTTTCTAGATGAACAAATCTATTTTTATCACCTGTCATGTGATGTGGAAAACCACTATCTATAATCTAGTCTATCCTAATATCAGCTTGGGAAATTAATGCTAGCTCTTGTTTCTCTTTCTTATCTTCATGATTTGTCTTATTGTTCATTTTCTCTATGATAGCAATAAATCTAATTTCTTCTTCATCTGAATCATCATCTAAAACTCCATCTTCAGCATAGTAACATTCCTTAGAGAATTTAGGCTTGTAGTCATTTTTTAACTTTCTAGCTCTTAACGGACAATTACATGCAAAGTGACCAATCTTATTACATGAAAAGTATTTAAATGGAAATTGACCTTCATATTTTCCTTTTCCTTTCTTTTCTCTCTTGGAAATCATAGAAATGAAATCATGTAGTGTTTTCTCTTCATCATCATCATCATCAAAATTACTAGAAGTGTTTGCAGATTTCTTACCATGAACTGTTGCTTTGAAGGCTGTCTCACTTTTAGGTTTTGTCTTCAATCTTGAAATCTCAAAAGCTGATATTTTGTTGATCAAAGTCTCTATCTTGAAATTTTATGTAAGCTACATGGTCTCATCAAGGATTTTGATCTTGTTTTCATATTTTGGAGTGAGAGTAGTCATCAATTTGTCCATAATGTCTTCCTCTAAGATCTCTCCACCATTGTTCTTGATTCCAACAACTATTTCATTGATCCTTTGATTGTAAGCTCTAATATTTTCTTTAGGTAGTATCTCTAATGCATTATATCTTTTCTTCCATGTCTTTCTACATGCATCTTTTTCTTGTTTGTCTCCTTCAAATATGTCTTCTAGGTACTTCCATATTTTGTGGGTTGTATCTACCTTCTTTATTTCTAAAAATTCACTATCAAAAAGGGTGCTAATAAGGGCTTCTTTGGATATTGCATTCTAATGAAATAATTCCTTTTTCTTATTAGTAGCATCATCATTTTCAAGGTCTTCTAAAGTAGGAATCTTGACTGCTTTGATGGTTACAACAAAAACTTCAAAAGCAATGCACTGCAAATGAGTCACCATCTTGTTCTTCCAATCAAGATAATTCTCTCCATCAAAATTAGGACTTTCCTTTCTGAATTATTCCATATGATCAACCTCAAGCTATTAAACTTTCTCTCCAAGGCACTAGGCTCTGATACCAATTGTTATCCCCAAGAGATAACTAAGAGGGGGAGGGGCTGAATCAGTTATCTACAAGTTTTAATTATGTATCCAATTAAGTATACTTAAACATAAAGCATAAACACAATGAATGAGCACATGCACACAACACAATATTTTGGTTACGGGGAAATCCAAATAGGTAAAAACTCCAGTGGGAATTGACACCCACTAATATTCTGCACTAGTGTATTATGATCCTTGTTAGAAGATCCTTAACCCTGTTAGGAGTTTCTTTACAATATATTTAGTATAGTAGACCTGGTCAAGGGTTGGACCCTGTTAGGAGTCTTTTACAATAGTCCCTATTAGGGGAGAGGATGCACTGTTCACGAGCACATTTCTAAAAGGGGCGAAGGCTACAACCTTCTAAATAAAAGATACTATATCTGGATCTTGGTGAACTACGCTTAGAAATACTATCTGGATCAATTCCAATGTATAGCATAAACACTTTACTTGGTCATATAGACCTTCTTCTGATGGCTCAACACTTTGCACACTCTGCTCTGCTCTTTCTAATCAACTATGAACTTCACTCAAGAAATCACAAATGATTGCCTATAAATATCTTTCCTCTAAATGATATAATCAAGTAAACCTATTAGAACCACCCTAAAATCATATTAGAGAAACCATAACAAACTCCAATAATAATTTAGTCAGTTCTACTAAGCACGCAACACATTCTGGGACCTATCCAATAAGATAATTGTAGACACACGCTACACACTATCGGCTCTACCAAAACAAATGGATCTTTCTCCTCAAGCTGAATTACTTTATGCGCTCTTAACAAAACATCACTAACTCTTCTCTAAGCTTAACTCCAAGGGCACATACTGCAATGATAGGTGCAACTCTAGAACCAATATAATCTATGTCAGCTCTTTTGAACAAACACAGAAAACTACTACTGGTGAATAGTGACTACATATCTTCACTTCTACTAATCATCAAACTCTACGCCCATGAATGTAACATCACTAATATGTCTTCATCATATATCCAAGTGTGCAAGGCTCCATGATAAATGTATAGACAACCATACATAGAACTCTGCCTATTACTCTGTCAAGAACACTACTGACATAGGCTTCTATATAACTGTCTATACTAACAATTAACCTCTGCGCCCATGATATCATGCTGATATCACATTCATGCTACATATACTGAAATCTTACTACATAAGTCTTCCACACATTCTACTTTCCATATGTTATCATCAATGACAAACATACAGTCAATACTGGCCTGCTGGCAAATCTCCAACACCAGCTCCACCAAAATATGGTTAGAAACTAGGCCTTGGAGTTCAATCATCATATTCATAAAAAAAAAATACTACTTAGTCAATTTAATTTATTCCAACTTCAAATCCAATTCCACCCGTTCCAAGCACTCAGATTCAATCTGAATCAATTGCCACTCCCACAGCTATGGATATCATGGGTACAACTAGTGGTCTGAAAAGGACATTATAGGTGGACATGGGATCAGTGGATCCTAGAGATCAAGGTAGTGTAAAGAAGAAAAAGGTTATGACAAGTAGTAGTAAAAAAATGGTAATGATGACAGTGAGTCCAACAATTGCCACACCTTCAAGATAAAACCCTCATAACAGTCCAAAAAATCCTTTTGTAATGGATCAGGGTGTTTCTAATCCTCATGGTGGAATTAGGAGAACCACATGAAATGTAGGTGGAAGCTCATACATCAATGCAAGTGTTATTTCACCATTCAAACATTCAATTGTGTTAGAAAACCCTGATTTTTGTTACAATGATTTTGCAACTAACTTTGAACAATCAAAAAATAGGAATAGAAAAAAAAGTAAGATATTGAAGATGGAAGTAGTTGTTGCAGCTCGTGATGCAGAACATGCATCCAATAGGTTATTTCCCACATATGACCCAAATAAATATATGATGGATTTCATGGTTTTTATGCCCCCAACTAGAGATAACAATCCACTAGAGATTCAGTTAGATCCATCTCAATTTCAAGTTAGCACCCTCCAAATTTATTTATCCAAAATTTAAAATGTGGACAAGATAAATGTGTCAAAAATGACCAACCAAGTGGTCTATAGTTCAGTGATGAAGTTGGAGAGAGAGAAAGGAAAGCTTCAGGGCACAATAGATAATTTAAAGGAAGACTTGGAAAATGAAAAGGCAAGGGAGAAAGAAACAGAAAATAGGTGCAAAGAATTAGAGAAAAGGATAAAAAATTCATCCTCTAAAGAAGAAATTGTACAGTAAGAACATATGGATGTAGAACTAAAAACTCCAAGGGAAAAATTGGAACAAAGCAAAAAAAAACTTTAGGATGAAAAAGTCTCTTCATTAAGTATATTCAAAAGCATGGAGAATGCAGGACAGACAAACAATAACTTATTGGAGAATGAGAGGGTAAAAAAAAATAGTGGGAAGAGAAAGCAGAGAAAATAAAACAACATAGTGAACATCAGTTCTCAGAAATGAGAGAAGACCTAAAGAAGGCAAATAATACAATTAAAACTTATGAAAATAACTTGAATGACCAAGTAAATAATACAGTCAAGAAAATAAAAAAATACTTCTGGGGGTAAATAAAGGTTTCTATTGATAGGTTATGTGATTGGTTTGAATTGAATGAAACTCTTAGAGATGTTTTTCAAAAGCTGAAAGAGCACATTGAGAAGAACCAAAAACATTGTGAGAGACAGAATACTACAAAGTAGATTTTGCAAGAAATCAACACAACCAGTGACATGCATTTGGCAAGCAAGGGAATTCAGGACTACCTTGGTGCATCAATAAAGGAAAACTTTATCTTTCAAAAATGTCAGAAACTAATAGAAGTAGAGGAAACTCTTGCCTTATTTGGGCCAAAGCTCACCAAGTTGAATAATAAAACAACCAAATTGATAACTCTTGGTTTGCCGAGTCCTGGTCCTAATTACTAATCAATGAATTTCGTTGGAAGAGAAGCTTACAAAAAAAATTTGGAGGACACAATGACATCTATTTTAGGAAAGATTCCTTAGGATAGAACTCATGAAGGTGTTGGTACTCTCAAATTTGGCACAAATTTGAAGTGACCAATTCAAAATTTCCTCTAAGGCAAAATGGGTACCCCCAGAATTTTTTTGTGAGAAGGCCTAATTAATGTGCTTGTAAAAGATACCCTGATGATTTTCATGAGGTACAGCTTGGGGAATAGGTTCAAAACCTTTCATTTGACATATAAAGTGGGTTCCAGCTCCTAAATTTTAAATCTGACATGTTTAGGGAATAACCATTTTGAGGTGTTTGCTTAAATCTGCATTTTTGCCTAAGTGTCAAATCGTTGTAGCAGGCCCTGTTTGCATTTGAATATCTTGTGTCCTATTAGGTTTCATGGCCCACCACTTTGGGAATGTTTAAATTGTATATCAGAGAGCTTATGTTTCAAAGCTCAAGCCATTTCGAGTCCGTTTGATAGGTTTTTGGATCCCCCAAAGTTGGCTTTCCAGATTTGTCCTATTTCTTTGTTCTGCCCAATTTTTTGAGTGGCCCTGTTTGACTAATTGTAGATTTTGACCATTTGACCCAATTGAGAAAATTCCTTTTGTACTATATTTTAGTGGTCAAATACTTCTTGAGCCTCTATTTTTAGGTCACAATAAGTCCATTTGATCAGTTTGCTAAGCTCATTCCATTTAGATTTTCTATCAGTGCGCTAACTGTCAAATGCAGATTTCTAAGTAGCCTACGTTGAGGTCTTGCTATTGGTACCCGGTTGAATGCCCTGCATAATTGAGTGTTCCCTTGTGTTGCAATCTTGAAATTATACCTTCCCATGGATTTTTAGACTCACACCAATCTAGTTATCCACTTTGCCAGAGCCTTTCCATTTCCAATTTATTAAAATTTCACTGAATAGTGCAGAACCCATAATTAAGTGACCCAGTTTGAGATTTAAATTTTGTACCCGATTCAATTTTTTAAAGAATTGAAAGTGGTTCTACATTGAAAACATGGAGATGTGCTACCATGAAGATTTTTAGGCCATGATGAATTTTTTTTCCCAGTTTGCCAATCTGATTCCCTTTGCAGTTTCTAACAATTTGATGGAGATTGGTTGCACAGTTTAGTTGGAGGCCCTGTTCGTGATGTTATATCTTGAATAGCATGATTGGTCATATCAAGAAAATGGTTCCCTTGTATTGTAGACCAAATTTAGTCCAATTTTGCAAAGTCTCAGATTGTGAGGGTTTTGTATGCACATTTCCCCAGATGCTTTTCATTTGCAGAAATCGGTATTTCTTATGTCTTCATGTTATGTATTTCGAAGTGGCTACTTTCAAAAGTCTACCAAATGTGACTGGTTGATCATCATAAGTTTCCTTTTTGGATTCATGCTCTCCATATAGCATACTTCTAATATCTAGAAGCTCAGGTCTTTAGGAGGTCATTTGACTTATTTTCAAAATCACAACTAGATGGATCTTATGGTTATTTGATAGGGTAATTTGCATAATGGTTTTGAAAAAGTGATTTGGAGGATTAAAATCTTTGGAAGCTATTTTTTTTCATCAAGTGCCACTTTGAAAAATGGAAAAATGTGGACCATGGAATATGGGTGTCAAGCGTCCGGTTCAGGTCACTTGATTTTGTTAGTTTTTAAGACCAGTTTCAAGGGCCAGTTGCTATTAATGAAATTAGTTTGCAAAATTATAATTAGTTATTTTAATGGCCACCAGCTCAATATTTTGTGATCTGAGTGTGTACTAGATTATATTATGGTAAAATGAAGGTGAAAGTTGGTTTCAAAATGAAGATTTTCAAGCCAAGATCTCAAGGACACATCATTTATTATTAAAATTATTGTTTGTAATGAAGGAGTTTGCGCGCTTCTATGTGGAAAGGCCTTTCATGGTACTGACCTTATGATTGATAGAGTCCATGAATGCTCTGCAACAAAGTCTAGGGATGCAGCCGACAAGAGTAGAATGCCCAGAGCAGTGGAAAATATAATTGTGAACCCAATTTTTAATATGGGGCTCCAAGGATGGTTTGACAATTCATGTGATGGATCAATTTATTTAGATTATTTAGAGGATTATAAAATAGAATCAAATCTATATGTCATTGTATCTAATAAAAAAGATTCTTGGCAAAGATTTCAACAAGATATTATTAGAAGGGTTATGCTAAATGTGCAATGCCATGTACTAGCATTTATCTGGTTAGAAGATCCATCACAATCAGCATATCATGTACAGGCAATGCTTAAGTTGGAAAGCAAGGGCACATCTCCAAAGTTTATGTCAATCACGAGATTCAAAACTTTAATTGAGAAGTGGGTAATATTGTAGGGACCTTTTTTTTGAAATTATTCCAGGTAAAATTATGTTTTACTTGGAAGGACCTCCAGTCGGGTTCAATTTTCCAATCAAAGGTGTGGAGTGTTGTCTCTATGACAAAAGTTCAAAAAATAAATGTGTGTCAACATGGGTACCTTGCACAAAAAGGTGGAGGCAGCATTAAGTTTGAAGTGTTGTGCACATGTCTTGCATGACCACTATGGGGTAAGTGTCTTTAGCAAACACATGAGGATTTCCAGCTCAAAAAAATTCATTAAAGGTTCTGTGTTAAAAATTGAAAAGGGCTATGCATTTAATTTACACCATGAATATGGTGGTGTGTGCTAGTCTAGTAGGCTACTAAAAATACACAAAGTGATCATCTATAGATCAAATGGCATGCACAAGATAGTCGGCTCACACACAATGAAAGGAGGACCCACCAATAAAACAATGTGGCCAACACATCTGATGATAGCTTGTGCAAGGAATAGGGGGCCTTACACAAATTTGAAATGGGGTCCCCTACATATAAACTAAATGATGGAGCCAACATGTGTGCGTATATGTGCACAATTCTGGTGTGCACCATATTAAGTTTTGAAATGCTACATATGAGAGGGCTCACGCATGGTATAGTGCAACCAACATGAATCAAATATGAAGGGATGCCTGCGCTAATGGAGTATTCATAGTCTAAAGGGAGGGGCATGTATTTGAAGGACCCACACACACCAGAGGAGATTGCCTATTGCGTAAGGCAATGCTGGACACTAACAAAATGGGTAGGCCAATGGATGAAGGAACCAGAGTAGGAGTAAGCCTTGCAAAAATGGGGGATGGCCCTATGTTAAGAAATGTAGGCAGCCAGTCCACAAAGGGGTGCTAGGAAAACAATAGGGAAGGGTGCTCACATGGGCACCAGAGGAATGAAGATCAACATTTTCTTTGTAGAATGTAGGCACATGAATGCCTTACACAAAGAGGACACACACATTGGGAAAGTGTGTAGGATTATGCCCAGTGTGAGTATTCAAATGACAACCCATGCACTAGTAACAATGTGCACCCAACAATGTAGAATAAAATGGGTTCTTGATGTAAGGCAACATGCCTTATGCAAGGTAAGGAGAAATAAGCACATAGAAACAAGACAAATGAATGGGATTCATGCAAATAGTGAGGAAGATTCTAGCTCATAATAGTGATGCCTACGTAAATAAGAGAACCTGCACAAGTGAATGGTGGAGTTGTTAGAAATAGGGAATACTAAGAGGGGGGGGGTGAATTAGTATTCTACAAACTTTATCTTTTGCCCAATTATGGATATAACATATTATCTTTATACATGCATAACATAAGAAGCTAAACAACATGCATAACAATAAAGAACTCATAACACATTATTTGTTCTCGAGGAAAACCTGGCCAAGGGAAAACCCCGGTGGGGATGGTACCCACAAAGATCAACTAATCAAAAGTATCCTATTAAGGATGTTGACCCTGTTAGGAGTCTATTATAGGCATATGGTGTATCAGTCCTGATTAAGGAACTATAGGCCTTGTTAGAAGCCTCAACCCTAGTAGGAGTTGTAGTACCAAATGTGATTACC
Organism: Chamaecyparis obtusa; assembly: GCA_027943335.1. Classification (NCBI taxonomy): domain Eukaryota; kingdom Viridiplantae; phylum Streptophyta; class Pinopsida; order Cupressales; family Cupressaceae; genus Chamaecyparis; species Chamaecyparis obtusa. The sequence goes on along the minus strand of BSBK01000451.1, from coordinate 1,993,637 downwards.
AGATGAGCCCACTACCCAAACAAGTAATGTACAATATACACTAATTACAAAATAGGTTAAGGTACATAACCTTATACTTCTTGCATCAATATCATTTCACTTCTCTTTCACTATCACTATTACATATCCTTCATATACTTTGCATCATACTACTACAATTACTTGCTACTTGTTACAATTCCTTTTCTTTACAATTAAAATTACATTTACATTTATACCAATAGAATTATCAAAGAGTTAACATCTAGGATGTCATCCCTTTATATTGTTAAGTCATTATTTTGATAGACAAAATAATCCCTTAACTCTTTACTAGTTTTGTCTTCATATTTTGTCCTGTCGACTTTACACTGTCTTCGGTAAAACTGTCATAACTTGTTCCGTACATTCCATACTAACTTGTTCTCTGAGATGGGTGATCAATAGACATCATAGAGTCTATGTTAAATTGCACAAGCACTGAACTTACTCCAATCAACATCGCAAACAAAAACTATGTCCAGGTTCACTGGTAAAAATACTGTCTCATACTTAGACAAATTTGCAATGCGCTCTGTCATACTTGCTCTCTAACTTGTACGATCTTCATGAGGATCATATGTTTCCATAATGACAACATCTATGCAATGAACTTAGCCAAATTTCCAACAATCTCCCCCTTTGTCATTGGTGGCAACATATGAGAAAATTGGCTAAGTGTACAACTCAAAATCTCAAAATTTCTTCAAAACTGTGGCCATAGTATAAAATACATACTATCCTTATAACTCCTCAAAAATTATTGCCTCTAATATATTACTCCCCCTAAGAGTAACAACCCTTATCATATATTATCAATTTTCTTCTATATATCTCTCCCCCTTTAACAACAATGACAAAATAAGGTAGGGAGGGTCACAAAATTGTATCACAAAAAGTTATACCTCAATTTATTTATTGCAAAGCTGGTAGGCTTGCAACACAATCTACAAAATCTATCTTCATGGCTTCTATCTCCTTCTCCCATGATTTCTTAATGGAATCTGCCACATTGAGTAGTGTGTTCAGTCCATAAGAAGCAATTTCACATGCTTGGAGGTTTTCAAAGTTAAATTTTTGAAAAGATGTCTTTGCTGAAAGACAATCTTCCAACTGTTCTTCAATTATGCTCAACTTCATAGAAACATGCTCTCTCAAAAGAGTATATCTTCTCAATTTCCTATCTTTCTCATCTTGTAAAATTCTGATTTCATCATACAATTTTCTAAATTTCTTCTCAACATTAAAGACCTTCACATTAGGGTTAGATAGAAGGTTTGTTTCATTTAGAATCTCTACTTCCTTCAACTTTATCTTCTGATCTTCCTCAGCTGTCAAAGTTTTTGATTTTGCACACTCTATGTAAAAAGATTTTCCTATCTCCAAATGCTTCCACAAATCTTTGATATAGATATCAAGGGTATTGATATCATTGTTGATAAACTCACTGATGTTCAAAATCATTCTAGCCTCATAGTCTTCTTGTTCTTTCACTTTTGCAATATCAGCTAGGTGTGTGAATTCATTATCAAAGGTACTCATTACCTTCTTTGCCTTCTCCATAGGGTCTGCTTCTAAAATTTGTGTGGTCGCAATACTTTGTAACTTCTTAGTTAGTTCCTTCAAACATCCTTCAAGACTCTTCACCTTCTTATTCTTACCAATTATTTTGTTTAAGGATGAAATCAGTTCCAACTGATCATCATCATCTACTTCTTTTCCCAAATGCTCAATCATAAAGCCAATTTGAGTCTTCTTTCCAGTCTCAGGATTAAGACTGATATCTTCTTTGGTGGGAAGGGGAACTTGTTCTTCTACAACTAGAGGTTCCACAATAGTGGTCTTTGTCATTTCTTCTTCTTTTGTAGCTTCCTATTCCTCAAAGGCCCAATTGTCAACAATGTTCTCCAATTCTTGAATACATTTTCATCAGTATCCAAGGTGATTTGTGTACCTTCTACATTCATTGTTTCATCTTCAATATTAATAGCTGGAGAAGAGGGAATGTCCTCTTGTACTTTCTCACTTGCTTTCTCTATTGCAACTGATGATTCTCCAACATACTTTGCCATAACCTTGATAATTGCCTATTCAGTCTCAGAATTTACTTCTTCATACCTACCTCCCATAATCTGAATTGTTCTCCTTTTGGTTCTCAGATGGGTGCTTAGGGCCTTCATAATCTAGTTGAAATGGGCTTCATATCTTATCTCACAAAGCTTCCTCACAAGCTTTTCTCTGATAGCTATCTCTTCATCTGATGCTCTCTTCTTTCTGTCCAGAAGTTTTTTATAAAGATCATCAAGAATTTGTCCTTGAATAGTATGAAACTTCTTGCCAGTCAAGATCATATGCTTCGTAACTAAATTCTCTAGATTAATTCTATCAGTATAATCATAAAGATCATAATATTTGTTCATTCTTGCAAAGTCACCATTCTCAATAATCTGCTCATTAAGCTTTTCAACTTTAGGTTTCCAAGCTTTCTTCTTTGTAGTGACATCATCTTTAGCCTCTACAATCTTTCTTGGAATAGGTTGCACTAGAGTTTTATGCCTCTTTCCTGGTCTAGTGGCACTCTCCTTAACTCTTTTTCTAGGTGTGGAGGAAGTGGATCTAGTAGACATCTTTGTTTCTATGTCCTTCTCAGGTACTTCCACTTTCACCTTTACTTGTGGTTCTTCCTATAGCACTGCAATTGATGATAAAGGAGGGATAGACCAAACTTCCTTTTGTCCACTCTCTCTGATTGCTGCTACTATCTGCTTTGCTACCAAAAAATCTCTCTCTGTCATTCCTATATCCTTTAATATTTTCTTAATGGTGCTCTCAACTCTCTTCTTAGACTACTTTTCCTCAATTAGAATCTTTGTAGAGTTGAAGTTCTCCTCAAAGGTTCCAAACCTATTACACTAAGTGTCCAACTTACACTTCAATGGTTTGCTAACATACTCTTCAGTATCTACCTCAGATATTTCATAGCCAAGAGGTTCTATGAACTCTTTTCTAGGCTCTACTGCTTCAATATAGGTAAGGTCAGTATCCACCATAAAACATATATCATCTTTATATTTCTCAACAAGAGACTTAGGGATCCTTGATCTGCTAGACACAATATTTAGAAATGTCTTAATAACAAGTACTGCACTTTCATTAACACTGTCAATAAAATGGTTTCTGCATACTACATTAATCCTTTCCATTGTGGTTTGTCCATCATTCCAATCATTTCCTATGGTGTAAGGAAATCTCCTCAAAAGTTTAAAGAGCATGTATGTGATTAGGGATGAGAACCTAAACTATGTATACTTAGTTTTCTTAATCTTCTCCAAGTTCTCAAACAATTGAATTCTAAGAATTTCACACATATCAACTAGTACCTTGTCAACACACATAAGATAAGCTACATGTACCATTCTAGTTGCCATGTCATCTTCTCTTGAATTAGCACAAAACTTAGTAGTTAGGATCTTGCATATGTATCTCACATCAACTTGTTTGATCTTGCTAATCACAATTCCTCTACCATTATAGGATGAATTAGTGTTGTCAATGACTATTTTTCTCATGTTTTTCTCATTAAAAGGAATAGCTTGAGTCTTAGATAATCCAGTGATTTCATGAATCAAATTAGCTATAATATCTATCACTCTATCCTCTAGCTGAAACTTTCCATTATGAATTCTACTCAAAATGATCTTAGTGCGTTCTTCATTATCAAATTCATACTTTAATCCATATTTGACAATTTTATTATGTTCCAAGTATTCAAAACCTTTTTTCAATGACATATCTTGATTGTACATCTTCTGATATTCATCTATAAAATCACTATCATTTATTGTCTCTAGTTTGCATCCAAGATAACTCCTGACATTCTCTAAATGTAAAACTCCATCTGGTACGGATGATAATGCAAACCTAGGGTCTTCTTCCAATGGTTCTACTGGTTCCCTTTTCAATTTAGGTCTATTCTTGTCTCTGACATTGTGTATTAAGGAAACATCCATGATTTCTTCAAATGCCTTTACTAATTCAAAGATTTCTCAAGTAAAATACCTCAATTTCATGATTTTAGGGCTTGCGTAGATTCGGCACACAATCCAAATCCTTGCAAAATGCTTTCTATCACTACTCTTTGATCTCCTTGACACTTGAATTTTCTTTGATGATCAAATAATACTGATCATAACCTTTTATTAATTCAATCCCACTTAGATCTGACATCACATTCAATTCTTTTGCCGCTTCTTTCCAAAAAGTTGTCTCTGCTATCCTACAAAACTTAAAACTTCTTGCGATCTCGCAAAACATAATATTTTTCTTTGCGCTCTTAACCATAGCATTAGAATATCATAAACTACATTCCATTAACTGTGCAAGACTCAATTTATCATATATCTACTTCTATACTAAATCTAAGCTCCTATTCTACTGCAATTTACATGAATTAAGTACTTTGAGATAGGTCAAGTAAAGATTCATTCTTACCTTTCAATACTTCATCTTTCTGATTACCTTCAATGTTGAATATGTCTCCTTGATCTGTTCTTTTGATAAACTTCACTTCATCTGAATTACTACAGCATCCTTTCTGACTATTACTACCATCTTCATTTCTTCTTGCATGATTCCTAGGGTTAGGATTAGGATGAAAAACTCTATTGTTCATTCTGCAAAACCTTGTTGTATGTCCAATCTTGTTACATATCTGACAAACAATTCCATTGTTTCCATATCTTGGTCCAGGTTGATTGATTTGTGATCTACAGTTTCTAGCAATGTGTCCAACCTTGTTGCATCTATAACATACTACTCCACTTCTTCTATTCATATCTTCAGTAGGTTTCTTATCTGCATTGTTAGTATTCCTAAACATTCTACTACCATAATTATTCTCAATAAATTTAGGTTTCCTACAATCAATAGCTCTATGTCCAAAACCATGATAAATGTAACAATAACCATTAAGAGGTTTAAATTGTTTACCTATGCAATCTCTCTTCATATGACCAATAGTATTACAAGCAAAACATCTACCTTTGAATTCTCTTTGCATTGCTTTGGGTGATTCCTCTTGCTTTGGTGATTCTTCTTCTTTAGGTGTATCTCTAGATTTGTTGATCTCATCAGGCTTCTTCTCATCCATGCTTTTAGATATCTTCAGATCTGGTTCCTTGCCTTCATCATTTACTTTGAAAGTGTTGAATCCAAGACCAGTCTTATCATAGAATGGTTTTTGATAGGATATTTGTTCATCAATCTTCTCACTAGTTGAATATAGCCTTTCAAGTTGTTGTTTGAATTGAGTCAGTTCACCTTTCACAATCTTATTGTATTTCTCAAGTTCATCATACTGCAAATTGACTTTCTCAAGTTCAGATGTTACTTTAGAAAGTTTAGATTTTAGTCCTTCATTTTCAATCTTTAGACTTTCATTCTCAGATTTCAGATTTGCTTCATTCTTGCCATTTCCATCTTTCAAACTAAGCTTCAAATTTTCTATCTTTAATTCATGCTTAAGGATCTCATTTTATTTTTCCATATTGTCATCACAATCTTCAATAAAAACTTCTGATTCTTTTTCAGATCTCAGATCTTCCAATTTGTTTTTCAATTTTTCAATGAGATTCTTTGCATCATCATACTTTCTTTTCAAAGTATTTTTTTTAATAGTAGGAAAGTCAATCTGTTCAAGAGCTTCTTCAAGATTCTTCTATAGTTGATCCATATCCATAGAGATCTTACTCAAGCTGCTAGGATTTCCTTGAATTATTCTTTTCCAAGTAACTAAGCTCTAATACCAATTGTTAGAAATAGGGAATACTAAGAGGGGGGGTGAATCAGTATTCTACAAACTTTATCTTTTTTTCAATTATGGATATAACAGATTATCTTTGTACATGTATAACATAACAAGCTAAACAACATTCATAACAATAAAGAACTCATAACACATTATTTGTTCTCGAGGAAACCCTGGCTAAGGGAAAACCCCGGTGGGGATGGTACCCATGAAGATCCACTAATCAAAAGTATTTTGTTAAGGATGTTGACCCTGTTAGGAGTCTATTACAAGCATATAGTGTATCAGTCATGATTAAGGGACTATAGGCCTTGTTAGAAGCCTCAACCCTATTAGGAGTTGTAGTACAAAATGTGATTACCAGCTCAGCCCACTGCCCAAACAAGTAATGTACAATATACACTGATTAAAAAATAGGTTAAGGTACATAACCTTATACTACTTGCATCAATATCACTTCGCTACTCTTTCACTATCGCTATTACATATGCTTCATATACTTCACATCATACTACTACAATTACTTGTTGCTTGTTACAATTCCTTTTCTTTACAATTACAATTACATTTACATTTATACCAATAGCTTTATCAAAGAGTTAACATCTAGGATGTCATCCCTTGATATTGTTAAGTCATTATTTTGATAAACAAAATAATCCCTTAACTCTTTACTAGTTCTGTCTTCATATTCTATCCTGTCGGCTTTACATTGTCTTCGGTAAAACTATCATAACTTCTTTTGTACATTCCGTACTAACCTGCACTCTGAGATGGGTGATCAATAGACATCATAGAGTCTATGTTCAAGTGCACAAGAACTGAACTTACTCCAATCAACATCACAAACAAAAACTATGTCTAGGTTCACTGGTAAAAATATTGTCTCATACTTAGACAAATTTGCGATGCGCTCTATCATACTCGCTCTCTGACTTGTGCAATCTTCATGAGGATCATATGTTGCCATAATGACAACATCTATGTAATCAACTCAGCCAAATTGCTAGCAGGACTTGGGCATAATTTTGTGAGATTGGGTATTTGGATATATCCCACATTCTCCCTAGAGCATAAATTTTAGTTGTTTATAAAGATCAACACTCATGTTCATTGTAAAGCAAGTGAATAGAGGCTTGTGTGGCCTCTCAGCCTTGTGGGCCCACATAGATATGTGTGCCAACTAGGCATTTGCATAATGTTTTAACAAGGCATTTAAAATATTAAACAATTTGTCCCACATGCATGCCGAAATGAACATTTGGGATGTATATATGGAATGCCAAACACATACTGAAATAGATTAAAGAGATGGAAGCTCTCTGCTCATGCGAGCTTGTGCGGTCACCTCAGTTTCTATGCCACCGGGCTCAGAATGAAGAAATTTTGTAGATGACTAGTGATGGTGAGATCGATGAAAATGGACACATGGTGCTTGGTCACGTAGTCGCGAGAAGATAACCATCAAAGGAGAAAACTACTACAACGCAGAGATAACCACTAGTCGCCCAGTTTCCAAATCTTGGTGGTTAAGTGCAAAAAGTACAGAGATTCAGAAACTAGTTAGTCACCCAATCTCGTGAAGTTTGGTAGTTAGCAGAAAAAGTCTAGAGACCTGGAGACTAACCATGGTCACAAGGTCATGAGATGTTGAAAGTTAGAGGTCAATAGTCTAGAGATCATGAGATTGCCTAGTCACCAGGTCCACGAAAGAAATATTCAAAAACTTGGAGACTTGGAGATTCAGAGACTAAAGGAGGTCGCCCAGTCTCACATCAAACCCAAGGTCAGTGAAGAGATTCAGAGATTTGGAGACTAAAGGCATTCTGCAAGTCTCTAAAAGAAAGTGTGGTTAAGAAATAGCTTCAGAGCTTTGGAGACTAATGTAGTCTCCAAATCTCCAAATGAGCAGGGTTAAGGGTGAGTTTGCAAAGCCAGTCAAGGACATCCAATCACAACGTGACACTTGACAAAATCTAGTGACGTCTGAGCATAAAAGGTAGAGTTAAAATGCATAAAAGATTTAAAATATCATAAGGTTCAGACTTAGGGTAAATTTGAAATATTTAAATGACAGAAGCTTGCTTAGTGATTTAATGGTTGCAGATTCATTTTTTATCAAAATATAGAAGTGTTACATGTTTCCAAAAATGCCAGAAGACAATGGATGCAATGGTGGTGGATAAAATCAGATCTGATTGAGCAGATGAGAGCAGTAATCATTTCTTTATCTGAGGTCAGATTTTGGTGAATGTATTTCTTTCAGACGGGACAAATTTGCAAGAGGGAATGTTTGTAAAAGCTAAAATCAAATTTGCAAGATGAAAGGATAAGATCAAAGCTTAGAAAAGACAACATTAAATCAGATATTTTTGAAGGGGCAGATGATTTCAGATTTTGAAGTACCCAAGAAGATTAGATTTCAGAGGAGAGAGAAGGCAAATAAAATCAAATTGCAAAGACAGACAAGTGTTGATCAAGCAGAGATTTTTAGGGTTTCTTCTTCTATTTATTCTTGTTCTTTTCTCAGTGTTAAGGGTTCTTGTTCTTGGTCCAGTTCCTGTAGTTTCTTTGTTGAGAGTAGGTCCCTAAAGGATGAATGTTGAACATTTTTCTGTAGAGAAGATCTCTCTTTCTTGTGTCTCAGCTCCTGAACTCCAAATTTTGTACGTATTGAAACAGGATCCAAGTTTAATTAAATATATTGTAGTTTCTCTTTTGTTCTATTGTTGTCTCTTCACTTTTATGTTATGCTCTTGTATGTTCTATTTGTAAGGCATGTAAAACATACGAGTTGCAAGGCAACTTGTTTAATTATTTATGAGTTTCTCTCAAAGAGAGAATTAAACTTCATAAATAGTTTCAGAGAGAAGACATTATTGTCAGGATTTTGATGACAATAGTATAGAAGTGACATAATAGTTTGTAAGGCACTCTATTCAAACTGCAAGTAATCTGCAAGGCATTTTAGTGTATTTGTTTTAATTTCTTCCTTTAGATTTTTATACAATAATTGTCAGCCCAATGGAATAGGCACTGGTTGGATGTCTACTATACAATCATCTTTCAGTCATCAATAATAATATATTCATTACCAGTACTTTTCTATTTTTAAGTTCATACCTATTGTGAAAGGACTATATCTAGGTGATATAATTTAGTTTTCTGATTCCTTGAAGAGAGAATCAAAAGGTTAGCCTTCCTTGAGTCAAACTCAAAAAAATAATAAGGATTCACATCCTTATGCCACTGTTCTATGCTGTTACATTCATAGTTTCTATTGTCAGACTCTGCATCAAGATATTCTCAGCTGTTTGCAGAGTGATCTTTTATTGAAGTAATCTGAAGTATGATTAGCAGTGAACACCTAATCCACTATTTGAAAGCTACTTGAAACATAGTAAATCATTATAGGCAATACCCCCTGAGTCCTTTGGAGCTCAAAGCAGAAGGAGGATCCTATCCAATCCTCATCAATTAGACTGTTTCTTGTCAAACTTGTGAGTCCTTAAAACTGAGAATCAAGCCTATATGTTTACCAAGTTTGATCCTGCAAGAAAAACCTCTAACAAACTGGCGACTCTACTGGGAATCTATGAAGTGAAGATAGAATAATGCGGGTATGAGTAGAGCTAGACTCATGGATGACTTATTCATTTATCTAGTGGTTTCCATTTAAGTGTATAAGAGTCAGTTTTAAGAAGTTTCAAATCATCTCACCAAGTTGTGAGTGGCGACTCTAAGTTCTTTGTTTGATGAGTGCATATAATGACATATTTTCAATCTTGATAAACAATGTATGTACCATGTTGAAGTTTGTTTTGTTGGTTGAAAAGGATGCATAAAAATTCTCAATAGTTAAAGTCTTTTCCTCTGAAAGAAGGTGGTGACTATACTAAATTTTGAAGGTGATTTGGAGGTGACTTCAAATCAAATAGTTTGGAGTAGCCTCATCGTACTCCAGGTATTTTATTTTCATTGGATAAAAGATTTTTGTTCATTAAAATTAGTTATACATGTTTTCCCTATTAAGTGGTCAGCACTAAGTTAAAAGGGAAGAGAGAGGCAATTTTTAGTTACTCTACTTGTTAAGATGTCACAACTATATAGGGTTAGGTTTTGTAATGCTATAAAATTTGAAGGTATCCCTGGATACCCAAATCCCATTCAATCAGCAGTCAGGGATTGTTTGCCTAAGTTCACTGGTATGGGTGATAAATCATCTAAGGAGCATGTTGACAAGTTCTCTGATTTAGTGGATGATCACAACATCACACATGAGGATGTATTAATGAATCTTTCTGCAATATCCCTAGTTGAGAGTTCTAGGGATTGGCTTAAAGAAATAGCTCATGGTTCAATAGGATCTATGGCCAAACTAAAAGACTATTTTATTAAACAATATGGTGACATAAAGGACAATAGTGTTTCTTCTGCTACATCTAGTTTTGAAGAATCTATGTCAGATTTAGATTGTGATAAAGAGGATCTTGAGGATGAACTTATCAAAAGAAAATTGGCCATCATAAAATAAAGGGAGAAAGGGAGGGCCAATAGACAAGCTCAGATTAGAATTGATAAATTGAAATGGAAAATACTGAACCAAATAGAAATAAATAATTTTGAGTATGAATCTAGTTATGCTGATGAGGTTGAGTCTAGTGATAGTCAACCTAGTTATATTGATTATGATGTTGAAAGTGAGTTCAGTGAATATGAAGATAATGAAGAAGAGTCTACAATTAGTGATATTCCTGATAAATTTGTAGCTCTTCCCTTTTATCAGCATAAGAGGACAACATTATTGTCTCAGTATGAAAGATATTTGGGCAAACAGCAAGATGATAACTATGATGCGGATGTGAGTGTTTGTAGTGATATATTTACACAAGATGATATGCTCCGAGAGATCTCACTCCATGATTCCAATGAGGAAGAAATTTGTAGCATCAAGCAAGAAGACAGTTGGGATAAATCAAAATGTCAATCCTTGCCAGGCAGTGAAGAAATTTTAGATTTTTAGAGGTATGTATCAGAAAGTGATTCTCAATCTTCATGCCTTATGGATATATTTTTTGATAATAATGACATTGCTAAGGGTGTGGAAAATGACAATGAAGATTTTGATTGTGAAAGTGTATCAGAGATGAGTGTGAATGATGATAGTTGTTCACTTCATAGTGAACAAATTTCAGATTTATTATCCAATGAATATCTCAGATTTTTAGGGAAAGATAGATTTGAATCTCAACACTTCAAACATATTAAGTTTGACAAGGAAAATACATCAGATAGTTAGAGTTTTGATACTTATATTTTTTATTTTCCTTGTCCTCCCATATCACTAGACCACAATCAAATTGAATATGATATGTCAGATTTTGAAATCATCAGCGTTATTCTAGATTCAATGGATGTGGAGACTCCAGACATAATGTTGAGGCCTAATTGGGATAGTAGTGTGGATTTTGAATCTTGTTCCAATTCTAAGTCCTCCATCAAACCATTAAAGGATGATCTTTCATTTGCTCAAGGTCCATATGCTTATAATGAATGCTTTAATGTTTTCCCTCCCACCCACCAACAAGTTTTGGATTTGTATCATGTTAATACTTTGAAGGAAGGTATTGAAGAAGATTCTCATGTAAGTACTCAAGCCATTGATGATAATCTTTTTGAAAAGTAGAATGCGGATCCTGATGTGAAATTCCCAAGTTTTGAAGATGATAGAGTTAAATCTTGTTCTTTTTGTTTTCCTGATTTATTTCCTCTTGCGAAAGATCAAAGTTATTTGCATGAGATCTCTATGTTGGACTACAACTGATTTGGAATTTGATTGAAGAATCTATGATTAAAGATCACTAAGGAGTTTCTAATTAGATATGTAATGTGATTAAATCATTATTATGTTGTCATTGATGTCAACTAGTTTGACATCACTTATCTTTTAAGTTACTATACCGAGACATCTGAAGAAAGGTGAAAAAGAAATGAAGATCAGAGAAATCTACATGAGGAAAGATGTACATGATAGATGAGGATAAGGAATACATTGAGTAACTTGTTGATGAGTCTATGACTTGATGATAATGACTTTATTATGTTGTATTCATCTATAATGAAGTACAAAGCTGAAAGACACAAAGCAATGTTGTCGATAAATGAAATATTTCTAGTATACACTGACGGAGTGTAGTGTATACCGATCATAGTATTAACCAAGCAGTGTTCACCGACACATTTCTTTGTTAACCAAGTGGGACAGAATGAATTAAATGATTAGTTTGGCCGATAAGATTGATGATCTGGCAAGAGTATAACATCGAGGTAACAGATAAAGTTTTCTACATAGATCAACGACTGACAAAATTTAGGGAAGATCTAATAGAGTAGATTGAAACATGTTATTGACACAAGTACCGATAAAGTTTGAAGCGAAAAAATCTATGAATGTAGTTAAGCGGCAAAATCTGATGGTGAAGAAGAAAATGATTTACTCGTCTATATAAGAGAATAGAATTTCCTTATGAAAAACTGTCGGAAGAAGTAGAAACTGTAGGAATATCGCGTGAACAAGGTTTTCATGCATTCTGATCATACTGGTTAGTAAGAACCGAGCTGCAGAACAATTACCAAGCTATAGAGAGCAATTACCAACGGACAATAAGTTGATACAGTATTAAATCTGAAGTGAAATATTGATCATAAGGATTTGTATGGACTATTATTGATCTGTAATCTGTAATTGAAGTTTTATTAAGGTAGGTCATTTACTGTTACATATTTAACCATTGTATACAATCAAAATCTCTTAACCAAGTGGACTCTGAAAGTCTTATCATTTATCATTCATAGAATGAAAATTATTATCCTGTCAACCCCATAGTGAATGTTGGTTGGACGATAACTTCTAGTCTAAAATCTTCTAACAAGGTCACACCTAACAGTGTGTTTGTAAGCCTTTAATAGGGTTGGGTCTTAACCGACCTCACTCTAGAAGAGTGAACAATTTTGGGTTGCCGGTCCCAGGTGGTTTTTCCCTTTACAGGGTTTCCATGTTAAATCTCTTTTGTTATGTGTTGATTGTGATATTTGTTTGTTATCATTCTTTACATGTTACATGTTAGATTTGATCGGTAGACTATTATAAGTATTAGACTGGTAATCAGTAAAAGTTCAGATAGTGAAAGTTTTTAGTGTTTACCAATGAACAAAAATTGAAGAAATAAGTTTTTTGAATTATACATTTTATTTTGGGACACTAGATAACTGATTCACCCCCCCCTCTCAGTTATTCTAACAATTGGTATCAGAGTTGTGGTTGCTTGAAACAAAGTTTTAAGGACTTAAGCATAAAGGTCTCAAGATGTATAAGAGGGAAGTACTGAAACTGAACAAAGAGAACTTCATAGTATGACAAAGCAGAATGAAGCTGCACATATTTGGAATTGGGAACTCCACACTAGATCTAATGTAGAATGGGTACATACTACCGCCCACTGGTCCCTTAACTCTTGATCAACTGAAGGACAAACATGAACACAATGTTACTATGATGGAACTTGTTGCTGCCTATATCGACGCTGAATTTGAAGATATCAAGACATGCACAACTGCCAAAGGAATGTGGGATAAGTTAACACAAATATACATTGGAGATCTGAATGTGAAAAGAGCCCGAGCTAAAATTCTGAGAGGCAAATTTGATGATATGAGAATGAAAGAAGGCGAGAACATTGTTCAATATTCAAATAGACTCAAAGAGGTGGTACATGCTATTAGAGCATCTGATGGAGTAATTGATGATGAAACAGTGATAAGTAAGATTCTCAAAAGTTTTCTACCAGTTTATGCAATCAGGATTTCTGCAATTCATGAAACAAGAGCTACATCCAACCTTACTCTTGACACTCTGATTGGTAAACTTACAACTTTTGAATTAAATAACTTGGATAATAGTGTTGTTCCTTCTATTGAATCCACTTTCATGTCTTCTTTGAAGATTGGAAAGTCTAGTAGGAATGGTAAGAATTATGATAGTGATGACAATACTGATGATGAACTTGATGAGCTTGAAGCACTTATGGCCAGAAGATTTGCCAAAGGAAAAGGAAGGTATAGAGGCAAGCTACCTTTAGCATGCTTTAATTATAAAGAAGTTGGTCACATCACTGCTAGATGTCCTCAGAAGAAAGATGATGATAGATCCAAAGACTGATCTGAAGGAAGTTATGGGAGAAGAGTCAGCAGAGGTTACTGACACAACAACAGAGACAACCGAGATGAAAAAGACAAAAAGGTATGTTACATAGCTGAAGATATTGAAACTAAATCTGATTCTGATGATGACATAGAAGTTGTATTTGTTGTTATGAAAGATGACTCAGAAGAGGAAGAGAAACATGAAGAGACAACACTAATCTCTAAAGTAAGCAAAAATGATACATGGATCATAGACAGTGGCTGCACACATCATATGACTGGTGATGTAGAGAAGTTTGATCATCTTGTTGAATATAATGGAGGATTTGTGAGAATAGGAAATGATGCACCTTGTATGGTAAGAGGTAAAGGCTCATTGATGATCAATGATAGACTACAATGTGACAATGCATACTAGGTAGATGGATTGAACTATAATTTGTTAAGTGTGGCTCAGCTGAACAACTTAGGCCACCGACTGGCTTTTGAGAGCAAAAAGGTGAAGATCTATGATGATGGAGGAAGACTTGCCAGAATTGGTACACAATCCAGAGGTAATCTATTCTATCTTGATATGGATCAGTCTTCTTGTTTGTTAATAAAGGATGAAGATGCTTGGTTGTGGCACAAAAGGTTATGCCATGTGAACTTTGACAACATGATCAAGATTAGTAGAAAGAAAAGAGTTAGAGGATTGCCTAACTTGACAAAACCTGATCATGCCATGTGCCATGAAAGTTAGAAAGGTAAGATGACCAAGTCTAGTTTTAAAAGCAAAGACTACTCAACAAAAAAGATACTTGAGTTGGTTCATACCGATCTATGTGGTCCTATGAGAACTCAGAGTTGTTCCGGTGATAGATATTTTATTCTTTTTGTTGATGACTACACTAGACTGATGACGGTTATGTTCTTGAAAGAGAAATATGAAGCCTTTAAAATGTTTAAGTGGTATAAAGCTAAGGTAGAGAAAGAAACTGGAAAGGAAATAAAATGCTTAAGATCTAATAGAGGAGGTGAATTTATCTCTGATGAATTTACTAATTTTTGTAATGAGCATGCAATCAAAAAATAGGTATCTGCACCGAGAACACCTCAACAAAATGGCATTGCTAAAAGGAGGAATAGGTCTATAATTGACTGTGCTAGAACATTGGTGTTATAGAAGAATGTTGCTCGGACATATTGGAGGGAAGCTATCAGCACAGCTGTGTATGTTCTTAACCGAGTACAACTGAAGGACTCCAACGGAACACCTTATTAACTATGGTTTGAACACAAACCTACTGTAAGTTATTTCAAAAATTTTGGAAGTAAATCCTTTATTTTGAAAGATGAGAGAAATGGGAAATTTGATTCTAAAGGAGATGAAGGAATATTTTTGGGATATTCCACTACAAGTAAAACATATAAATGTTTGAATAAGGTTACAAATAAGATAACTGAAAGCACTAATGTTCGTGTTGATGAGTTTGATGAAAAGTACATAGAAGAAAGTACAAAGGAACTGGAAGACTATGGTAGATTCACTTATATTGAATATCCAGAGTATCTACCGACACCGCAAGCTATAACAACCAGTCAGTAGGGAAATAATGTAGGACAATAGGCAACACAAACTGAGGAACAAGAAGGAGCTATCAAGCAAGGAAATGACCCTGAATAGGATGAACAAGAAAGGAGAAATCAAGTCTTGGCTATTTTTTTCAGAAGACATCATCTTGAGACACAAATCATTGGAGATAGACATGCTAGAACACAAACTAGAAGCAAAACAAGACAAGGTACATGTTTAATTTGTGAATTTGAATGTAAAACTGTGAAAGTTGCATTAGAGAATGAAGAATGGGTTAAGGCAATGAAGGAGGAAATAGAGAAAATAGAGAAGAACAAAACCCAGTCCTTAGTACCTTGACCAAAAGATAAGAATGTTATCGGTACTAAGTGGATATACAGGAATAAATTGAATGAAAATGGTGAAGTCGCAAGAAATAAAGCTAGATTGGTATGCAACGGATATGCAGGAAGAAGGCATTGACTATGGTGAAACATTTTCACCTATTGCTAGATTAGAAGGAGTTAGAATGCTACTTGCATATGCTGCACATAAGAAATTCAAAGTCTATCAAATGGATGTGAAGTCAACATTTTTGAATGGTATACTTGAAGAAGAGATCTACATTGAACAACCTGAAGGATTTGTTGATCCTGACAATAAAGACATGGTATGTAGATTACATAAAGCCTTATATGGTTTGAAGCAAGCACTAAGAGCATGGTATGAAAGATTGCATACTTGTTAAGTATTGGATTTGTTAGAACAAGTGAAAACAACAATCTGTATGTGAAAGGTGATACTGATAATACTATTATCATTGCTAAAATATTTGTTGATGACATTATCTTTGGAGGCTCAGATCTTGTTTGCAAGGCATTTTATGATGAAATGCAAAAGGAATTTGAAATGTCTATGTTTGGAGAGATTAAGTTCTTTCTTGGACTACAAGTGATTCAGTAGAGTGATGGGATATTCATCACACAATCTAAATACATAAAGGAAGTATTGAAAACATTTGGCATGGAAGATGCTAAACCTATGGGAACACCGATGGCTACTGGATGCAAATTGACAAAGGAGGATGAAACTACAGAGGTAAACTAGACACTTTACCGATCCATGATTGGTAAATTAATGTATGTAGTTCATAGCAAAATAGATATAGCACATGCTATGGGAATTGTTGCAAGATTTTTTGCCAATCCTAGAGAATCACACATGATAGCTACAAAAAGGATCTTAAGATACCTAAAGAAAACAAAGAATTATGGATTATGGTATCCTAAGGAAGGGAAGTTTGAACTGAAAGTTTACATTGATGTTGATTGGGCTGGAAATGTGGATGATAGAAAAAGCACCACCGGAGGAGCATTTTTCTTTGGTGAAAGACTTGTAACCTGGACAAGTAAAAAGCAGGCTTGTATTTCTCAGTCTACAGCTGAAGTAGAGTATGTTGCTGCTGCTACTAACTGTTCAAACATTGCATATATCAAACAAGTGTTGGAAGGAATGAATGAGGTAATCATTGACCCGGTGATTATATACTGTGACAACACTAGTGCTATTAATATTTCAAAGAATCATGTGATGCACTCTAAGACAAAGCATATATCTATTAAGTATCATTACTTAAGAGAACAAGTGAAAGAGAAGCAAGTAAAGTTAGAATTTATTACATCTAAAGAACAACTTGCCGATATTTTTACAAAGTCCCTACCGAAGGACACATTTGAATACTTGAGGACTAGACTTGGGGTCCATCCCCTATCTATCGGTCACTAAGGTGATCTAGATGTTGCATCAGCCTATTTTTATTAGAAGATCATTCATGTTGATGTAGCATAGTTCACACTTTGAATCATGTTCATGGTTGTGATTAAGTTTGAGAGCTTGTACCAATTGGGATATCAGTATTCAGAGATACAGAGGAAGATAGAATTTGTTTGTTTATTTGTTTCTTTGGCATTGCTATCAAAGGGAGAGATAAACAATATGAAAAGGATCAAGAACCAATGAGAATTATCTAAGGGAGAGACAATCTGAATGGGATAGAGTATTGAATATCAGTTACAGAGAACAAAAGTAGGAACAAGAGAACTGAAAAGATCACAACTATAGAATGGTAAAGCTGTATTATTTAAGTGTTGGTTTAGTAATGTAGTGATTAAACATATTAAGTCTATTTGACTTACAACATTTTGTTCACAAAGTTGTAGAATGTATATTTGGTATGTGTATGGTGCATTTCATATTACTTGAGTTGCCATTAATGCCAAAGGGAGAGATTCACTAATACATTTGGGGTGAAATTGCGACGGCCATTTGCGACGGCAGGCAAATGTCATGTGGTTTTGCTCTTTTTTTTTCAAATATAGCCCAACACCGTCGCAATTTGCGATGACAATACATTTGTCACTGTCGCAATTGCGACGTTGTCAGGATATAAGCGCAAAATTTAAAAGGAACATTGTCATGTGTGTTTTCAACAGCGTCGTAACCCTCCGCGAAATCACATCAGGATATAAGGGAAAACAAAATAAGAACGTTGTCATTTATGTTTTCAACAGCGCCGTAACCCTCCGCGAAATCACATCAGGATATAAGGGCAAAAAAAACAAAAACGTTGTCATTTGTGTTTTCAACAGCGCCGTAACCCTCCGTGAAATCATAGCTACAATTTCTGAGTACGTTGGGTTTATTTTTCATTTGTCATTATTATGTAATCTAGTATTCAGCTGTTAGAGAGCTAAAATACCCAGAAATGAGGACATATCTATGTTGAATTTATTGTTAGCGGCTTTGGTTATTTAGAAGTTTAATTTTATTTGTTCATCTTTCAAGCACAAACATTTTGTGGACCATAACGTCTTCATTGTTTTGGGTATGCAGTGAAACAACCCTAACTTGCAATTGCGATGTTGTTGGGATATAAGGGAAAAAAAAAAAGGAACGTTGTCATTTGTGTTTTCAACAGCACCGTAACCCTCCGCGAAATCACATCGGGATATAAGGGCAAAAAAAACAAGAACGTTGTCATTTGTGTTTTCAACAGCGTCGAGAGAGATTCCCTCCGTGAAATCACAGCTACAATTTCTGAGTACGTTGGGTTTATTTTTCTTTTGTCATTATTATGTAATCTGGTATTCAGCTGTTAGAGAGCTAAAATACCCAGAAATGAGGACATATCTGTGTTGAATTTATTGTTAGCGGCTTTGGTTATTTAGAAGTTTAATTTTATTTGTTCATCTTTCAAGCACAAACATTTTGTGGACTGTAATGTCTTCATTGTTTCGGGTATGCAATGAAACAGCCCTAACTTGCAACTACCTTCACGGTACTTGTGTACATTATCATATTGTCTTTACAGTGACTGTCCTCATTCAAGTGGCAATTACACAAGGGACAGTCACTGTGAGATGTCCTCATTTGTGACAAGGACAGTCACACTTAGGACATCTCATAGTGATATTCCCTTGTGTAATTTCCACTTGAATGTATTGCTATTGAACCACATTAATGCTTTTCTTCTTCAACAAATGAGGACAGTCACTGTAAAGACAACATGATAATGTACACAATTACCAAAAAATGATCTTGTTAATTGATGTAACACTTTGTCTTGCTCACTCCCTATCCTTCACTAGGGTCTCTTTAGGCCAATGTTTTGACTTGATAGGGTACTTAACTATCCCTACACTCTTTAGGTATCTCTACCCAAGATCCCACTCCTTCAACTAGTGCACACCAACAAGAAATACAACGAACTCTGCTCAATACCAATCTAGCTACTAGGACACTCCTAGTCTTGTCTTCACAAATTGAAACACATTCAACTAGAACTTTACTCCATGGAGAGACTGGCCACTAGGACCTCTATTGGTTTCAATATTACTCCTTCACCTATACTTTTCATCAGTACTTCAATCCGGTTCATCAAACCATGCATGCCAATTGCACCCAAAAATAGGCTGCTAGCAATTAGGCCTTTGTCAAGCCTTTTTGTTTATATTAAGCCACCTAAAGGGCTTAGGATTCAGATGCCCTTTATTGAGAACTCCAAGATATCTAAGGTCTTCTCCTCCTAGATTTTTTGTACACCAACTGCTACAGCCATGCCTGAAAACAAGTATTTTGACACAACTTGGACAGTCTGACTAAGAGTTTGTTTTCTTAGCAGCCAAAGAAACTCACCCAATCTTCTAATTTGACTTGGGGCTTCTTTAGATGTGTGTCTACCTCTCCATGAGATTTTAGTTAAAGCAACCAATGCATTCAACTTGTTGTAATCTTCTTGTAATGATTTGTCATCCCTAACTATGCTCAACTGACTCACCTAGGACATCATTGCAAACATAGAAAATGAGCTTCCCAGGGCCCCTCCTTCCAAACATATAGTACATGGAGTCTCCTCACCCATTCCAAGAGCCCGTACAAAATTGACAATGGAATGATGAGCTAAGACTCCATTTGTTCAACCTGCCTGGTTCAAACCAATGATAGGGTACTTAACAAAAGAATTAACAAACTAGTTGGAATGCTTCAAAACTCAAAAAAAACACAACACAGAATAAAAAAACAACTTGTACTAACTTTTGCAATAGACACTGCAAGCTATCTAATCCATTAATCAACTGAAAACAAAGAAACAAAAAAACTCAAGAATTCACTAAAACCGTGTTACTCTACAAATCTTCTTAATTCCAAATGTTTTTCCCCCCAACCTTTTGCACAGATCGATGGAGGCCTCTTATAGTTGATCTGATGCCTAATTCAATGGTTTCATATAGTTACATAACCATCTTACTCGAAAATGCTCCCTTGCACAAATGTTGTCAATGTTGTGAATGACAACATTGACAACTTGTTACAACCTTTGGGATTTTGGTTCAAAACTTATTGTTCAAACACCATAAGACCCTAACCATGACTTAGTTAGGCTATTTAGACCTCACATAGGCCACTTCTACACTTCTTTTCCCAATTTGACCCCTAAATGCTTCATTCCCACTTTTGCCACAATATTGGTAACTTGGGTACAAATTGGCACTTGCCTTCACAAAGGTCACACATGAGGACATCTCACAGTGATCGATTGTCCCTTGTGTAATTGCCACTTGAATGTATTGCTATTGAACCACATTAATGCTTTTCTTCTTCAACAAATGAGGACAGTCACTCTAAAGACAACATGATAATGTACACTCACTGTAAGGACAGTCACAAATGAGGACATCTCACAGTGACTGTCTCTTGTGTAATTTCCGCTTGAATTACATAAGGGACAGTCATTGTGAGATGTCTTGATTTGTGACAAGGATAGTCACACATGAGGACATCTCACAGTGATTGTCCCTTGTGTAATTGTCACTTGAATGTATTGCTATTGAACCACATTAATGCTTTTCTTCTTCAACAAATGAGGACAGTCACTCTAAAGACAACATGATAATGTACACTCACTGTAAGGAAAGTCACAAATGAGGACATGTCACAGTGACTATCCCTTGTGTAATTGCCGCTTGAATTACACAAGGGACAGTCATTGTGAGATGTCCTCATTTGTGACAAGGACAGTCACACATGAGGACATCTCACAGTGATTGTCTGTAATGTCCCCTTTTTGGCTAACTTGGAAAACAGGAACAATTACTCCACTTCTTAGACTTACTCTATCAGATACTTACAATTAAACTAAGTAATGGAGGTTACTTAAGATATCAACCGCTATTTCAGATTCAATCACAATATGTGTGCAAGATGATATTGATACCAATATGTTTAATAGCACTGTCGGATATAATGATATGAAATATGCTATGAATATGATGTTTCCTATCACTTATAGTGATAGTATAATGATGGTATGTCTGATATAAATAATATCGATATACAATCAATAAGTATTGCTTACAGCAATGTATTTGCTGTGTCTGATATGATGATGTAATTATGCAAATGTGTAATATCGCTATGAGTGATATGTTGCTATTTCAAATTCTGAATTATATGCTTGCAACTTCAAATATTGATGTTGTTTCTGACTATCCTTTCTATCTGTGCAATCATGGTGTTGTCTCTGATCTGCAATGATAAACTTGAAACCAAACTGCCAAAGGCAGATGCTCTATTGAGTATATCCAAATATGGATAAGTAAATAAAGTTCTAATGATGCCTTGAGTGACTGACGAGAATGCATTCTTATATTGTCTTTAACAAATGAAGAGATGCTATGAATGAGACATGTCTTGTTTCTTCCTCCATGTCCCTTTGTTAAGCACACCTTTCCATAATCTGACAGTTCACATAATATTATTTCATTATTTTCTGATCATAGATAACTCCCAGATTGACTCAATATCAAATCTTTTTATGAAGGTAATCTTCCCTAATTGGTAGTGCAACCAGTAGTTAACATCCATTGTGTTTGTATTAGTTTGGTCTAACTATCATTAGTATTTAGTCAATCGATATTAACTCTTGCCTTATCCCATATTGTTATGATGATATCCAATCTTTCTACTCTGATATAAGTCGATATCATTTTCTGATAATTGTCCATTTATTGGTTGATTGTTGTTAATGGAGTTTGATCTTCAAATTGACTTCCATTCCTGTTAATACTTAAGGATACATTGTACTTATTATCCATGACTGATGCCTCATTCATCAATAGCTTGTGATATAATCACTAATGCTTTTGTGTTTCTACAAGATGTGGTTTATCTCAGACAATCGATAATCTTTCAATCCTTTAGTCGATATCCTCCTATGTGGTGTCTATTGATATAGATAGTAGAATTCAATCTAGTTTATGTTATTTTCATGATAACATAGGAAGTGATGGTGCATATTTGCTAGCGGGTCTTCATGTTTGATATTGCTTTATCGGATATGTCATTGTCTAAACTTGTGCAATTAATGATTATTTATAATATATGAATGGTTATCCTTCTTGCTTATCAATACATCTTCTGAAACACATAGCGACCTATCCCTTATTCATATCATGTTGATCTTGACTTCATAGTATTTGGTTCATTAATCATCCTCTCATGGTATCGATGTGTAATGACTAGTGATTGTTGTATCACTTCTTCGTTCCTCATCGTGATAGATAATGCAGATGTTTAATGTAGATGTATATCGATTACAGATATTCGATATTGCTTTAAATGTTATTATTATTATTATTATTATTAATGTTATTGTTATTATTAAATATTATAATTAATGATGTTAGTAATATTAATAATATTATAATAAATATTATTATAGTGATAACATATTGTTTTATATTGAGAGGTTTATTAATATTATTTATATATTAAAATTATTATATCAATAATGGATTTAATATTATTACTTAATATATTATTATAATATAATATATATAATTTATTAATAATTATTTATTATTAATTTATATTATAATTATAATCATAATTATATTATTTATTAATATTTTAATATTATTTAATTAACATATTACTTATTATGCTAACTATATATTATTATTATCTTTTGATAATAATTATATATTATTGTTATATACCGTTAATAATAGATTATTATATATCATCTAATCATTTTATTATTATACTAAGTTCAATATGTCACGGCTCATGACATTGTCCCTTGTGTAATTGCCACTTGAATGTATTGCTATTGAACCACATTAATGCTTTCTTCTTCAACAAATGAGGACAGTCACTCTAAAGACAACATGATAATGTACACTCATTGTAAGGACAGTCACAAATGAGGACATCTCACAGTGACTGTCCCTTGTGTAATTGCCACTTGAATTACACAAGGGACATTCATTGTGAGATGTCCTCATTTGTGACAAGGACAGTCACACATGAGGACATCTCACAGTGATTGTCCCTTGTGTAATTGCCACTTGAATGTATTGCTATTCAACCACATTAATGCTTTTCTTCTTCAACAAATGAGGACAGTCACTCTAAAGACACCATGATAATGTACACTCACTGTAAGGACAGTCACAAATGAGGACATCTCATAGTGACTGTCCCTTGTGTAATTGCCACTTGAATGTATTGCTATTCAGCCACATTAATGCTTTTCTTCTTCAACAAATGAGGATAGTCACTCTAAGGACAACATGATAATGTACACTCACTGTAAGTGTACATTATCATGTTGTATTACAAATGGACCTTATGTTGGTCGGGATATAAGTGCAAAAAAAAAAAGGAACGTTGCCATTTGTGTTTTCAACAGCGCCGAGAGAGATTCCCTCCGCGAAATCAAGCGGGTTATCATTTGTGTTTTGAACAAAGCGGGTTGTCATTTGTGTTTTGAACAGCACCGAGAGAGATTCCCTCCGCGAAATCAAGCGGGTTGTCATTTGTGTTTTCAACAGCGCCGAGAGAGATTCCCTCCGCAAAATCACAGCTACAATTTCTGAGTACGTTGGGTTTATTTTTCTTTTGTCATTATTATTTAATCTGGTATTCAGCTATTAGAGAGCTAAAATACCCAGAAATGAGGACATATCTATGTTGAATTTATTGTTAGCGGCTTTGGTTATTTAGAATGCTTCCCCACAATACTTAATTACACAAGGGACAGTCACTGTGAGATGTCCTCATTTGTGACAAGGACAGTCACACATGAGGACATCTCACAGTGACTGTCCCTTGTGTAATTTCCACTTGAATGTATTACTATTCAACCACATTTATGGGCCCGTTTGGACCACGACACACAGTAGCATCTACAGAGAAGAATATCCCAGGTGTAACAAGTTGTAAGAATATACCAACAGTTCTAAGAAGTTCCCTAGCACGTAGTAGCATCTACAGAGAAGAATATACAACATGAGGGAAGCCACTGTAAAGACAACATGATAATGTACACTCATTGTATGTGTACATTATCATGTTGTCTTTACAGTGACTGACCTCATTCAAGTGGCAATTACACAAGGGACAGTCACTGTGAGATGTCCTCATTTGTGACAAGGACAGTCACACATGAGGATATCTCACAGTGACTGTCCCTTGTGTAAGCCACTTGAATGTATTGCTATTCAACCACATTTATGGGCCTGTTTGGACCACGGCACACAGTAGCATCTACAGAGAAGAATATCCCAGGTGTAACAAGTTGTAAGAATATACCAACAGTTCTAAGAAGTTCCCTAGCACATAGTAGCATCTTCTAATTGTCTATACCACTTCACAAGGTATTGTTTGCACACATTGTTTTTGGTTCTTTTGATGACCCTTGTTTTGAAATTGCTATTAGGCCTTGTAGCTTATATGTTTTGATTGCTGGAGAGCTTCTAAAGCTAAGCAAGAAGACCATTGCATGAGTTATAGCCGTGCGCTCAGGTTTGAAAATTGTATATTTTTTAATCTAATGTATATTTTAATCCTTTTGCCATGTCATGTAATATGTCTTGCCTTGTAGCTTATATGTTTTGAAATTGCTGTTAGGCCTTGTAGCTTATATGTTTTGATTGCTAGAGAGCTTCTAGAGCTAAGCAAGAAGGCCTTGTAGCTTATATGTTTTGTGTACTTTTGACAATTTTGCTTAGTCACTGAAAGTTGTAGACCGAAGTTTTCATAGCCCAATTTTTGCTTCCTGCGAAGAACGATCATGTCAGATAATATAAGTGAAGAACAAAATAGGGAGACAATCGCTAGATTGTGGTCTAACTTGAAAAGAAAAGGTGATGGAAAATGTTATTGTCCCTGCAAAATTTGTAAGGGCTTAAACCGTAGAAGATTGCTAATCAAAACAGTTAAGAGACATTGTAGGGAGAATGGTCACATTGAAGGGGGGCATGACTATCATCCACTGGTAAGTTGTTCATTATATCATTTTAACAATTTATATACATATGAAATCACTTGATGATGAGTTGAAGATCATGGTTTATTTATGTTAATCAATTTTATATAGGTTGATCTCCCCAGGGAAGTACATGATATGGAGGAACATGGGGGTGCGAATATCCAAGGTGAAGATAATGATCCCATGGAAGATGACGATCATGCGCCAGAAAACACAATTGAAGATGATGGTATAAATACATTGATCCATGACACATTTAGTCCAAGCGGATCTGATCATGATGATGATGATAGCCTTGATGTACCTCTACTTGAGAAGGCATACGAGCCCCTATACAAAGACTCCCAAACAACTCTTCTCTCTGCTATATTGTTGTTGTTGAACTTGAAGGTTATGAATAGTTTATCCAACATAACAATGTCACGTATGTTAAGGTATGTCATATATGTCTTTATAGTTAACAAAGGGTGAATAATGTACCACTAATATTGTTTATATTAACAACTTATATTTTTTGCTGTAGATTGATAGGAGAGTTTTTGTTACCACCATCAAATATTCTACCTCGCTCATATCGAGAATTATCTGCTATTATGAAAGATATTGGAATGGAGTATCAAGCAATACATGCTTGTCCCAATGATCATATTATATATTATAAAGAACATGAATTTGCAACACAATGCCCTGTATGTCATATGAGTAGATATCGAATAGATCGAATAACAAAAAAGGTGCCTCACAAGGTTCTTCGTTACATCCCCATTATTCCACGGATGCGACAATTATTCAGGTGTACTAGCTTGGCACAATTTATGGATTACCATGCACGCAATAGAAGTTGAGATGACATTATTCGAATCCCTACGGATGGTTCGGCATTTATGCACATAGAGGAAAAGTGGCAACACTTCAAAGAAGAACCTCGTAATCTCAGGCTTTCATTGGCAGCGGATGGTGTCAATCCATTTGGAGAGATGAGATCTGTTTGCTCGGTGTGGCCTGTTTTTGTTATCAACAATAACATTCCTTCGTGGATGTCAATAAAGAGGGAGCACATTATGTTGGCAATGATTGTTCCAAGTATTTTATCATTTGATAGTTATTAATTTACATGTACTTACAAATCTTACAGTAAAATGGTCACAATAATTATGTAATGTTACTGTTCATTCAAGTAGGTAAATATCAAGTTAAAGATATGAATGTATATATTGAGCCTCTTATTGACGAGTTGGTGGAGTTATGGAACGGTGTCACTATGTATGACGTGTCTAGACCAATAGGACAAAGACAATTTCAATTCCATGCAATACTTGTATGGACAATACATGATGCCCCAGGGCTAACACATTTTTGTGGTATGTTATAGTGAATTCAAGTTGCGCATGATAATTCTAATTATAAAAATCAACATATTTAATAATCCAATTATATCATTATCTTGTAGGTCTTCAAACAAAGGGAAAATTTGCATGTCTAGTTTGTGGTCCAAAGATGAAATCTCGTCATTCAAAAAGTTTAGGAAAGCATGTGTTTGATGAGTACAGACACTTCCTCTACAGGAATCATAAGTATCGAAGTATGGAAAAACATCTTTTCAATGGGAAAGAAGAGACTACATCAAAGCCACGAAGAATGACACCTCGCCTATGGAAGTTGGAATATAATAGAATTAATCGTCGAGGTAATGTCATTCCACTTAATGGTTTATGTTTGTAATTTATATATTTCTATTATGATTTTTGTTTACTAATTATGTAATTGATGATCGTGAAGGTCGTCAAGGCACTACTGACAACCTTCCAAAGGGACTAAAAAGCTATCCCAGACAATTTAGTACGTTGCCCTACTACGAGGACCTACAAATTGTGCATTTGTTTGATCTTATGCATGTTGGAAAGAATATAACAGAGACATTGTGGAAAATACTGGATGGAAGGCCTGACAAAGAAAAAATTG
Organism: Chamaecyparis obtusa; assembly: GCA_027943335.1. Lineage (NCBI taxonomy): Eukaryota > Viridiplantae > Streptophyta > Pinopsida > Cupressales > Cupressaceae > Chamaecyparis > Chamaecyparis obtusa. Next base: position 1,966,262 of record BSBK01000451.1, on the reverse strand, counting down.
TCAAAATTTGTAATGACATTCATGAATCCAATCATGCACTAAAGAATTTCATTCACTCAAATAGCAATAGAGATCAGATTAATATAAGTGCCCTTCCTTGGTTATTAACGGAGCAGCAAAGTGATGCCATAAAAGAAGTCATACGAAAAATTCGATTTCCCACAGGATTTGTTGGGAACATAAGCAATCTCATATCAAAGAAAAGTGAATTTGGGCCAGGGCTCAAAACGCATGATTGGCATACTTTCATCAAGGTAAGTTATGTTCTTCTGTATTTACAATATATTCATAAACTATGTGTACTATTCATTATGTTATGTTAGAAAATAATGAAATGATTGGTTTATAATTACTGCAGTACGTGCTACCTCTATCTCTCCCAGAGCACTTCAACAATAACATCAAACAAGTGATATATGATCTTGGAAAATACATGAGGTAAGCAGTAATATCTGTTCAATTTGTTGTATATATTTATTATATTCGCGATTTATTTTTCTTGCTATGTAATCTATTGTATATTATTTTGTAAAGTCTCGTATTTATATATTTTTTGTGACTTGAATCTCTTAATGTAGGTGGTTGTCATCTAAAGAAATCCATAAAGAAGATATAAACTATTGGAAGAGAAGAATTCCTCATTTATTGTGTGAAATGCAAAAGTGTCTACCTCCAACTTTTTTCAATGCACAAGAACACTACCTCATACACCAAGTTGAGGAGATTGAATTGTGTGGACCTGCACACACTAGGTCAATGTGGATGGTTGAGAGGCACTTGAAATCTTTGAAGGCTTTGGTTCGACAAAGAGCACATCCTGAGGGTTCTATGGTAGAGGGATACATGGTATACCAGACTATGGTGTACATTACTGAATATCTTCCTAAGTTTGCTTCAAATATCCATGTAGATCGCATTTGGGATCTCGACCCTTTTAAAAAATTCAAAGGGGAGTACTTGATGGGGAAAGGTAGATTGAGGAAAGTGACAGGTAATAAATTATAAGATGTTATTGTAATAAATTATTTCTTAATCTTCAAAATAAATCGGTTGTAAGTCGTCTATTGTTTTTTTGTACAGTTGCTCGAGAGTGGGATGCACTACATTTGTATATTGCAAACAATCTTGATTGGATGATGGTATGGATTGAACGATGTCAACATTCTGGTCACACATTAACATGGGAAGGTGTATCTTCATTGGTTAAAGAAGCTCATCGTAATGGAGATTCTAATGTTACGCAAAGGGAAATAGATTTAGCATATGGTTTAAGAGATTTCCAGGTACGTACAAAATTATTAATCACCCGTATGTTTATCAACTCATGATATAATAATTTTGACATGTTTCACATATTATTGTAGGTTAAACACCACAAGGGTATGTTCTGTAATGGTCAAAAATTTCGCGTCAAAGTGTTGGATGACACGAAGAAAACTTGTGATTTTGGAATAACTGCAGTCTTTCAAGTGACTAATATTTCATCTAGAAATGACTTAGATCCTCAAGAGTCTAAAAATCAATACTATGGCATTTTGGATGATATATTTGAGTGCGACTTTAGTTCCTTCAAATTAGTACTCTTCGTTGTCAAATGGTACAGGCTACGACTTAATCCAAATGATCCTAATAGAACTGTTATTGAACATGATAATGGATTTACAATGGTTAATACAAGGTTGTTTGAGCCAGTTGGGGATGAGCCCTATGTTCTTCCAAGCCAATGTGAACAGGTATTTTACTCAGAGGTTTCACATAAACCGGGTTGGTCATTTGTTGTTAGACATGAACCGAGAGGAAGGCCGATAAAGTATAATGCGATGGAAGAAGAAGATACCGAAGAAGTAGAAGATGATGTAGATGATGATCACGATTGACAATTATTGGATGATGTTCCTGAGAAAAATTTTCATGAAGAAGAAGAAGAAGATGATGCTGCTACTGATGATGATGATGAAGATGATGTTGATGTTGATGATGATGATGTTGATGATGACGACAACGACGACGACGATGAGGACGATGATGAGGACGACGATGACGAGGATGATGATGATGATGATGATGATGATGATGAGGATGATGATGATGAAATTTAAAGGTATGCCATCAATCCTTAATGTATTTAATATTCATTTCTTGATAGAAATATATTTGTCTTAAATGGTTACATAGTTTATTCATTATCTATTTAAAAGCTATAAGTGTTATAATGTGTACGTTTTAATGTTTTTAATTTTTATGTGATGCTTATGATGGATGTGATTATGATTATGATGTGATTATGCTCACGATAATTGAATTACATTTGCAAGAAATTGAACCCCTTTCAAGAGCATCCCGCACAGTCTTATGGATCGACAGGTATAAGTCAATACACCTTATAGAAAGTCTATTTAATACACTTATCAATAGTAAGATTGATGTCTTCTAAGATCTCTCCCATTTGCAGGTACCAGAAAATAGGTATTTGTCAGAAGTGTCTTCCTCGAGTGAGGGAAATATAGGAATAGAAGAGGAAAGTGAGACATGCAATTTATCTAGAATAGGGAGATTAACTAGAGGTCAAAGGACTAGAAGGAAATTCAATAAACACATGAAATTTTTCCTTGCTCAAGGGGGGTCATGTTCTTATGATGATGAGACGAAAGGCGACATCGAGGTGCCCTTGAGGTACCAACATCTACAGAAACATTGGGTACCCAAGGAACTTCCTCCAATAAACACTGATTTTTGTGTTAATGAGAGGATATATCGCATAGCACCATCATCATTACATGGTTTGGGCCTATTTTCTATGGATGGCATAAAGGTGTCTTACAACAAAGTTTCTGAATTGATGGAGTATGTTGGACCATGTTACGATTACAAAAGTTGGATGCATATTGTTCAATATAAAAAAAGTATGCGTAGGTATGCACTCTCGGCAAATTATATACAACAGCAAGACAATAATCAAAGTAAAAGTGTGGCTATATACATTGATGGAAGGCCAAAAGCAACAGGGAATATTGTGGGTTTTATAAATAGTACACGACCTGGATCAACTATAAAGCAACCCAATTGCATATTTGAGGCGCGCGAGGGAAATCGTGTATTCATCTGTGCGATAAAATCAATACGTGCAGGGGAAGAGCTGCTTATTGATTACAATTTGAACCGCATAGATACAAACGAGGCTACTATCATGGGGGTGGTACATACTATTAAACCAACTTCTAATCAATGACTCCAACATACCATTTAGTTATTAAATTTTTGGCTAACATTTTTATACTTGATCTTTGACACAGGGGAACAATATGGAGCAACCGCCCGAAGGTGATGGTGACGATATTCCTAGCTCATCTACACATGAGCAGGTAAAACTCATTGTAATTGTGCAAACTAGATAGAAGCAAAATGTTATTTTTTTTAATGTTATTTTCTTCATTGTTTTGGAGTAATTTTGATAATACTAATACTATTGTTGTCACAGAGGGCCGGTGGTCGGAGAGAGGGAAAGCAACCTGCAATCCCTCAGGAGTCCCCCCTTGTGGACCCTTTTTTTATTGATTTAGCAGAGACCGATGACCCGATCGGTTCCATTAAAAAGCTGCTAAAGAAAATTGGGAAAGAACTTCTACGTTTGGTATCCATACATCCTCAGACTCAGGAAATAAAAGACAGGGCAGCTGAGTTGTTGCGCACTTCTGAAAACTTTAAAGTAAGTATTAATGAAATTTTTAATTATTACAAGAGTTCAATAATGGTTTTTATGTTATGCTCTTTTATGACATTAATTAAAATATGGATGCATTGTCTTTACAGAGTTATTTGCGTAATTTTGAACCCCATTCCCATGATGAGGCCGGTATTGCAAGTGGTTCAGGTAGATCACATGTTCCATTCCCCACTTGTGTTTTCCACTGAATATATATAGGAATGATCATAATCATTGACAATACATGCTCAAACAATCTTTTTTTTTAATGCTCTAACAATCTTGTCCATGCTAGTCCACGTGTTCTATATTTATGCATGCTCTAACAATTTTATTCTTCAGCTCCTTTCCATGATGATATGACAACGCCGCCTCCATCCAGGACTGCCACAAATGTCTTGCCGACTGCCATGTCAACAACACACAGCCTAAATGCACCAACTGTTGCACCATCTACTGGTACACAAATCCCTCTTTTTCTCTCTTTTGTTATGTGTTTAAGTGTTATGTGTTTACGATGTAGATCCCTTGATTGTGTTTGTGCCATGGGTGCTCTGCACCAATTTATTTCCCTTGAAGTATTATTTCTTGGAGGCATTTGATAATGGTTTTCATTTTTTGCAATAGGAGATGCAACAAGTCCCGATGCAACATCATTTCCTGGATGTTCCCGTGTTCCTAGTACGGGAACGGTGAAGGATTGCGTATTGATCATCAGCGACGATGAAGGCGTTCCCTTAAAAGTATCCAAACTTCCAGGTACTTTAAAGTTATTATTATTCTATAGTGATATAATAGTAATTTAGTTTTTGATCACTCTTCATCGACTAATGATCCCATAATTATTTTGTAGGGAATGATATTTTTTGGCGAAAACTTGGTGACGAGTGTTTGCGGATATTCGGGCCCACCATACGTACATGGTGGAACATCATATCCTAACTAAAACCCCAAACCACTATTTTGATTTCATATCATTGCTAGAATAGTTTTCCTTTTCATCAATTTCTTGAACTATATTAAAGGTAGCTTCTCTTCATTTATGAGTCTAACATGTTTTTTTTTACTTAAAAGGTGGAATAACCAAGATAAAAAGTTGAAGGATGATCTTGTACATAGTATGACCCAGCTTTTTGGACCTCGTGCATTCGAGAGAAACAAGCTCCTTGAAAGAGCTGGTTTATGTTTGAAGTATATTAGGGACCAGTACAGGAAATATTTAGAGGTTAACCCAAGGCACGAGCGTCTGCCCTGTGTTCTTGAGGCTGAGTGGCAGGGTTTGATTTTGGATGGAAAGTATAAAGCCGACATGAAAAAAGGAATTACGCCAGTAGAGAGTAGAGCAAGGTATGTGATACTTTTGAGAATGTAATTATGTACTAATTAACCTCTAAATTTTTCCTATACTGGTCTCTAACATATTTCAAACTTTTCATAGATTGCCTGACACATCAAAGGCAACAAAGGCAAGATTAGAAAAGCATGGGACACACAAGCTCGGCTCTGGTGGTTTTTCCAAACTTCAAGCACGAGTTGTAAGTATTAGTAAATGAAAACTTGTATCAATTTTTTTATATATTGCAAGGAAATTTTTTTTGATCAAACAATGCAAGTAAAATTCACCATACCAAGAAAAAATGTAGGGGTCAGAGTTCAATAGATGCCTCACAGAAGAGGACAAGAGAATTGGCTTCTAACAAGGCTATAGAGCCGTGGCTGAACGGCTACGAGCTGAAATCAGTGTGCAAGGTTCAAATAATGATGCATCTGAGCCACAGGTAAATAAGCTAAATGAAATTTATTTCAAATTGAATACTTTACCAATTAGTCTATTTGATGTTAAGTTCTAATATAAAGTGAGTATATCTATTTTAAGAAAGCAATGATAACAATGTGTAGGATATTGGAATGCAGCCTGACAATCCTTCTACACAATCTATGCATAATGAAGGTTCGCATGATGTGCATCCTAGTGGTGGAGGTATACATTTGCTATTAAAATTTTTATATGTAATTACAATTGGTGTTTGGATTAATGTAACATTTTGTATAGCAACTGTAGAGGATCGAGGGGTCGGTGCTCATGAGCATGTTGAGGTTGAGTCTAGACAAAATGATGTGGCCAGATCAGGTAATTAAAGAGCGCCACAGTTATGTTCTTTAAAATAATTAAATACTTGTAACAATTATAATTAAATATTTTAAATTTAACTCTTTTATTTGTTATTGTAGAGGACCCCCCTTTGCAGCAGCATAGGAATTTGAGATCATCAAGAACAAAGAACAAAACAACTGATGAGGGGGGTATTGATGATAACACTGATGCTCCTCTTAGAGCTTACATAGAAAAAAAAATTAGAAAGAGAAAAAAGAAATGATTGTCATCTAAATACCTTAATTGATAATGACTGAATTTTATGTCTCAATGAATTTAATTATGTGCTAATGAATGTTCATGAATTTTGTGTTTATTTTCATATTGATGAATGTTGTGTGTTAACGAATCTAATGTGTTAATGAATGTTATCATGTGATATTGATTGAATGTTACATTTTATTAATAATTGAAAGAATGAATGAATGTTAGATGTTAACGGGGAATGTAGAGTGATGTTAGGGGGAGGGGGGTGGGGCCAAATGAGCTTCCACCTTCACGTGGTTGGCCCTGTTTAGTAGAGAATATTAAACTATATTCTCGAAACAAAGTGAAGCTCAATAAGATACTAAATGAGTCAAAATGGTTATCAAGGTCCTCTATCCATAAGATACTTGTAGTCAAAATGGTTATTAATAAGATACTTGTAGTCAAAATGGTTATCTAGGTCCTCTATCCATTCCATAAGTTCTTCACCATTCAAACTTCCTCCATAACAAGGAATGTGCTCTAGGTTAGTCATGAAGCCTAGCATGGACTCTCTATCAGATAGAGCCACTATTTCAGAGCCTTTTTTGTGCATTTCCTTCAAGCACTGTACAGTGTACGGATGTGAAAGGGATGGCAGACCAGTGTGGAAGTTAGAGTATTTATATCTTATGCTTTGAGAGTTTATTTGGTAGATTCAAGACACCTTATATCAAAGTTATTCCTTTTTCTTATCTGTTGTTCTGTCAAACCCTCATTTTTTGGGTTATTGCATTCAAATGGCCTTAACTTGCAAATAAACCATAGGATATCCTCTATTCTTTGTAAAATGCAAGTTAAGGGGGTTTATTTTCATATTTTAAAAGCTTTGGAACAGGATACTAAGCCAGAGAATTTCAAGAGCAAGCCCTAGGTCAAGAATCTCAATGTTCTTGACTAGGAGTTGATGGATTATGCAAGATCAGAGGGTAGCGGCAAGTAAAGGACCTCAAACCTTGTTGAATCTAGATCTTTAGAGCATGGTGGACATATTCAAACTCTGATCTTGGTTTCATGCACCCATTTTCAATGCCTTGTTTTGGAACCCACACCCAAAGGCATGCATTAGGTCTGCGGACTCAATAAGGACATTGATATGCTGGAGTGGAGTCAAGGTCTGGGAGTTGGAGGATTGTTAGAACATCAAAAAGGGTACTCAAAAAACATATAAGTTCATAAGGTCCTTTGTCAAATTGAAGAGTTATTGCTGCAGAATAGGTTTTGGAGACCTACTAGAGTCACTAGGTCTATTTGGACCCGTTTGGACCACGACACACAGTAGCATCTACAGAGAAGAAGTTTGGTATGCAATGGTCTTGAAACCTCCTGAGAAATTCTTGGTATGCATTTGTGTGGTGCAAAAGCTTCGTTGAAAGAGAAAAAGAAGAAAAGAATAGAAATGATTTTTTTTCTTTTTATGTCATATACTGTAACCAGCTACTTATAACTTGCAAAAATTATTATAACCATTTGAAATTGAAACTTAGTTTAATGTGAAACTGAGAACTACTTTATTAGAGCTTTCTGTGATTTAGATTCAGACATCAAGAACATTGTTTGCCTAATATTGTGATTAATGTTTATTTATTAATATCTCATACTGACAAACAATTGATAATTGTAGGGAAAACGTCATTGGGGGTCTTTGAGGATCCACCAGAAGCCAAGGACAAAATGTATTCAAATGCTAAAGATGGTGTAACAGTCCTTACAGCTGTTGAACCTTGCTGTGTAGATCATCTCCGATTCTCCAAGTTCAACAGTACTGTGGTATTCCTTTGGATACTTCTAATGGTAAATTTCAGACATCAAGTTCTTTTCGTATGAAACTACTACATTTGTAATCTGTAGTTTTAAACTTTTAGTTTATAAATGTTCATCAGCTTTAGTTCGTATGCTTCCATTTCAAGTATGATTAATGAAGTTACCTTTATCACAGGATGAAAGTGAGCAGTCAGCATACTGGTACGGAGCTGGCAGCATTGATACGGTGACTAGGGCATCGTTTAATGGTGGTATTGTGTTTTCCCGTATTTAGGGCATCGGCCTTTTGAAGCATTGCCTTCATCTTTCTTAAGTCTGAGTTTTAAGTTTGTTTATCTCTCTCGGTGCTGTTGAAAATACAAATGACAACGTTCTTGTTTGTTTTTCCCTTATATCCCGATGTGATTTCGCGGAGGGTTACGGCGCTGTTGAAAACACAAATGAAAACACAAATCCCTTGTGTAATTGCCACTTGAAGGAGGACAGTCACTGTAAAGACAACATGATAATGTACACTTACAGCTCGTGTACATTATCATTGTGTCTTTAGAGTGACTATCCTCATTTGTTGAAGAAGAATAGCATTAATGTGGCTGAATAGCAATACATTCAAGTGGCAATCACACAAGGGACAGTCACTGTGAGATGTCCTCATTTGTGACTGTCCTTATAGTGAGTGTACATTATCATGTTGTCTTTAGAGTGACTATCCTCATTTGTTGAAGAAGAAAAGCATTAATGTGGTTCAATAGCAATACATTCAAGTGGCAATTACACAAGGGACAATCGATCACTGTGAGATGTCCTCATGTGTGACTATCCTTGTCACAAATGACTATCCTTGTAAAGACAACATGATAATGTACACATACAATGAGTTTACATTATCATGTTGTCTTTACAGTGGCTGCCCTCATGTTGTATATTCTTCTCTGTAGATGCTACTATGTGCTAGGGAACTTCTTAGAACTGTTGGTATATTCTTACAACTTGTTACACCTGGGATATTCTTCTCTGTAGATGCTATTGTGTGCCATGGTCCAAACAGGCCCATAAATGTGGTTGAATAGAAATACATTCAAGTGGCAATTACACAAGGGACAGTCACTGTGAGATGTCCTCATGTGTGACTGTCCTTGTCACAAATGAGGACATCTCACAGTGACTGTCCCTTGTGTAATTGCCACTTGAAGGAAAAAAGCATTAATGTGGTTCAATAGCAATGTATTCAAGCAGCAATTACACAAGGGATAATCACTCTGAGATTTCCTCATTTGTGACTATCCTTACAGTGAGTGTACATTATCATGTTGTCTTTACAGTGACTGTCCTCATTTGTTGAAGGAAAAAAGCATTAATGTGGTTCAATAGTGATGCAGAGTAGTCAGGGCTTTTAGAATATACAAATATACATCCTTAACTCTCATTCCACCAAGGAAGAAGGAATTCCAATGGTTGAAACGTGAGTTAAGGTCTTTACATCAGTCAAACCCTGAAAATGAGGGTTTGTAAACAATGCACAGAAAATTTGAAATAACTTAGATATAAAACAAAGAGAATCAATCAAACCAACTTCCAAAGCATCAGATGTCACTATTACAACTTCCAGGCAAATTTTATCATCCAACCACCATCCGTACAACCGTACAGAGTTCATTTTTCACCAGAAATGCACTAAAATAGGGTTATTTTTATTTTTTATGAAAGCAAAATGATTACAATACTGGTTCTCTATCTGTCTTCGACCATTTGAAGCCTAAAATAGGCTCTCCAAATGTTGGTTCAACCATCTAGGTGGTTAGAACAATTTATCCAACAAATGTCAACTTTACTAAGCAACTTTTAAAGTTGCATTACAACTTTGCAAACAACTTTGCCGAGAAGGTTAAAAATGTGTTGTGAAACTTTAGGAACCTTATTAAAGTTATTTTGGACCTTCAAACTTCTTAACAACATCTAAAAGACACCTAATAAACACTTACTATGCTCATTTCATCCAAGGACTCAAAAGATGCCCAAGGTTTATAAGTCACCAAGGGGTCTTGTGTCCAACAAGTGGATGTTTATAAGGAGATAAAATCAATCCTTAATATTTATTACAAACCAAGAAAACATCTAAAACTCCTATTCTAATTTATTGTCATTCAAAAAGACTCTGATTTGTCATTCAAAAGGACCTTTCACCAGTCAATCCTTCAAAGCTCCAAGGTGAAAATCTTATGTTCCAATTGATAGGATTTGACTCCTTGGCTTCATGGCAACTTCCTTCAATCATGGTGTCTTTGGCTTGCATTAGGGATGCCCCTGCATCAAATAGAAATGCATTCAAGTGGCAATTACACAAGGGACAGTACATGCCCATTAAAGTTGGTGTTTTGTTATCCAGCATGACAATGGAGACAACATACTCTGTGTCAATTTTACTGATCAAATTTCCCTCCGCCAGGCAAAGCAACAATCTGGGTATGATAAGGTGAAATTTTGTAGTCCTTTTGGGTATGATAACAGTTCCAGTTTCCAATAAGATGGTTCATTTTTATAATCTAGCTTCAATTTCTCTTGTGAAAATCTTTTTTTCATTTTATGGGTGGTAAAATATAATTATTATGCTAGAGGTGTGTACTTATGGATGATAATGAAACAAAATGATAAGATTTAAGACTCTTGTTTTTTTTTTAAATAGCAATTTAAGTTTCCTTCTATTATAAATTACTGTTTTTCTATTTTTTAATGTATCTTTCCAAATCTTTTATATCAATTTTATTTATGAAATATAAATATATTAATAATGTTTTAATGTTTTTAGGATTAGTTTATATCAATTCTATGTATCATCATTCGTCATTCAATTGTCAGTATTATTAATTTAGACTATGCAATTGTAGAACTACTCGAATATGGGTTGGATGGATACTCAAGCAGGGGAACCCTCCTCAAATATCTCAAATAGTGAACTTGGAAAAATGTGTCCTGAAGGAACCCTTTCCATCAGAGAGATAAAAGTACAAACAAGTAAAAGAAGCAGGCTCTGCAAATATGTTTTTGAGAAGAAAAATGATAGATTATTCGAGTATGGTTCATGAGGTATATCTAAAAAGACATTTTTTTTCTTATTATAATAAAAGAGGAAGTTGTGAATGTCAAAGTTGAGTGAAACAAAAATTATTTTCATCAAATTTTATTAGGCTTGCTTTTGGGAATAGTTTCTTACAATATTGCTATTAAGATTTTTATTCTGTAGTTTTTAGATTAGGTTTATAAAATTATATTTCATGAGTAGTGATTCATATTAATCAATTAACGATACTTTTGGAAGGTATTTTCAATGTGTCAAATTTTGATATTTTTACAAGAATTAGATTGTGTAATTTTTTTAATTAAAGTCATTGACTCATATTTCATAAATAATAGTTCTCATGAATCCATCTCTTATAAGATTGAATAGTCTATTTAGGAAGTATTTCTGATAGTATGTCAAATTATGATATTACTATTACCATTAGATTGCATGGCTTTGAAGTCAACCTTGTTGACCCATATTCTTCTCTGTAGATGCTACTATGTACTAGGGAACTTCTTAGAACTGTTGGTATATTCTTACAACTTGTTACACCTGGGATATTCTTCTCTGTAGATGCTACTATGTGCCGCGGTCCAAACGGGCCCATAAATGTGGTTGAATAGAAATACATTCAAGTGGCAATTACACAAGGGATAGTCACTGTGAGATGTCCTCATGTGTGACTGTCCTTGTCACAAATGAGGACATCTCATAGTGACTGTCCCTCGTGTAATTTCCACTTGAATGAGGACAGTCACTGTAAAGACAACATGATAATGTACACATACAATGAGTGTACATTATCATGTTGTCTTTACAGTGGCTGCCCTCATGTTGTATATTCTTCTCTGTAGATGCTACTATGTGCTAGGGAACTTCTTAGAACTGTTGGTATATTCTTACAACTTGTTACACCTGGGATATTCTTCTCTGTAGATGCTACTGTGTGCTGGGGTCCAAACGGGCCCATAAATGTGGTTGAATAGCAATACATTCAAGTGGCAATTACACAAGGGATAGTCACTGTGAGATGTCCTCATGTGTGACTTTCCTTGTCACAAATGAGGACATCTCACAGTGACTGTCCCTTGTGTAATTGCCACTTGAATGAGGACAGTCACTGTAAAGACAACATGATAATGTACACAAGTACCGTGAAGGTAGTTCCAAGTTACGGCTGTTTCATTGCATACTCGAAACAATGAAGATGTTATGGTCCACAAAATGTTTGTGCTTGAAAGATGAACAAATAAAATTAAACTTCTAAATAACTAGAGCCGCTAACAATAAATTCAACACAGATATGTCCTCATTTCTGGGTATTTTAGCTCTGTAACAGCTGAATACCAGATTACATAATAATGACAATAGAAAAATAAACCCAACGTACTCAGAAATTGTAGCTGTGATTTCGCGGAGGGAATCTCTCTCAGCACTGTTGAAAATACAAATGACAACATTTCTCTACATTATCATGTTGCCTTTACAGTGACTGTCCCTTGTGTAATTGCCACTTGAAGGAGGACAGTCACTGTAAAGACAACATGATAATGTACACTTACAGCCCATGTACATTATCATGTTGTCTTTAGAGTGACTATCCTCATTTGTTGAAGAAGAAAAGCATTAATGTGGCTGAATAACAATACATTCAAGTGGCAATCACACAAGGGACAGTCACTGTGAGATGTCCTCATTTGTGACTGTCCTTACAGTGAGTGTACATTATCATGTTGTCTTTAGAGTGACTGTCCTCATTTGTTGAAGAAGAAAAGCATTAATGTGGTTCAATAGCAATACATTCAAGTGGCAATTACACAAGGGACAATCGATCACTGTGAGATGTCCTCATGTGTGACTATCCTTGTCACAAATGAGGACATCTCACAATGACTGTCCCTTGTGTAATTCAAGTGGCAATTACACAAGGGATAGTCACTGTGAGATGTCCTCATTTGTGACTGTCCTTACAATGAGTGTACATTATCATGTTGTCTTTAGAGTGACTGTCCTCATTTGTTGAAGAAGAAAAGCATTAATGTGGTTCAACAGCAATACATTCAAGTGGAAATTACACAAGGGACAATCGATCACTGTGAGATGTCCTCATGTGTGACTATCCTTGTCACAAATGAGGACATCTCACAATGACTGTCCCTTCTGTAATTGCCACTTGAATGAGGACAGTCACTGTAAAGACAACATGATAATGTACACATACAATGAGTGTACATTATCATGTTGTCTTTACAGTGGCTGCCCTCATGTTGTATATTCTTCTCTGTAGATGCTACTATGTGCTAGGGAACTTCTTAGAACTGTTGGTATATTCTTACAACTTGTTACACCTGGGATATTATTCTCTGTAGATGCTACTGTGTGCTGGGGTCCAAATGGGCCCATAAATGTGGTTGAATAGCAATACATTCAAGTGGAATTACACAAGGGACAGTCACTGTGAGATGTCCTCATGTGTGACTTTCCTTGTCACAAATGAGGACATCTCACAGTGACTGTCCCTTGTGTAATTGCCACTTGAATGAGGACAGTCACTGTAAAGACAACATGATAATGTACACAAGTACCGTGAAGGTAGTTGCAAGTTACGACTGTTTCATTGCATACCCGAAACAATGAAGATGTTACGGTCCACAAAACATTTGTGCTTGAAAGATGAACAAATAAAATTAAACTTCTAAATAACCAGAGCCACTAACAATAAATTCAACACAGATATGTCCTCATTTCTGGGTATTTTAGCTCTGTAACAGCTAAATACCAGATTACATAATAATGACAAAAGAAAAATAAACCCAACGTACTCAGAAATTGTAGCTGTGATTTTGTGGAGGGAATCTCTCTCGGCACTGTTGAAAATACAAATGACAACGTTTCTCTACATTATCATGTTGCCTTTACAGTGACTGTCCCTTGTGTAATTGCCACTTGAAGGAGGACAGTCACTATAAAGACAACATGATAATGTACACTTACAGCCCGTGTACATTATCATGTTGTCTTTAGAGTGACTATCCTCATTTGTTGAAGAAGAAAAGCATTAATGTGGCTGAATAGCAATACATTCAAGTGGCAATCACACAAGGGACAGTCACTGTGAGATGTCCTCATTTGTGACTATCCTTATAGTGAGTGTACATTATCATGTTGTCTTTAGAGTGACTGTCCTCATTTGTTGAAGAAGAAAAGCATTAATGTGGTTCAATAGCAATACATTCAAGTGGCAATTACACAAGGGACAATCGATCACTGTGAGATGTCCTCATGTGTGACTATCCTTGTCACAAATGAGGACATCTCACAATGACTGTCCCTTGTGTAATTCAAGTGGCAATTACACAAGGGACAGTCACTGTGAGATGTCCTCATTTTTGACTGTCCTTACAATGAGTGTACATTATCATGTTGTCTTTAGAGTGACTGTCCTCATTTGTTGAAGAAGAAAAGCATTAATGTGGTTGAATAGCAATACATTCAAGTGGCAATTACACAAGGGACAATCGATCACTGTGAGATGTCCTCATGTGTGACTATCCTTGTCACAAATGAGGACATCTCACAATGACTGTCCCTTCTGTAATTGCCACTTGAATGAGGACAGTCACTGTAAAGACAACATGATAATGTACACATACAATGAGTGTACATTATCATGTTGTCTTTACAGTGGCTGCCCTCATGTTGTATATTCTTCTCTGTAGATGCTACTATGTGCTAGGGAACTTCTTAGAACTGTTGGTATATTCTTACAACTTGTTACACCTGGGATATTATTCTCTGTAGATGCTACTGTGTGCTGGTGTCCAAACGGGCCCATAAATGTGGTTGAATAGCAATAAATTCAAGTGGCAATTACACAAGGGATAGTCACTGTGAGATGTCGTCATGTGTGACTGTCCTTGTCACAAATGAGGACATCTCACAGTGACTGTCCCTTGTGTAATTGCCACTTGAATGAGGACAGTCACTGTAAAGACAACATGATAATGTACACAAGTACCATGAAGGTAGTTGCAAGTTACAACTGTTTCATTGCATACCCGAAACAATGAAGATGTTACGGTCCATAAAACATTTGTGCTTGAAAGATGAACAAATAAAATTAAACTTCTAAATAACCAGAGCCGCTAACAATAAATTCAACACAGATATTTCCTCATTTCTGGGTATTTTAGCTCTGTAACAGTTGAATACCAGATTACATAATAATAGCAAAAGAAAAATAAACCCAACGTACTCAGAAATTGTAGCTGTGATTTCACGGAGGGAATCTCTCTCGGCACTGTTGAAAATACAAATGACAACGTTTCTCTACATTATCATGTTGCCTTTACAGTGACTGTCCCTTGTGTAATTGCCACTTGAAGGAGGACAGTCACTGTAAAGACAACATGATAATGTACACTTACAGCCCGTGTACATTATCATGTTGTCTTTAGAGTGACTATCCTCATTTTTTGAAGAAGAAAAGCATTAATGTGGCTGAATAGCAATACATTCAAGTGGCAATTACACAAGGGACATTCACTGTGAGATGTCCTCATTTGTGACTATCCTTACAGTGAGTGTACATTATCATGTTGTCTTTAAAGTGACTGTCCTCATTTGTTGAAGGAAAAAATCATTAATGTGGTTCATTAGCAATGTATTCCCAGCATCTGTACCTACATCTCTCTTATATACTACAAGTTACTTGCCATCAGAAATTGCAGTTCCCTCACGTGACATTGATGGTGAAGTGTTCTTTTCAAAACCATCATCTGTGGTTACCAATGCTCCTGTTTTAGGCAATAAGTTTGTTGCATTCCATGAGCCATTGGTCAAGTTTCTTCTACGAGCTTCTGATGCCTCAAAATCTAAGCAGTTCCTACGCATGCCTCGTTGTGGTTGATTATCATTCTGTACATGAATTATAATGAGTAATCAGTTTTGGGCCTTGGAATCTTGTATGTAACATGCACAGGCATTTCATGGCTAAATGAATCTATTTAAAAGCATCAACTTTTCTTACATGATGCTGGATACATAAGTAGAACAAGCGTATATCAAATTGGAAGCAATCAGAACTCCACAATGACATATTATTTAGAGTACTCTTCAGTTTAAGTAATAATGCATATATTGACACTGTAAAGACAACATGATAATGTACACTCACTGTAAAGACAACATGATAATGTACACTCACTGTAAGGACAGTCACAAATGAGGACATCTCACAGTGACTGTCCCTAGTGTAATTGCCACTTGAATGTATTGCTATTCAGCCACATTAATGCTTTTCTTCTTCAACAAATGAGGATAGTCACTGTAAAGACAACATGATAATGTACACTCACAGTGAGTGTACATTATCATGTTGTCTTTACAGTGACTATCCTCATTTGTTGAAGAAGAAAAGCATTAATGTGGCTGAATAGCAATACATTCAAGTGGCAATTACACTAGGGACAGTCACTGTGAGATGTCCTCATTTGTGACTGTCCTTACAGTGAGTGTACATTATCATGTTGTCTTTACAGTGGCTGTCCTCATTTGTTGAAAGAAAAAAGCATTAATGTGGTTCATTAGCAATGTATTAAATTAATATTTTTTTTTAATCCACCCACGGGCGTCGCAATTGCGACGGAAACCCGTCGCAATGCGATGCAGGCGCCCGTCGCAATTGCTTGGGAGGTCGGTCGCGATTGCGACGGCCCTCCGAAGCCATGCGACGGGGGGGCGACGGCCATGCCGCTTCTTAAATCTTAGTCACATTGCGACGGGATATGTGTCGCAATTGCGATGGCTACCCATAGACGTCGCAATTTGCGACTAAAAAACAGCGACGTCTATGGGTGTTGCTATTGCGACACATAGCCGTCGCAAAATGACCCCAAATGTATTAGTGATTGTTGGACTACAACTGATTTGGAATTTGATTGAAGAATCTATGATTAAAGATCACTGAGGAGTTTCTAATTAGATATGTAAAATGATTAAATTAGTATTATGTTGTCATTGATGTCAACTAGTTTGACAACACTTATCTTGTAAGTTACTATACCGAGATATCTGAAGAAAGGTGAAAAAGAAATGAAGATCAGAGAAATCTACATGAGGAAAGATGTACATGACAAATGAGGATAAGGAATACATTGAGTAACTTGTTGATGAGTCTATGACTTGATGATATTGACTTTATTATGTTGCATTCATCTATAATGAAGTACAAAGCTGAAAGACACAAAGCAATGTTGTCGGTAAATGAAACATTTCTAGTATACACCAACAGAGTGTAGTGTATACCGATCACAATATTAACTGAGAAATGTTCACCGATGCATTTCTTTGTTAACCGAGCGAGATAGAATGAATTAAATGATTAGTTTAGCTGATAAGATTGATGAGCTAGCAAGAGTATAACATCGAGGTAATAGATAAAGTTTGTTACACAGATCAACGGCTAACAAAATTCAGGGAAGATCTAACAAAGTAGATTGAAACATGTTATTGACACAAGTATCGATAAAGTTTGAAGTGGAAAAATCTATGAATGTAGTTAAGCAGAAAAATGTGATGGTGAAGAAGAAAATGATTTACTCATCTATATAAGAGAACAAAATTTCTTTATGAAAAACTGTCGGAAGAAGTAGAAACTATAGGAATATTGCGTGAACAAGGTTTTCATGCATTCTGATCATATTGGTTAGTAAGAATTGAGCTGCAGAACAATTATCGAGCTACAGAGAGAAATTACCAATGGACAGTAAGTTGATACAATATTAAATCTGAAGTGAAATATTGATCAGAAGGATTTGTATGGACTAAATATTGATCTGTAATCTGCAATTGAAGTTGTATTAAGGTAAGTCATTTACTATTACATATTTAACCATTGTATATAGTCAAAATCTCTTAACCGAGTGGACTTTGAAAGTCTTATGATGTATCATTCATAGAATGAACATTGTTATCCTGCCAACCCCATAGTGAATGCTAGTTGGACGATAACTTCTAGTCTAAAATCCTCTAACAAGGTCACACCTGACAGTGTGTTTGTAAACCTTTAATAGGGTTGGGTCTTAACCGAACTCACTTCAGAAGAGTGAACAATTTTAGGTTGTCAGTCCCAGGTGGTTTTTCCCTTTACAGGGTTTCCACATTAAATCTCTTGTGTTATGTGTTGATTGTGATATTTGTTTGTTATCATTCTTTACATGTTACATGTTAGATTTGATTGGTAAACTATCATAAGTATTAGATTGGTAATCGGTAAAAGTTTAGATAGTGAAAGTTTTTAGTGTTTACCGACGAACAAAAATTGAAGAAATAAGTTTTTTGAATTATAAATTTTGTTTTGGGACACTAGATAACTGATTCACCCCCCCTCTTAGTTATTCTAACACTCTATTGTTTATGACAAATATGATGTATGTGCTGCTATAGATTTAAATTTTTATGATTTTAGTGTCATTGATTCTTATATATGCCATCAAGTTGAAGAGAAAGACAAATTTGAATGTTTGTTTTCAGATTTACAAGTAATTGATGAACTATTAATTGACAATGCTTTCCCATATTTACAAGATGTTGATAGAAGTTGTGATTAGCAAGATATCCCTGATTCTTTGCAAATAGATTTTTGTTTAGAAACTTTCAATTTTGGTTTGCAAAATGCTGATGTGAGAGAACTATGTTTTGTGGTACAAACTAATGACCAGAATAATGTTTTTAGCTTTGAGAAAGAGCTAGAATGTTTCATCTATTAGCAAGTCAGTAGTAATGAAGAGTGTGATGTTTTGATATCACACAATGATCAACATTCACAGTATTTCAGTGACTCTATTTTTCCAAGTGATGATGAGTTTGATGATTATTTTTTATTTGATATATTGAAGGTGAATGGCAGCATTTTTTATCTTGCTGATGCAAGCAATAATTTTAGTTTTCCTTTGATCTATGGAGATGAAAATCAAATGTATGACAGAGGTAAGAGATGAATCCAGTTTGGGGCTTTGGGCCTTTTGTAAATAATTTTCCTGTATGTATAGTTTCTTTGCTTTCAATTGTGTGTTTGCTTCCAGTAGAGGTTCCCATTTTTTGAGAAAAGATGTTAGGAGGGAAAGGTGAAAAGAGAAGAAAGAGAAAGTTTGGATTTGAAGTTTCGGGGTGGTTTGCTTCTACCATGAGATTGTGAAGTTCTCTGCATGCCCGCATGGGGCACGCGTCCACATTCAGAGCCATTTTTGGTAATCTCAAATTTGGCACAAATTTTGAGTGACCAATTCAAAATTTCCTCTAAGGCAAAATGGGTACCCCTAGAAAATTTTTTTGAGAAGGCCTAATTGATGTTCTTGTAAAACATACCCTGATGATTTTCATGAGGTATAGCTTGGGGAACAAGTTCAACACCTTTCATTTGACATATGCAATGGGTTCTAGCTCCTAAATTTTAAATTTGACATGTTTAGGGAATAACCATTTTGAGGTGTTCACTTAAATCTGCATTTTTGCCAAAGTGTCAAATCGCTGTATCAGGCCCTATTTGCATTTGAATATCTTGTGTCCTATTAGGTTTCATGGCCCACCACTTTGGGAATGTTTAAATTGTATATTAGAGAGCTTATGTTTCAAAGCTCAAGCCATTTTGAGTCCGTTTGATAGGTTTTTGGATCCCCCAAAGTTGGCTTTCCAGATTTGTCCTATTTCTTTGTTCTGCCTAGTTTTCTAAGTGGCCCTATTTGACTGATTGTAAATTTTGACCATTTGACCCAATTGAGAAAATTCCTTTTTTACTGTATTCTAGTGGTCAAATAGTTCTTGAGCCTCTATTTTTAGGTCACAACAAGTCCATTTGATCAGTTTGCTAAGCTCATTCCATTTGCATTTTCTATCAGTGTGCTAAATGTCAAATGCAGATTTTCAAGTAGCCTATTTTGAGGTCTTGCTATTAGTACCTGGTTGAATCCCTGCATAATTGAGTGTTCCCCTATGTTGCAATCATGAAAGTATACCTTCCCATGGATTTTCAGACTCACACCAATCTAGTTATCCACTTTGCCAGAGCCTTTACATTTCCAATTTATTAAAATTTCATTGAATAGTGCAGAACCTAGAATTAAGTGACCCACTTTGAGCTTTCACTTCTTGTACCTGGTTCAAGTTTTTGAAGAATTGAAAGTGGTTCTGCATTGAAAACATGGAGATGTGCTACCATGAATATTTTTATGCCATGGTAAATCTATTTTCCTAGTTTGCCAATCTGATTCCATTTGTAGTTTCTAACAATTTGATGCAGATCAGTTGCACAATTTAGTTGGAGGCCTTGTTTGTGATGTTATATCTTGAATAGTGTGATTGGTCATATCAAGAAAATGGTGCCCCTGTATTGTAGACCAAATTTACTCCAAGTTTACAAAGTCTTAGATCATGAGGGTTTTGTATGCACATTTCCCCAGATGCTTTTCATTTGCAGAAATCGGTATTTCTTATGTCTTCCTATTATGTATTTCCAAGTGGCTATTTTCAAATGTCTGCCAAATGTGACTGGTTGATCGTCATAAGTTGTGTTTTTGGATTCATGCTCTCCATATAGCATAATTCTAATATCCAGAAGCTTAGGTCTTTAGGAGGTCATTTGACTTATTTTCAAAATCACAACGAGATGGATCTTATGGTTATTTGGCAAGGTAATTTGCAGAATGGTTTTGAAAAAGTGAGTTGGAGGAATAAAATCTTTGGACCCTGTTTGTTTTCATCAGGTGGCACTTTGAAAAATGGAAGAATGTGGACCATGGAATATGTGTGTCAAGCATCTGGTCCAGGTCACTTGATTTTGTCAATTTTTAAGACCAGTTCTAGGGGCCAGTTGCTGTTAATGAAATTAGTTTGCAGAATTATAATTAGTTGTTTTAATGGCCACCAGTTCAAGATCTTGTGATCTGAGTATGTACTAGATTATATTTTGGTAAAATGAAGGTGAAAGTTGGTTTCAGAATGAAGATTTTCAAGCCAAGATCTCAAGGACACATCAGTTATTATTAAAGTTGTTTGTAATGAAGGAGTCTACGCACTTCTATGTGGAATAGCCTTTCTTGGTACTAACCTTTTGATTGATAGAGTCTGTGAATGCTCTTCAAAAAATTCTAGGGATGCAGCCTGGAAGAGTAGAATTCGCGAAGCAGTGGAAAATATAATTGTGAACCCAATTTTTAATATGGGGCTCCAAGGATGGTTTTACAATTCGTGTGATGGATCAATTTATTCAAATTATTTAGAGGATTCTAAAATAGAATCAAATCTATATTTCATCATATCTAATAGAAAAGATTCTTGGAAAAGATTTTAGCAAGATATTATTAGAAGGGTTATGCTAAATGTGCAATGCCATGTACTAGCATTTGTCTGGTTAGAAGATCCATCACAATCAGCACATCATGTACAGGCAATGCTTAAGGTGGAAAGCAAGGGAACATCTCGAAAGTTATGTTAATCATGAGATTCAAAGCTTTTGTTGAGAAGTGGGTAATATTGGAGGGAGCTTTTTTTAATATGAAGGGCGGCCTGTGCTAATGGAGTATTCACATTTTAAAGGGGGGCATGTATTTGAAGGACCCACACACACCAAAGGAGATTGCCTATTGCGTAAGGCAATGTTGGACACTGCAAAATGGGTAGGCCAATGCATGAAGGAACCAGAGCGAGAGGAAGCCTTGCACAAATGGGGGATGGCCCTATGTTAAGAAATGTAGGTTGCTAGTGCATAAAGGTGTGCTAAGCAAACAATAGGGCAGGGTGCTCATGTGGGCACCAGAGGAATGAAGACCATTGTCTTCTTTGTAGAATGTAGGCAAGTGAATGCCTTGCGCAAAGAGGACACATGCATTGGGAAAGTGTGTAGGAATATGCCCGGGGTGAGTATTCAAATGACAACCCATGCACCAGTAACAATGTGCATCCAACAATGTAGAATAAAATAGGTTCTTGATGTAAGGCAACATGCCTTACACAAGGTAAGTAGAAATAAGCACATAGAAACAAGACAAATGAATGGGATTCACACAAATAGTGAGGAAGATGCCAGCTCATAATACTGATGCCTGGGTAAATAAGAAAACTTGCACAAGTGAATGGTGGAGCTGGGCGTAATTTTGTGAGATTAGGTATTTGGATATATCCCACATTCTCTCTAGAGCATAAATTTTAGTTGTTTATAAAGAACAACACTTGTGTTTATTGTAAAGAGAGTGAATAGAGGCTTGTGTGGCCTCTCAACCTTGTGGGCCCACATAGATATGTATGCCAGCTAAGCATTTGCACAATATTTTAACAAGGCATTTAAAAACCTTAAATAGTTTGTCTCACATGCATGCTGAAATGGGAATTTGAGATGTTTATATAGAATGCCAAACACATATTGAAATAGATTAAAGATCTTGAAGCTCTCTACTCATGCGAGCTTGTGCGGTCCCCTTGGTTTATATGTCAGCGGGCTCATAATGAAGAAATTTTGCATACGACCAGTGACAGTGAGATGGATGAAAATGGATACGTGGTGCCCAGTCACACAGTCATGAGAAGATAACTATCAAAGGAGAAAACTGCTATGAATCGGAGATAACCGCTAGTCGCCCAGTCTCCAGATCTTGGCGGTTAAGTGCAAAAAGTTTGGAGATTCAAAGACCAGTTAGTCGCCCAATGTCATGAAGTTTGGTAGTTAGCAGTAAAAGTCTAGAGACTTGGAGACTAATCGTGGTCACAAGGTCACGAGATGTTGATAGTTAGAGGTTGACAGTCTAGCGATCGTGAGATTGCCTAGTTGCCATGTCGCCGGAAGAAATATTTAGAGACTTGGAGACTTGGAGATTCAGAGACTAAAGGAGGTCGCCCAGTCTCACATCAAACCCAAGGTTAGTGAAAAGATTCAGAGATTTGGAGACTACAAGCATTCTATAAGTCTCTGAAAGAAAGCGTGGTTAATAAATAGCTTCAGTGCTTTGGAGACTAATGTAGTCTCCAAATCTCCAAATGAGCAGGGTTAAAGGTGAGTTTGTAGAGCCAGTCAAGGACATCCAATCACAGCGTGACACTTGGTGAAATTTGGTGAAGTCTAAGCATAAAAGGTAGAGTTAAAATGTATAGAAGATTTAAAATATCATAAGGTTTAGACTTAGGGTAAATTCAAAATATTTAAATGACAGAAGCTTGCTCAATGATTTAATGGTTGTAGATTCATTTTTTATCGAAATATAGAAGTGTTATATATTTTCAGAAATGCTAGAAGACAATGGATGCAATGAAGGTGGATAAAATCAAATCTAATTGAGAAGATGAGAGCATTCTTTATCCAAGGTTAGATTTTGGTGAATGTATTTCTTTCATACATGACAAATTTGCTAGCGAGAATGTTTGTAAAAGCTCAAATCACATTTGCAAGATGAAAGGATAAGATCAAAGCTTAGAAAAGAAAACAATAAATCAGATATTTTTGAAGGGGCAGATGATTTCAGATTTTGAAGTACCCGAGAAGATCAAATTTCAGAGGAGAGAGAAGGAAAATAAAATCAAATTGCAGAGACAGATAGGTGTTGATCAAGCAAATATTTTTAGGGTTTCATCTTCTATTTATTCTTCTTCTTTTCTCAATGTTAAGGGTTCCTGCTTTTGTTCCAGTTCCTTTAGTTTCTCTGTTGAGAGAAGGTCCCTAGAGGATGAATGTTGAACATTTTTCTACAGAGCAGATCTCTCTTTCTTGTGTCTTGGCTCCTGAACTCCAAATTTTTTATGTATTGAAACAAGATCCAAGTTTAATTAAATACATTGCAGTTTCTCTTTTGTTCTTTTGTTGTCTCTTCACTTTTATGCTTTTATGTTATGCTCTTGTATGTTCTATTTGTAAGGCATGTAAAACATACCAATTGCAAGGCAACTTGTTTAATTATTTGTGAGTTTCTCTCAAGGAGAGAATTAAACTTCATAAATAGTTTCAGAGAGAAGACATTATTGTCAGGATTTTGATGACAACAGTATAGAAGTGATAGAATAGTTTGTAAGGCACTCTATTCAAACTATAAGTAATCTGCAAGGCATTTTAGTGTATTTGTTTTAATTTCTTCCTTTATATTTGCATACAATAGCTGTTAGCCCAATGGAATAGGCACTAGTTGGATGTCTGCTATACAGTCATCTTTCAGTCATCAATCATAATATATTCATTACCAATACTTTTCTATTTTTAAGTTCATACCTATTGTGAAAGGATTGTATCTAGGTGATATAGTTCAGTTTGTTGATTCCTTGAAGAGAGAATCTAAAGGTTAGCCTTCCTTGAGTCAAAATTAGAAAAAGAAGAAGGATTCACATCCTTATGCCCCTATTCTATGTTTTTATATTCATAGTTTCTATTGTCAGACTCTGCATCAGGATATTCTCAATTTTTTGCAGAGTGATCTTTTATTGAAGTAATCTGAAGTATGATAGCATAGCATTGAAGACCTAATCCACTATTTGAAAGCTTACTTGAAACATAGTAAATCATTATAGGCAATACCCACCTGATTCCTATGGAGCTTGAAGCAGAAGGAGGATCCTATCCAATCCTCATCAATTAGACTTTTTCTTGTCAAACTTGTGGGTCCTTAAAATTGAGAATCAAGCCTATATGTTTACCAAGTTTGATCCCACAAGAAAAAGCTCTAACATAAGGCATTACAAACTGCATCAAAACATTGACAAATTTGAATGCAGTGTTGGAAGGAACATTGCTTTCAACTCACTCTTCCAAGTATGGATGGCTGACGAGGTTGAAGGTCATTTCCTATAACATAACAAATATTGACCTTCCAACCAACGAAGAATGAAGCATACTAAAGAAACTAATAGAATCATCTTGATCTCATCAGTCATAGTATTTGAAAGTACTTTCATTTTTAATCATCTCTATATTTTTTTCTAATTTCTTGAATTGACTTTAAAGTAACAAGTTTGAACTTTTAAAAAAAAAGAAAATCAATGTTGTAGATGCTATTGCCAATGCTAATTTACTAAACTGGCCTGTCAAATGTAGAAATGTACAATTGTAGAGATATTGTAGACTTGTAGTTGTCTTACTGATTTTTATTTTGAGACTTCACATTATGCGAATCGACATGAAGCTATTGTTTCTCCCTTGTTTATATAAAAGGGAATTCATGAGTGTTGGCTTAGGGTAATGAAATTGAAATTGGGCAATGTGCCAATCGGTATTGACTTTTGTAAACAAAATCAGAGATTTGTGTTCTTACTAATATTAATGAATGAATTGTTACATTGTATCATATTTGTAATTAAATTAATGAGAATCAATATTTCTAAGAATTGTAACATATGAATTGCTATGTTGTGAAAAAAATAATGAAAAATCTACAAGAATTGTACCATATGAGCTGAATAATGCAAATGAAAACCATTATTAATTGTAGAATTGAATCTTAATGACATTATCAACCACATTCATGTTTTTCACTTTGGAATATGCTATTATGCATGATTAATGATGAGATACAAAAACTAACATCAGACTTTAGGAAAATGTTTAATAAATACCTAGGACTTGCTACTTCTACAATGGTTCAAGCATCCACATCATATCATTATTAGGATCCTTGGATTCATCACCATCAACTTCATAGCTTCCTTGGTTCTTTGATATGTTTTCTTCACTCTGAATACCTCCACTTAACTGATGTTCACCACTAGCAGTACTAGTACCAGTACACGAGTCAATGACATCATTATCTCTTACACTCCCACTTTGGTTTGAAATGTTTCCCAACCCTCTTCTCTGACATTTCTTCCTCCACAATTTCAGTGCCCTTTCATAAGGAAAAGTATTGACTTCATACCTAGATGTATAGAGCCTCAAGCAATTTTCCAAATTCTTGTCTAGTTTGTTTCTTAGCTTTGAATTTAGCAATCCCAAAGCACTAAAAACTCTCTCATCCTCTACCAACCCCAATATCATGGTCAGATATAAATCAACAAGATTGAAATATTCTAATATTGAATCAATCAACATTTCTCACTCAGCTAGATTTTTCCAAAGCCTTGTTACCAATCCATCTTCGAGAGGGTTCTGCATAATATTATAATTTTCCCTTATTGTCAGTGAAAAATGACCTGATTTCTCTCTCACATGAGATTCATCTAAAATTCCATTTAGAGTTACTCCATTTAACTCTTTGGTTTTGCAAAAATGATCTATCAAAGTTAGTAGCTTAGTTTTAAAATCTTTCGAATTGTTCAGTCTCCAATATTAAGGAAACATAATAGCCATGGATTCAAGTAGTTGGATTGGAGGGAATCTTTCTCTAATATGTGCATAACAATCAAAGGAAATGTGCTTCAAAAAAGCTATTACAGACTCAATGATCTTGGTAAAGTCTTCCCTTTTAATAACTGATACTCGCTTCCTAGGGTTCTTTCCTGGTTCCTCGAACTCGATCCTGGCAAAGTAGTGCTTTGGTATCTCAACTCCGTGAACTTCTGCACATAACTCCCTATTTGCACCAATTTTTGAAAGGTTATCATGATTGTCCAAATCTATGATTTTCAGCCAGTTGGCAAATTTTACATCATCACATGATTGATAGAGATTATCGAGCATCACACATGTCAATTTACATAGTGTAGCATATTCTACAATATACATACCTCTTTTTTGTGTCTTTTTCATTAAATTTCTCATTTCCTCAAGCATGGAGAGAAGACCTACTAATGTTAAGAGTGTCTCTACATTACTTAACATTTTCAGTAGCATGGGAAATTTTGGTTTCCCTACTTCGTCACGACTTGAGTTCATTAGACCAAGCAAAGATTGATATTCTGAAAAAACTCGATGCACTGGTCCATCCAGAAAGATCCATCTAGTATCATTATCCTTAAGAAGCTTGTTCCCATCAATTACTCCTTTGGTAAAGTGTTGAAATTCCCTCAATTGTTTAGAACTTTGACATAAGTATTGGTAGAGCTCTTTGATTAAAACTTCATTTTTTTGTATTGGAGCATGCTTGCTGACAACTCCAAAAGATAGATTCATTCTATGGGCCATGCATTGAATGGGAGTAATGTAGGGTGCATAAGAAGATTTTATCTCTATGCAAAGACCGCCCCTATGGCCTTGCATTACTGAAGCTCCATCCGCTCCAACAAACACCAACTTTTTGGAAATTGTCTTGTCATTTATACCTCCATATTCAATTAGAGAACTCTTTACTAGTTCAAATAAATTTCCTATTGTCGCATTATCCTTCATTTTAACAACAGTTAGTAGATGAGGTTGGTGAACAAAATTGTGTATAGTATAAACATGCATGCATACCCAGGAAGTATTGTCTACTATTGTAACCTCATCTAAAGACAATGAAATAAAATTTGACTCTTTAATTTTTTCCTTTAGATCCTCTTTTTCAACCTCAAAAAGACAACTTTCCCATTCCCATCTACTTTTTATTTACTAGTGACTGTTAGGATAGTTACGAACTTTCAGAAAGTGTAATAAAGCACTCAATTATGGGTAGTTTGTCATAGGATGCCCTCTACTCAAAATATTAAACACAACACTTAATTGAAGATCTTTTCCCATTAGTTCTACTTCCAATGCTTTTCCAAAACAAGCTTCAATAGAGCCTTTAACTTGACTAGGCTTTTTCTTTATATTATGCCAAAATTCATATAATTATGCATTCCTAACATCTTGAGATTCCTCCTTTGTTTTCCATCTTATCACTGATTTTTGAACTCCATCTATGGTTTTATTTTCATAAAATTTACCCATATGCTTCTCTATGGTGTTAATTTTTAGCCAGAACCTCTTTTCCTTCTTATTTATCTTGCTACAAATCTTACATCTACATTCTACCTAAGGATCACCTTCAATTGGATTGTCCATTGGTTCAATGAATGGATACTTTGACACCCATTCTACTTGAAAATTTTTGGACAGATCCCATATCTAATATTTTTTTGATTCTCTATCATTCTTTGAATTAGATTTTCTTTTCTTCTTCCCTGCACCATCATCTTCTATGACATTCTCAGTCTCATCCAAGTCGATTATATCATTATGGCTACTCTGGGTATTTAACTAAAAATCTTCAAGTTCATCATGATCTAAGATATTAGGTTCACTGACTTCTTCAATATGTTGTGTAGGTTCAAGTTGTGAATCTTGAAAATCTTCTTGTGATGAAGTAGCTTCCTGATTTTGGCTAGAAACATTTCCAACACCATGATCAAAGTACAATGATAAGGTTCTAGATTTTTTTGGCCTCTCTTGGCTTCCCCATATGCAAGATCCTTACCCTTATTCTTGTTCAACATCTTGATTCTTCGATGAAATAAAGGCCACCAGCCTACCAGTGAAAAAAAAAAGTTTACTTGTTGAAGAAGTGACAATAAAACTATAATATATAAATATAATTCATTGACCCTTAAATCATGTCTGAGGTCTCCCTGGTCACCACTGTTCACTAATTGGTCCCCACTAAATAAGAATGGACTCAAATTTACATAGTCGTAGAATAATAATCACTTACCTTTGCCTCAAACTCAATTGTAGTCGCGACTCGCCAATGCAGTCAAGACTCAATAGTCTGAACTTTGCTATCGATCAAATTGAACATAGCCAAATTGTGTATAATAACATTGTTCTATGAATGCATTTATACTAATCCTTGGAAAATTTGGTAGGAGGTATTACATCTACAAATATTTGGTGAAGCCGATGTAGTTATAACACTTCTAGTGTTATTTTTGAGGTGATTATGGGTCCTCCAATACCTTGGTATGATTAATAAAGTTGGTGAAAATGCATCAGCTTGAGACACACATTCATAAAATGCTAGGCAAATTTGGGGCCGCCTAAAATATATATATAAAACCATTGGAGAATATAGGTCATCCATTTGGGGCCACTTTGAAATTATAGACCAATGTTTAAAATATGTCGTGCCCAAAAATTATATGCCATTGGTGATAATGTTAAAGAAATGGACAAAATTAAATAAACCAATTCACGATGATCCTAGGCATTGGACCCAATTTTAATACATGCAAGACAATAGGGTCAATCCCATATATAAAAAAAATATTCGCCAAATCGTGGGTTGCCAACATACTACATTCACCAAATGGAAAATAATCGCCACTAAATTTTTTGTTAATTTCAACACATTTCGACACATTACAATCTATTATGACCCATTAAGATACATTAGAGCCATAAAGTGTGTCTTAAGGGGTTCTATGACCCCATAAGACACACTTTATGGTTCTAATGTGTCTTAATGGGCCATAGTGGGTCCTAAGGGGTCTTAACGGGGCCTAAGGGGTCTAAGGACCCCTTACGACCCATTATGACCCATTAAGAGACATTAGAATCATAAAGTGTGTTTTAATGGGTCCTATGACCCCTTAAGACACAATTTATGGTTCTAATGTGTTTTAATGTGTTAAAATTGGTTGTAAGGGGTCTAAGTACACCTTACAACCCATTATGACACATTATAATCATTATGACCCATTATGACACATTAGAACTATAAAGTCTATCTTAAGGGGTCCTATGACCCCTTAAGAGACACTTTATGGTTCAAATGAGTCTTAATGGATCATTATGGGTCGTAAGGGGTCTTAATGGGTCCTAAGGGGTCTAAGGACCCCTTTATAACCCATTATGACCCATTAGAACCATAAAGTGTGTCTTAATGGGTCATAGGACCCCTTAAGACACACTTTATGGTTCTAATGTGTCAAAATTAGTTGTAAGGGGTCTAGGCACCCCTTATGACCAATTATGACACATTAGAACCATTACGACCCATTACGACCCATTAAGACATATTAGAATCATAAAATGTGTCTTAAGGTGTCCCATGACCCCTTAAGACATGCTCTATGGTTCTAATGTGTCTAATGGGTCATAATGAGTTGTAAGGTGTCTTAATGGGCCCTAAGGGGTCTCAAGACATCTTATGACCCATAAAGACACATTAGAACCATAAATTTTATCTTCATGGGTCCTAAGACCCCTTAACACACACTTTATGGTTCTAATGTGTTTTAATGTGTCGAAACAAGTTGTAAGGGGTCTAACCCTTAGGACACATTATGACTCCTTAAGAAACATTAGAACTATAAAAAGTGTCTTAAGGGGTCATCAGACCCCTTAAGACACACTTTATGGTTCTACTATGTCTTAATGGGTCATAATGGTTAGTAAGGGGTTCGTAGACCGCTTAGGACCCATTAAGACACATTAAGACTCATTTCAATACATTAAGACACACTTTATGGTTCTAATGTATCTTAATGTGTCAAAATGGGTGGTAAGGGATCTTAATGGGCCCTAAGGGGTCTAAGGACCCCTTACAACACATTATGACCCATTTAGACACATTAAGAAACACTTAAAACACACTTTAGTGTTGTAATGTGTTAAATAGGTAGTAAGGGGTCTTAATGGGTCCTTAGGGGTCTATGTTAGTAATAGGGAATACTAAGAGGGGGGGTGAATCAGTATTCTACAAACTTTATCTTTTCCCCAATTATGGATATAACAGATTATCTTTATACATGCATAACATAAGAAGCTAAACAACATGCATAACAATAAAGAACTCATAACACATTATTTGTTCTCAAGGAAACCCTGGCCAAGGGAAAACTCTGATGGGGATGGTACCCACAAAGATCCACTAATCAAAAGTATCTTGTTAAGGATGTTAACCCTATTAGGAGTCTATTACAAACATATAATGTATCAGTCCTGATTAAGGGACTATAGGCCTTGTTAGAAGCCTCAACCCTGTTAGGAGTTGGTAGTACAAAATGTGATTACTAGTTGAGCCCACTGCCCAAAAAAGTAATGTAAAATATACACTGATTACAAAATAGGTCAAGGTACATAACCTTATAATACTTACATTGATATCTATTCGCTGATCTTTCACTATCGCTATTACATATGCTTCATATACTTCGCATCATACTTCTACAAATACTTGCTGCTTATTACAATTTCTACTTCTACACTTTACAATTACAATTACATATATACCAATAGCTTTAACCAAGAGTAAAAATCTAGGATGTCATCTCTTTATATTGTTAAGACATTATTTTGATAAACAAAATAATCCCTTAACTCTTTACCAATTCTGCCTTCATATACTGTCCTGTCGGCTTCACACAGTCTTCAGTAAACCTATCATAACTTCTTCTGTATATACCGTACTAACTCATGCTTTGAGATGGGTCATCATTAGTCACCATAGAGTCTATGTTCAAGTGAAAAAGCACTAAACTCACTCCAGTCAATGTCGTAAACAAAAACTATGTCCGGGTACACTGGTAAAAATATTATCTCACACTTAGACAAATATGCAATGCGCTCTGTCATACTTGCTCTCTAACTTGTGTGATCTTCATGTGGATCATATTTTTCCATAATGAAAACATCTATGCAATCAACTTAGACAAATTTCCAACAATCTCCCCCTTTGTCATTGGTGGTAACATATGAGAAAATTGGCTAAGTGTGCAACTCCAAAATCTCAAAATTGACAAAATTGTGGCCATAGTATAACATATATATACTATCCTTATAACTCCTCAAAAAATATTATCTATAATACAATACTCCCCCTAAGAGTATCAACTCTTATCATATATTATCAATTTTCTGCTAAATATCTCTCCACCTTTGACAACAATGACAAAATAACGGTAGGGAGGGCTACAAAATTGTATCACAAAAAAGTTATACCTTCAATTTATTTATTGCAAAGCCAGTAGGCTTGCAACACAATCTACAAAATCTGTCTTCAAATGTTTCCTCAAATATTTGATACAGATATCAAGAGTATTGATATCATTGCCGATGTACCAACTGATGTTCAACAACATTCTAGCCTCATAGTTTGCTTGTGTTTTAACTTTTGCAATATCAGCTAGGTTAGTGAACTCATCATCAAAAGTGCTCATCACTTTCTTTGCCTTCTCCATAGGGTCTACTTCTACAATCTGTGTGGTCACAATACTTTGTAGCTTTTCAATTAGGTCCTTCAGACATCCTTCTAGACTTTTAACTTTCTTATTCTTCCCAATGATTTTGTTCAAAGATGTGATCAATTCCATTTGATCATCATCATCTACTTCTTTTCCCAAATCCTCAAACAAAGATCCAGTTTGCTTCTTCTTTCCTGTCTCAGGAGTAAGACTGATTTCTTCTATAGAGGGTATAGATGCTTGTACTTCTGATACTTTGGGTTCTTCAACAGTAAATTGGGTCTACTCTGCTTCTGTAGTTCTATCTGGTTCATCAAGAGGCAAATTGTCAACAATGTTCTCTAGATTCTTGAATACATTATCATCAGTATCCAAGGTGATCCTTGTAACTTCAACATTCATAGATTCTCCTTCAATGTTTATAGCTAGTGGAGAGGGAATATCCTCTTGTTCTACTTCTATTGCTTTCTCTGCTACAACTGATATCTCTCCAACAATTTCTTCCATAACTTTGATTATTGCTTGTTCAGTCTCTACATTCACTTGTTTATATTGTCCTGCCATGATTTGAATGGTTCTCATTTTTGTCCTTAAATGGGTGCTAAGGGGCTTCAAAATTTGTTTAAGATGTTCATCATCGCTTACATCACATAGTTTCTTAACAATATTCTCTCTGATAGATTTGTCTTCTTCTTGTGCTCTCATCTTCTTGTTAACAAGTTTCTTCAATAAGTCATCAGGTATCTTTCCCTGAATAGAGTCAAAAATCTTATTAGCTAGAATCAAATGCTTGACCACTGCATTTTCAAGATTCAATTTATCTTAATAGTCATAAAGGTCATAGTATTTATTCATTTTAGTGAAGTCTCCATCTTTTATAATTTCTTCATTCACTCTCTCAACTCTAGGTTTCCATGGTTTCTTCTTCATAAAAGTGTCATCATCTTTAATTTCTACAATTTTCCTAGGTATTGGTGGCACCAAAGTTTTCTGCCTCTTACCAGGTCCAGTAGCAATTTCTTTTACTCTCTTGCTCGGTGTGGAGGAGGTAGATCTAGTAGGTTTTCTTTCTACTTGGTCCTTCTTAGGTTCCTCTACTTTCACCTTGACTAGTGCTACACTAGATGATAAGGGAGGTACAGATAAAATCTCTTTCTATCCAATATCTCTGATTGTTGCTACTGTCTGCTTTGCCACTAAGAATTCTCTCTCTATCATTCCTGTATCCTTCAATATTTTCTTAATAGTGCTCTCAACTATTTTCTTAGACTGTTTCTCCTCAAGTATAGCCTTTGCAGAGTTGAAATTTTCTTCAAAAGTTTCAAATCTATTACTGTGAGTGTCAACCTTACATTGAAGTAGCCTGTTCACATATTCTTCTGTCTTAGTTTTAGATATTTCATAGCCAAGAGGGTCTATGAACTCAATTCTAGGTACAACTACTTCAATGTATGTAAAGTCAGTGACAACCATAAAACATATTTCATTCTTGTATTTCTCCACAAGAGATTGTGGAATTCTTGATCTGCTAGACACAATATTCTGAAATGTCTTAATAACAAGTACTGCACTCTCATTAACATTGTCAATAACATGCTTTCTATATACTACATTAATCCTTTCCATTGTAGTTTGTCCATCATTTCAATCATTTCCTATGGTGTAAGGAAATCTCCTCAAAAGATGAAAAAACATGTAAGTGATCAAAGATGAAAATCTAAATTGTGCATACTTTGTCTTCTAATCTTCTCCACATTCTCAAACAATTGAATTCTTAGAATTTCACACATATTAACTGGGACTTTGTCAACACACATCAAATAGGCTATGTGTACCATTCTAGCTGCCATGTCATCCTCTCTTGAATTTGCACAAAACTTGGTTGTTAGGATCTTGCATAAGTATCTAACATCATGTTGGATCTTACTAATTACAATTCCTCTCCCATTATATGATGAATTAGTGTTATCAATGACTATTTTTCTCATGTTCTTCTCATTTAAAGGAATAGATCCAGATTTAGATAGTCCAGTGACTTCATGAATCAAATCAGCTGTAATGTCTATTACTCTATCTTCTAGCCAAAACTTCCCATTATGAATTCTGCTAAGGATTATCTTAGTGCATTCTTCATTATCAAACTCATACTGCAATGCATACTTAATAATCTCATTTTCTTTCAAATGATCATATCCTTCTTTCAATGACATGTCCTAGTTGTAAATCTTCTCATACTCATTTGTAAAATCACTATCACTGATGGTTTCTAACTTGCATACAAGATAACTTCTTACATTCTCTAAATGCAAAACTCCATCTGGTACAGATGATAAAGCTAACTTAGGGTCTTCTTCCAGAGGTTCTATGGGTTCCCTCTTCATTCAAGGTCTATTTTTATCTCTGACATTGTGAATTAAAGATACATCCATGATTACTTCAAATTCCTTTTACCGATTCACAGATCTGTCAAGTAAAATACATCAAATTTGTGGTTTTAGGGCTTACATAGATTTGGTGCTCAAATCCTTCACCAAATCATTACAAAAAGCTTCCAATCACTACTCTTTTGATCTCCTTAACACTTGTATTCACTTTGATGATCAAATAACACTGATCATAACCTTTTATTACTTCAATCTCACTTAGTTCTAACATCGCATTCAATTCTTTTGCTGCTTCTTTCCAGAAAGCTGTTTCTGCTATCCTGCAAAACTTAAAACTTCTTGTGATCTCGCAAAACATAATATTTTTCTTTGCACTCTTAATAATAGCATTATAATATCATAAAATACCTTCCACTAACTATGCAAGACTTAATTCATCATAAATCTACTTCTACACTAATCTAAGTTCCTAATCTACTATCATTTTCATAAATTAAGTGCTTTGAGATAGGTCAGGTAAGGATTCATTCTTACCACTTGATACTTCACCTTTTTGATTACCTTCAATGTCGAATATGTCTCCTTCATCTGTGCTTTTAACAAACTTCACTTCATCTATATTTCTATAACCTTTTTGTCTGTTACCCACATCTTCATTTCTTCTTTCATGATTTCTAGGGTTAGGGTTAGGATGAAAAACTCCATTGTTCATTCTGCAAAACCTTGATGTATGTCCAATCTTGTTGCATATCTAACAAACAATTCCATTGCTTCCATATCTTAGTCCAGGCGGATTAATTTGTGATCTATAATTTCTAGTAATGTGTCCAACCTTGTTGCATCTGAAACATATTACTCCATTTCTTCTATTCATATCTTCAGTAGGTTTCTTATCTGCATTCTTAGTATTCTGAGACATTCTACTATTATTATTATTCTCAACAAATTTAGGTTTCCTACATTCAATAGCTCTATGTCCAAATCCATGACAGTTATAACAATAACCATTAAGAGGTTTAAATTGCTTACCTGTGCAATCTCTCTTCATATGACCAATAGTATTACAAGAAAAAATCTACCTTTGAATTCTCTTTGCATACCTTTGGATGATTCTTCTTGCTTTGGTGATTCTTCTTCTTTAGGTGTATCTTCAGATTTGTTGATCTTATTAGACTTCTTTTCATCTAAGCTTTCAGATACTTTCAGATCTGGTTCCTTTCTTTCATCATTTGCTCTAAGAGTGTTGAATCCAAGACCAGTCTTATCATAGAATGGTTTTTGAAAAGATGCTTGTCTATCAATCTTCTCACTAGTTGAATATAGCCTTTCAAGTTGTTGCTTGGATTGAGTTAGTTCTCCTTTCACAATCTTGTTGTATTTCTCAAGTTCAGCATACTGCAAATTGACTTTCTCAAGTTCAAATGTTACATTTCCAAGTTTAGATTTCAGTCCTTCATTTTTAGTTTTAGACTTTCATTCTTAGATTTTAGATTCACCTCATTCTTTCCATTTCCATCTTTCAAGATAAGCTTCAAATTTGCTATCTTCAATTCATGCTTAAGGATCTCATTTTCTTTTTCTAAATTGTCATCACAATCTTCAATAAGAACTTCGGATTTCTTTTTAGATCTTAGATCTTCTAATTTGTTTTTCAATTTCTCAATGAGGTTCTTTGCATCATGATATTTTCCTTTTAGAGTGTCTCTTTCATCAGTAAGCATATCAATCTATTCAAGAGCTTCTTCAAGATTCTTCTGTAGTTGATCCATATCCATAGAGATCTTACTCAAGCTACTAGGCTTTCCTTGAATGATTCTTTTTTGAGTAACTAAGCTCTGATACCAATTGTAAGAAATAGGGAGTACTAAGAGGAGGGTGAATCAGTATTCTACAAACTTTATCTTTTTCCCAATTATGGATATAATAGATTATCTTTATACTTGCATAACATAAGAAGCTAAACAACATGCATAACAATAAAGAACTCATAACACATTATTTGTTCTTGAGGAAACCCTAGCCAAGGGTAAACCCCAGTGGGGATGGTACCCACAAAGATCCACTAATCAAAAGTATCATATTAAGGATGTTGACCCTATTAGGAGTCTATTACAAACATATAGTGTATCACTCCTGATTAAGGGACTATAGGCCTTGTTAGAAGCCTCAACCCTGTTAGGAGTTGGTAGTACAAAATGTGATTACCAGTTGAGCCCACTACCCAAACAAGTAATGTATAATATACATTTATTACAAAATTGGTCAAGGTACATAACCTTATACTGCTTACATTGATATCTCATCCCTGATCTTTCACAATCGCTATTACATATGCTTCATATACTTTGCATCACACTTCTACAAATACTTGCTGCTTATTACAATTTCTACTTCTACACTTTACAATTACAATTACATATATACCAATAGCTTTAACCAAGAGTAAACATCTAAGACATCATCCCTTTATATTTTTAAGACATTATTTTGATAAACAAAATAATCCCTTAACTCTTTACCAATTCTGCCTTCATATACTGTCCTGTTGGCTTCACACTGTCTTCAGTAAAACTATCATAACTTCTTTTGTATATGATGTACTAACTTGCGCTCTATGATAGGTCATCATTAGTCACCATAGAGTCTATGTTCAAGTGTGTAAGCATTGAAATCACTCTAGTCAATGTCACAAACAAAAACTTTGTCTGGGTACACTAGTAAAAATACTGTCTCACACTTAGACAAATATGCAATGCACTCTATCATACTTGCTCTCTGACTTGTGTGATCTTCATGTGGATCGTATTTTTCCATAATGACAACATGTATGCAATCAACTCAGCCAAATTGTCAATAGTCTAAGGACCTTTTACGATCCATTTTGACACATTAAGTCACATTAGAACCATAAAGTGTGTCTTAATGGGTCCTAGGACCCCTTAAGACACACTTTATGGTTATGATGTGTCGTAATGTGTGAAAATGGTTTGTAAGGGATCTAAGTACCCTTTACAACCCATTATGACACATTAGACCCCTTACAAACCATTATGACTCATTAAGATACATTAGAACCATAAAGTGTGTCTTAAGGGGTCATATGACCCCTTAAGACACACTTTATGGTTCTAATGTATCTTAATGGGTTGTAAGAGGTTTTAATTGTCCCTAAAGGGGTCTACAAACCCCTTACAGGCCATTATAATCTAGTAAGACACAATAGAATCATAAAGTGTGTCTTAAGAGGTCCTAAAACACATTAAGACACACTTTATGATTATAATGTGTCTTAATATGTCAAAATGGGTTGTAATTGGTCCTAAAGGGTCTAAGGACCTCTTACGACCCATTATGACCCATTAAGAGACATTAGAACCATAAAGTGTGCCTTAAGGGGTCCTATGACCCCTTAAGACACACTTTATGGTTCTTGTTAGGAATGGGAACACTGAGAGGGGGGGTGAATCAATGTTCTACAATATTAATTTATGATCTCTTGAAACTTCATCCTATTACTTAAATGTTGAACTAAATATTAAAGAAAGTAAAGTAAACAACCATAACACATAACACCAGATATGATTATGGGGAAACCTTGGCCAAAAGAAACACCCTGGTGGGAATTAATACCCACTAATAATTGTAATTGTGTATTATGAACCTATTATTGTTCCTTAGCCCTTTTAGGAGCTATCATTACAATGCTTAAGTACAATGACCTTGTCAAGGGTTGAACCCTGTAAGGATTATTTTACAATTAACCCTATTAGAGGTGAGGACACACTGTCCTAGAGCTCACTGCTCAAATGGTGAAGGTTGCAACCTTTTGAATATCAAATACACAATATATCTACAAGGTGAACTGTTGCTATGACATTGCTTGTCTATTTAGTTCCTTTTGTGCACTGATGCTTTAACCTCTTGTAAAGCTCTATATCATTCTAACTTCTCTTCACATACTTCTACTCTTATTCTATCAACTCTATATCTCATGTCATCCACAAATACAAAGGTGCATGTCTTATTTATAGGTGCAAACAAAACTATTCAGTAAGTCGACCTATAACCTATTACATACAACACTTCCAAATAAATTGGCTCAAGCGAGTTTACATACATTACTATTAACATGCCTACAATACATTTACAATAGGAACATAGCCTCAACAAAACAATATTATAACCGCTAATCAAAATACTTTCTGTTAGCTGCATGCTCTATTTTGTTATGCCACTCATTGACTATGTTACTTCAACTCACTGTAACTTCTTCATACTAACTCATCTGATCATGCGTTCTTAGAATAAGCATGATTACATACTCAAAATCTTATCTTCAAGGTCACATACCAAAATTTGGTCATATGCACGTGTGTTGATGCTTTGTTCATTAGGTGCTTCACTGAGTGTCTTTCCTTCCATACTTAGCCAAATTTTGATTTTATGAGTAAGTGCGCTGACACCAAAACTCCATATGACCTTGTTTTGATAATGACAACACTAATCTCAGTCATATACACTAGTATAGTCAACTTTCCAACAATCTCCCACTTTGTCATTAATGGCAACAAATGAATATGGTGAAGTTGCTAAACTACATCTCTACAAAAACTCTCAAAAAACTTTTTAACATATATCCTTATCTTTTTCTGTACATCATATACTCTATTTTATATCTCCCTTCTACTATATACACTACTCCATATTTCTCCCATATTTCTATACTCCCCATTTGACATTAATGACAAAGGTTCTTAGAAATGAAACTTCAAGTACTTACACAGCAAGTACATCTGGGTATGCAGTCTAAAGGTTTTGGATCTCTTGCTGCGAAAATGCCTTGAGTGCATCTACTATTTGGAGATGGGTGCATAGTGCATAAGTTAAATTCTCCATCTTCTCCAATTATGTACAAGGGCCTTGATCATATGTCATAGTAGTGGCATTTATCTCTTTGATATTATGATTGAGGACATCCAATGAGGGCACAAGTGCATGCCTTAACTATGCTTGCCTAGCCCTTATCTTAGCCATTTCTTGTTCTGCTTTCTCAATCTTATCTAATTATCCTTGGTAGACATTATTGCACATATTTATATCTATGGAGGGATCTTCCACTAATTTCCTTAGTACTATTGGCACTTCTTTTTTCAAGCATGAATTTCATACTTTTTACAAAATGATCTATTCGCCAATAAGGATTAAATTTGAGAAAACTTGCTGCAAAAAAAATATCCTAAGTACTTTTGCAAAATTGTCAAAATCCTCTTTGAAGTCCAGAAAGCCCTAGTTTTAAACCATGTTTGAAAACCCTAAATATTCTTTCATTTTAGGAAAAACCCTAGGTCGGATTTCTATTTCTCTAATTGAGCATTACTTTTTACAAATCACTTAAGAAGCCTTTTAGCATGTGCCTTTTAGTTATTCCTAGTTAGTCACTTAGTCTCCTAATGATTTCAACATATTCCTTTTGGTCAAGCGACATCCTAAAAACCTTCATTCATGCGAGCTCTTCAAGTTGTAAGAATATTCTCTTTTCATAAGTGACTTAGCGGATGCCCTCGGTCACCAAGTCTCCAAATGGTTTGAATTGCCTTATGAGATCCAACGACTACACTGAGAAATGTTTTAAATATAACTATAGTCGCCCAGTCTCTAGACCCTATATATCTTGATTAGGGCAATCTCTAGATAAAATGAAAAAGTGATAAATCTTTCAACGATTATGAGAATGACTATAGTTGCCAAATCTCTGAATTTGATAAAGCAATGTATTTTCATTTAGTCACCATATCTCTTCAGAAAGTCAAAGTCAAAGTAAAGTTCATGAGATTAAGAGACTACTATTGATTGTCCTTTTCAAAAGCTATGATCTAACGGTTGTCTCTTAATCGCTTAATAAAGGTGATGTCATCTCAAAACTTCAGATATTGAGCGACTACGATCAGATTAAGATCTTGTGGTTGACGTTAAGTCACAAGAAGAAGTCAAGGTTTTTTAAAATTTTCAGCAATTAAGAGACTTCTCTTTAGTCACTAGGTCTCCAGATAAGCTTAGTTGTGTGATCACCAAAAATGTTTAAAAAGTCATCAAAGTTTCAGTGATAAAGAGACTTGTTGCAGTCGCTAAGTCTCTCAATAAAATGTAAGAGTAAAGAGACTTAAGGAAGATGGTTAGATCAAGATCTAATGGTAGTTGTGAGGTCTCAGGACAAAGTCAATAAATGATAACACATTTAGCAATTGGGAGATTGACTATATTCATTGAGTCTCGTAATGCAAAAATGAAAGTTTCAAAAGACTGGTTGCTTAATCGCCAGATAAAATCACAAAAGGCTAAGATATTGAGTGACTATGATTTCTGCCTTCAATCGCCATGTCTTGATATAAGTTTTAAAAAGGTAAAATCATTTAGCAACTGAGAAATTCCCTTTAGTCACTTAATCTCTGAAAATATTAAAAAATCAACAATACTTTTAGCGACTATGAGGAATTGTGCAGTCGCTAGGTCGCTAGAAATCAAAATTTGATTACCTGTCACTTTCTCGGCTCTCAACTAGTAAATTGAGTTCTAAGCATGCAAAGTAATGATGAAGGTGACATGAATTACATAGCTAGAGTCTAAAACGGTCTAATGCATTCAATTCTTCAAAATAAATACAACTAACCGTTATTCATTCTAAATTTACCAAAGCATTCAAAAAGCCAGAGCAAGAAGAAATTATGAGATTTTTTGAGTTATTCAGTGTTTAAAGAGTTCAAAATTTTTAGAAGGATTTTGCTTAGCTAATCAAAATAAATCAGCCAATAGTTAGTGGAGCTTCTACCAGTAAGGGAGCCAAGGATAAAGGGAAAGAAAGCTACTAAGATGAATTTCTTTCTCTGCTTCCTAGGTCTACCCAAAATAAAAAGGTTAGTGATGAAATTTTTGCTGATGGATTAACAATGTGTAGAGATGCTAGAACACATGAAATTTTAGGGATGTATCTATTTAGGTATTTTTATAAGAATGTTGATAGTCCAGTACTAGTCTCTAACCCTTGGACTTCAGGGTTAGCTAAATTGATAGTGCCAGACATCTTCTTAGATGTAGATATTTTGATTGAGTTGGCAAACAAATATGACCTCCTATCAAAAACAATAAGAAAGGATGATGGCTTGGCCTTGGTCACATTAGATAGAAACTCATTCATGAAAGCTTTTGGTATATTTGTCCCAATGGCCACTGAGATAAATTTGCAGGCTCAGGCAAATAGATACATTAGGGAGTCAACCCTAGTTTCATAGAAAATTAAGAACCATGCCCCTAAGGCCAACATGAATTACATTGCAGTGACACCTAGGATAGCTCCATATTTTTATAAGGACCTATGTTTTTATATCAAATATTTTTCATATGGACTATGCAGAGTGTTGGGAGTAGATGGTGGTGTAGAGAGAATCTCCTTTGATATTCTAATGATGGTGTTGGATTTACAAATTCCCCATGTGAGCACTGGATATGACTACATAGGGTATGTCATTAATAGAATGCATGAAGGTCTTGAGGAAATTGGGGAAAAGGATCCCTCTCCTAAGTTTATGTATTACTCACTGTTAATGCATCTTATTATGTATCACAATTATAATATTATCGACCTACAATATCTGCAGCCAAAAATGATGTGGAATGGTCAGCCTAATCCAGTCCAGTTTTGGATAAGGGCTTGGAATTATACCTCCAAGGAAAATGATTTTTGTGCTTTTTAGAACTGGATGGTGCAGCCAATTCTGTTCAATTTAGGTTTAAATTTGTCTAGGCTTCCTGTAAACATTTTGCAATTATTCAGGCCTTGTCAATTTGTTAAAAAGTGGACAAGAAATCACAACTAGGGTGATTTCTACTATGAGAAGACTTACACAGTGATCAAAGTTTATGGGTGCCCCCAGCCACCTCATGTTCTCCCATTTTATGTGCTACCAAGGATTGTGGTGATAGAGTTTATTTGGCAACTTGTGCTAACACATAAAGAGCATTTGGCTCCACAAAGGAAGGGTACTTTTACCCATAGGCATTTTAAGGTCTTCAACTTCACAATTGGGAAGAATACATTGAACAAAGTGATTGACTGGTTAGGTCACTACAGGATGAGTGTTGCCTTTTATAGATATGTAGACATAGAATATTTCATTTTTATTGCTAGAAAATTCTATACTCCTACCATTCCAATTAGTAATAGACATGAGAAATGTCCTGAGGAGGATCTTATAAGGAATATCCTGGAGGATGATGAGATACAAAGAAGGGCACAACAATTTTAGGATTTTTTGTCCTTTGAAAAATAGCTGAAGAAAAAGGGAATTCCCTTTGGAGGTTTCTTCCCCACATTACCTTATTTGCAAAGACTGGATCAAATGATGTCCAATTACAATGCTTTGGTCAATTCTTTGGAGGGGATGATTGATGATAAGGAGAGGGAAGAGGAAAATAACTCTTCATTAGAGTATGAAGAATACAGTGATGGCTATTTAGTGCATAGACTTCCTGCCATGTAACAACGACCTCCCACTAAGCAGGGAGATGAGGAAAATGTAGTTGTGGATTTGACTGAGCTTTAGATTTCTTAGGATACTAGTGACCCTCCCTCTAAAAAAAAAAATTCAAATTGGAGAGCCTTCCCAAGTTAGAACATTTGAGAAGAAAAAGGATAGAATGGGAGCTCTAATTCCTAGCACAAGAGCCCATGATCATCAATTAAGGAAGAGGATCAGAGAAGACAAAAGAAAAAACAAGGAAATGGTAGAGGAGATAGAGTTTCCTTTGGTTCTCTTTCAAGATGAAAGATTTCTCCAGCAGGATGCCTTTCTAAAAGATGATGAATTCGTAAAGACAGATGAATTCAAAAAAATTCTCTTATGTCATAAGAAATAATAGGTTGCTTCTAATGTGTAGATAATAGAAGAAGGCTAAGTTCCTGATGAAGCTATTCAAGCTTTGAAGGATTATGATCTTGAATTAGAAATAATCACTCCTAAGGATACCAGGAAATTAATAAAGGATAGCAACATGCTACTTGTGCCTGGCTAGGATCTTGCCTCTGCATTCATCATAGATCAAATAAGAAGGAAACTAGACATAATTTTGTCTTCTAAAACCAAGATTGGGGACATGATAAAGGGATTTGGGTATAGCCCAAAGAATCAAGCACTAGCTATGTGGAGCCTATATCCCAAGGATCAGAAGCCTTCTCTTCTAAATGTCCAAGAAAAGATGGAAGGGGACAAAATTGTGTGGTCAATCCACAATACAAGAGACCTAGAGATTTCATAGGTCCTCACACACTTTGCAAGACTAAATTAGGAAAAATCCAAGAAACTCTCAGACAGGTTTAAGAACCTATTTGAAGATTATAGTGCACTTGTTAGGGATAGGGAAATGTATATCATGAAGGAAAAGGAATTGGAGAAAATAG
Source organism: Chamaecyparis obtusa (assembly GCA_027943335.1). Lineage (NCBI taxonomy): Eukaryota > Viridiplantae > Streptophyta > Pinopsida > Cupressales > Cupressaceae > Chamaecyparis > Chamaecyparis obtusa. The sequence goes on along the minus strand of BSBK01000451.1, from coordinate 1,922,453 downwards.
TAGAAGAATTATCTCAGCAGATAATAAATATGCCTGTGATTACCCCACAACCACCAGAACAACCCCCAGAATCAGAAAACCAAAGTGTAGAAGGAAAAGAAGCTGTTGCAGAACAAACCAATGTAGAATAGAATAGAGTGGAATTGGATACCTTATTGAGGATTTTGCAACATAGAATGAATGCCTTGAAAGAAAAGGGATATGTAATTTAAACTGCATATATCAAACTGCCTGAGATACAAATTCAAGTAAACAATTTTGTTGCTACATTAAATACTTACTATGGAACCTGGTTAGTTAGAGCATCATTATTTGAAAGATTGACTATTGTACAATCCATCAAGACAAATATTTTAGAGATAGTTTTGTAGGTTGGTGAGGAGATTGATCGGATTGGAGCCACTTTATCTTTCTTTAAGGGTAAAGAAAATCAAATTGAGGCGAGGGTAATCATGTTTGGACCTGGTTTCAATAGGTTCATTCCTTAGATCGGGATTGAGGATGGCTCAATAAAGGGGTTAGATAAATGGAAATCAGATTTTGATTCTTTGCCACCTAAGAAAGAGGCTTTCATTAATGAGAATAATGAATTAGATATTGACAACTTTAATGCCACTTTGGATGAAGCCTTAAAGGATAAAATGGACTTTGCTAAATTTGTTACAAATGTCAAATTGATCACTAATGCTAGGTGGGAAAGGAAAAAGGTACAATTGTAGAACATTCAGATTTTTCAATGGCCAACAGAGGAGGAGGTAAATGCATGGGATGTTCTTACAAAGACCAAGAAGAAAAAGCCTGCAGTAGTTGACCTTGATATAATGGATGAAGAGTGAAGAGGACACCTAGTGGTTGTTGATTGGGACAAATTTCTACCTAAAAGAGATGAACTACTGGCTTTCCTTTGGCCAAATGAAGATATTTACACATCTTGGGAAACAACATACTCTTTAGAGACTACCAAAGAAGAAGAGACATCCATTGAGGTAGCAACATATGACACTTCTTCAACTCCTTAAAGAAAGGAAAATACTATAGAAGATATCATACAGTTGAAGAAAGCACAAATGCTACACCTAGCACAAATTGAACTAACTTTGGGAGTTGTCACAAAATTTTGGTGCTCAAGTCAATGAGAAGCTTTGTAAAATTGTAACAAGAAGATGTTATATATACCTTCTTTGTCTTATGTGGTGGTCACATGTTTTTCTTTTCTAAAAAGATTCGAAGCTTGTATGCAATCCTTATTTTCTACAAAAGGATTACTAGGATCAATAGGTAGAGACCAGAACTTGAACATTCTTACTGACAAGTTTTTGAGTCTAGGATAGAGTAGACTGTATTAGGTCATTTTTGAGAAATAGAAAGTATTACTGGTTTAAGCCAATTTTAAAATGGTTTTCATTTTTGAAGCATTATGTATACATACAAATGATATAGAAATTTGAATAAAAATCTAGAGTTTATATCTCTCCTCTATATACTTTTCCTTGAATTATGAGTTGTCAGATTCATTACATGGATTAATTTCTATGTATGCGTTGATATTTTTTAGCTTTGATCTAAGATCAAATTAAATAAGCTTTGAATATAACACTAATTCTTTGAAGTTTTCATTAGGATATGAATAAGTAGTGTGAATTTAAGAGTCCTTTGATCAAAATCACCATAGGGTGATAGTATTTTCTGAGGATAAATATTAATCAAATCTCAATATATTTGTTTATATGTCTCATCTTGCAGTGAATATGTCACCCAAAGGATAAGGCACTGGCTAGCAAATGAAGCTAGTAATCAATATCTGATAAGGTTTTATTGTATTCCAAAAATTTGATATAAACTTGTTGAATATTTGAAGTATTGTGACTTACAAGTATTCTTACATACTAGTAATGGAGAATCAATAAATGAATGGTTATCATTTAGTATTTTCTTATCATTTATCTATTGTTCTTAAAATCCAATCGGTTATTAATTGAAGTAAGGCTTATTTTTACTAGATTAGGAGTACCCTCCTTGGTTCTACAAAGCTAGAAGTGTAGAGGGTAGTCATGTCCCTATAGTTGGTCCAATCATCATAGAACTCATATTTGGATCTAACCCATCTTTAGAAACTATAGATCTATTGGGTGCTTTTAAAAGCATAAAGTCTAGTTTGAGGAACCAACAAAATGATGACTTTGCTGGGGAATAGAGATGATATAGTTATGATAAATCTAAATTGAAGATCTTTGGTGTTATAAATTTTGCAATCAAATAACATAGGTACAAGTTGAGCTAGATTCCTGGCCTTCTTATTTGTCAGAACCAATCCGTTACCATTGAAAAGCAGAGAGTTATTTTCAAATCATTGCTTTGTGCATTATTTTGAAAATTTAGCAGGATTTGCATTTTTGTGTCATAAGGTCATTCTTTGATAAATCCAAAGTATTAAGTACTCTAACCTATTAAGTTAATCAAATAAGTCCCAACTTGTGTTGGGTGGTGACTCTGAAAATCTCTGCAACAATGTTGAGTAAAAGATAAAGATAAAGGTTATCTCATATACCTTTGAGTATGAACTAGAAGAATACTAGGGCTAGAATGAATAATCATCCAAAGGATAGATTGGAAGGAGAACTTCCAAGTACCTCCTAGGATCATTAGCATAGAGGGTATGAAAATGTTGAAAACATGCCTCAGGCATGGAAACAAATAAATACAAATGATGATCAAGCTCATCCTAGTCAAGATCGTAATACATCAGAATATGAAGAGGCTATGGGTTTGGAAATAGGTCAGTATGAGGACTATAATTTTCCTCCAGAAGAAGGAGAGGGAGGATCACAGTACAATAATGGTGTGAGCCCAAATAAAAATCTTGAAAATAATAGAAGATCAAGAAGTAAAAGTAGGGGCCTAGAAGGAAGAAATGATCCTCCAACCCGGGGGACTTATCCCTCTAAAAAAACCCTCATGACCCTAGAACTGAACAACAAGAATTTCATGATGAAGATTTTCATTCTAAAACCACTCTCCTAGATTCTGAAGACATCTTTGAGGAAAATTTTAAACTAGAAAAGAGAATCTAGGAATAGATTGCCATTAGAAGAGAGAGGGAACATGAAAAGGAAGTTGAGGTGAGATAGGCCCAAATCATATTAGACCAGTTAAGAAGGTATTTGTTGACCTTGGAAGCTATAAATGTTGTTAGGGCACCAAATAAAATTGTTGAAAAACCTATTATCTATCAAATGGTTGAACCTAGAATACCTAAAGATAAGGGTACATAGATTTCAACAGGGATTTTAATAAATGAACCTATTAGTGATAGGATCCCTTTAGATCAGTCATCCAAATTAGATGATGATTTAGAAAGGGCTAGAAGAGAGAAAGAATTTTTAGCTAAAGAGATACAGAAAGAAGAACTTCAGGCTACTACATTGGAAATAAAAAAGAAGATTAATTTTCTTAGGCAGTCCTTAGCTCCTTCAAATGTAATTAGTCCTATTTTAATGCCTAATGCTAACAGTGGAAATTCTTCTAGTCAAACTACTATTGTCACACCTTTAATTGCTACAAATGTTGCTAACACATTGAACAATAAAGAATCCACCTCTCAAAATGGTGGATCAGTGCAAAGGGGACTAGTTCATGTTGAAACGTACCGAAAAATTCTCTTTAATAACATTATTGGTTACCCCAATTTGATTCTTGCAAAAACTAGAGAAAAGCTTGCAAAATTTACTGGTAATAATGTTATTACATGTGAAGAGCATTTAAAGAAGTTCATTGATATGATAGATGATTATGAAATAGAACATGAGGATGTAATCAGGAAATTGTTTCTTCAATCTTTAACCAAGGATGCAAGGGATTGGATTAGAGGGCTTCCATATGATTGTATTGCTTCTTGGGATGATTTTGTAAATTTTTTTAAGGACCAATATGGTGATAAAATAAATGAGGCTTTTATGTTGAATGAGTTCAACAATATAAAGAAAAACCAAAATGAATAAGTCCTTAAATTTAATGTTAGATTTCAAAATCAATGCATAAGCTCTTCTAAGTCATGAGATTAGATTATAAGGTATGTTTGGCAACATATCTAAATGCTTTTGATGCCAAGATGAGATACCTTCTTAGGGATAAAAACCCTAGAACTATCAAGGAAGCTCAAAGGTTTTCTGTAAATATTGAAAGCAACAAAAGGGTGTCAAACAAGTTAGGAAGAAGAGAGGATCCTAGGCCCCCTAGGTTTGGAAAAAGGAAACAAATAAACCTACCAATATAAAACCTAGGGAGGATGATAACTTAAAACAAATCTTGAATGCTTTAAAAGATTTAAAACTTAGTGAAAAAAAAAAACTCAGCGAAATGATAGGCCTCCTCCAAAAAATTTCAATAGGAAGCCTAGGTTGCAAAACTTTCCTTACCATACACAATGGAAGGATGGGAAGCCTACTATCCTAGAAAGAAAGGATAGGCCTAGTGACAAAGCCCCTAACCCTTTGCAAAATAATTCAGGCTCCATGGTGCACAACATGCCAATCCAGGGTGCACTCTCAAGTTGCATTGCAATCTTGGCTTCCCTTGCCTTATCTAGATTTGCTTGAGTGACACCATGAATTTTCAATATCTTAGAGGTGATCTTTGATGGTTTTCTCTTGGTAGCTGTAATCTACAAGACTAAATCTACTTGTCTTGTCTTTTCCTCTTAAGTACCCCATCTTGGTTCATTGGGATCCTTAGGTGCTAATAATAAGACTTGTGCATAAGCTTCCATAATATGTTCCTCCACTTCATAACCAAGTGCATGAATCCACTTAGTTCTAGGCTCCACATCTTCCATGCATGTGATGTCTATCTCTACCATGAAACATATGTTGTCCTTATACTTCTCCATAATACTCTCAGGTATCCTATACCTTCTCTACATTATGATTCTAAATGTCTTTATTTCTAGGTCCATGAAATCCTTCAAGGTGCTTACATATGATGCCTTGAATGATATTTGTGGCATTGTAGGAAAACTCTTATCAAGGTAAAGATCTGATACTTTACCAACAATATGGAAGTACATATAGATTATTAGTGACCCCAACCTGGACACTTTTCTCTTATCACGCTTGATATCTTTTATGTTATCCATCAACTATGCACACAAGATCTCACACAAGTTAAACTCTCATTTTTCCTTCACCATTCTGATAGCTACCAAAATAGTGGTTACTGACACACTATTTACCCTATTTGCATGGTGGAACTCATAACCAAGTATCATAGACATTAGCTTTATATCTTTCTCCTCTATCAGCTCAATTGTCATGCCATGCTTATCACTATGAGACTTACATGCTTGTTCCACTTGTTTTATGATATCCTTACTAGTGGGAAGAATGGGGCCAATCTTAGGTAGTCATATCATCTCAAGAATGAGTTCACCAATCCAGAACAGGGACTTCACCAATCCAGAACAAGTCATCATGTATTCTGCTAAGTAGAATCTTAATCCATTTGAATTCATAGAACTCATATGTAGTCGCATTATCTATGATAGGGTTGTTTTCTAAGTGTGCAAACTCATCTAGGAATATCTTGTCTAGATTCATCATTGATTCTAGGTGTGACTTAATCCTGTCTAATCCTACAGGTTCCTTCTTGTAGTAAATGTATGTGCCTATGTCTTCTATGTGCATAACTCCCATCGAAGTCCTAGAAAATGCCCCTTCCAAATCATCTAAGACTGACTTAAAGGGATGCTTCTTGAAAATGTATCTCTTCCTTTCAGCAACATAAAACATACTAGAGTGTCTATTACTTGATCAATCGCTCAAATAGGGTTTCAAGGGTTTCTAAATCATCGTGATTGAACTAGGGCTATGAAGAACCAAGGAAATAACACTAATGAACCGATAGTTACAAAAAGTTGATACAGTTTACAAGCTAGATTTGGATACTAGATGAATCTGATATGCCCCAAGAGATGATAGATTTGCCCCAAGCGATGAGGACTTTAGATGAATCAGCAACTAGACATGGTTGTTGTCTTGATTACTGAGGAAAGATTGATTAATAGAATTGAGTTACAAACTTTGAATGATGTACAATGCCATGCTCCCTTCGGGATTAAAATTGAAATCTGACAAGAAAAGTCACTGTTTATAGTTTAGAAGCATGTTAATTGATTTGAGAAGTGGTTATACACATCCGGGAATGCATTCTACATCATTTAGAGGTCCTTGAGACCAAGTTTGACTAGCTTTGACCATGAGTTGACCATGGTTAACCAAGTTGAAATTTTGATAGTTTGATGTAAGATAATTAGTTAAGTTGAATTCTGGATTTCTTTTATGATTAAAGGTTGATTATGCAAGTAGTGAATAATATAAATGATCTCAGATTTTGATTTTGATCCTGAAAAAGGATTCTACTTGTTGTTTCATTAGAGGAACCTTCATGTGAGATTCAGGTCTTATGATATGTTTCTAGCATTTTTGAAGAATCATTTAAGCATTTAAGTTTAATTCAATAATTTGTGAGATCATGCAATCATGCAAAGTGCAAAATGAAATGCAGAATGAAATGCAAACCTAGGCCCTAGGACCTAGTCACTGATCATGTGTTAATTTGTTATCATCATTCAACTTTTTAGGTAACTGGATAAATCAATACAATACCCACTAGTTATGAAACCATAGACATATGAATATTAATTTGTATGTGCAGGAATCAATACAACACCCACTGGTTAGGAAACCATGGAAATATGAATATTGATTTTATTTTTAGAATGTCAGATTAGATATAAGCACCAAGGCACAAACGCCAAGATGACCTGAATATCATGTCCATTTTGATATAGCAATTTGTATAAGCATCAAAACATAGACATCATGATGACTAGAATATGCCTTGCATACAAACACATCAAACAGTCAAGAGATCATTCTAAATCCAATGTGAATTGCCCGTAGTGACCCTTTATCATTCACATCCTTAGGTAAGATCACATTACACAATAGGAGAAAGAACTCACTCAAAAAAGATAATAGTTAGATCAAACTTGCTTGAATTTTCTAGGTATCAATGGTCAAGGTACGCATGGCCATCCAATTCGAGATAGAGGCTCTTATAGTCGGACACCATTTCAATCTAGAATTTCCAAAGTTGTTAGATTTTCACATACAAGAAGAAAACAAAGAAAAGATTATGCCCCCAATCATCACTCTCTAAATCCTATAAAGGACATCATTGAAGAGCTTGTGGGAACAAAATATGCAAAAATCTCAATATGAATTAGTAAGCATACAAGGAGATAAAAGCATGTAAAAAGCATAGATTTTTTTTAGTTTGTGTTTGATGTTTGATTGTGTTGTTGTAGATGTAAAATCCTTTCTGGAGATGAGATAGATTGACTGACTTGGATGAAGCTTCAAAGGACTCTGACTGGATATGATACATCTAAGATACATTGGAGGCCATAGGATATGACTTTGATTGCCCCCAAGTTTGAACATTGATAGGATACTAATGTTTTAGCTGATTGGTGTATAGATTGACTTATTGAAAATAGGAATGCGGAAACAAACCAAGAGATATGTACAAACTAAAGAAAGACCAAAAGCTGGGAAAGATCAAGATTGCATTGATAGATGGAGCATTTTGAACAAGTGGCACCTGTTTGCCAGGTTTTCACCATCTTGGTAGAGATTCTATTTTTGCTACCAAGGCACCAGTTTCCAAGTTTTCACAAAGGCACTTTTTCTTTTTCTCATTTTTTTGTATTTTTATTTTTTCAATTTTTTTGTACTTTTGATATTTTTAACTTTTTTGTGAATCATTAAGGCACCTATTGCTAGGTTTTCACCAAGATGTTCATTTTTTCAGGACTTTTTCCAATTTTTAAGATTTTTTTAGGACATTTTACCATAGACTAAATGTCTTAGGCATAGAATTTCTTCAGATGGAGAACATTGATTGGTTCTCAGAGCTATTCTCCTTTAGTCATTGAGAGTTGATAAGCACCAGAGCCAAAAGTAGCAGAGATAACAAAGGGACCCAGCTAGTTGGGTTCAAACTTCCCCTTACGCTCTCTATGTGATTGATTTTTAGGATTCTCTCTCAAGACTAGATCGCCAACCTAAAATTCTCTGTGTCTGACTTTCTTGTTGTAACCTCTAGACATTCTCTTTTGATATACTCTGAGATGATCATACACTGCTTGTCTGCACTCATCTAGTAGTTCAAGCTCTTGCAACCTAGACACTATGTAGTCATCATTAGTTACTAGACCATGCATTCTGATTCTTAGTGATGGGATTTCAACCTCAATAGGTAGTACTACATTAGACCCATAAACTAAAGTGAAAGGTGTAGCCCCAGTGGGTGTTCTGATACTTGCTCTATAGGCCCAAAGAGCTAGATTGATCATGAGATACTAGTCTCTTCCTATTTTATTAACTGTACAGTGCAAGATTTTCAATAGATTCTTGTTAGAAGCCTCTGATTATCCATTCCCTTGAGGATAGTAGATAGAGGACCAATGTTGTGTAATCTTGAATTTTGCACATAAATCATCCAAGTCTTTGTTCTTAAATTGTCCACCATTATCTGTGACTATGGAATGTGGAATACCATACCGGCATATGATGTAGTTCAAGATGAACATAGATATTTGTTTTCCAGTTGCTTGTGTCAAAGGGACTACTTCTACCCATTTTGTAAAATAATCTATAGCTGTGATTATATGGGTATGTCCATTAAAAGAATGAGGATGTATAGATCCTATAAGATCAAATGCCCATTGGGGAAAAGGCCATTGTGTAGTAAAGGGAATTAGATCTCTCACTGGAGCATGAATTAAGTTGCCATGCACTTGGCACTTTTGATAGTTCTTAGCAAACTTGATAGACACTTTCTCCATTGTCGGCCAATACTAGCCAGCCCTAATAAGTTTTTGAGCTAGTGTTAAACCATTCAAGTGTGAACCACATATACCCTCATGGACTTCCTCTAATGCACATCGAGATTCTTCCCATTCTAAACATCTAAGGAGTGTACCATCTAGACCTCATTTGTACAAATCATGACCAATGATGACATACTAGGAGGCATGGAGGATAAGGTATCTCTTTTCATAATGGTTAAAGGTATCGGGGATGATTTGGTCTTTGAGATAGGAGAATAGGTTTTTATATCTTGATGAATCATGACCTACAATAGTGCAAATCATGTGGGTTTTAGGGGAGTCATATGCAGGATAAGATAGTGCTTCCACTAGGAACTCATAGCGTAGCTCATATCCAGGCTATTGTAATAAAGTAGATAATGTTGCCATTGCTTTGGTAGCCTTATTCTCTATTCTAGGTATTTGCTCAAATGTGATAGATATGAAATACTTCTTTAGATCATCTATCATTCTCTTGTATGGAATGAGCTTTTCATCTTTAGTTTGGTACACATCATTGACTTGATGGATTACAAGTTGTGAGTCTCCATGAATGTGTAATTCTGTTACTCTCCACTTAATTGCCATTTTCATGCCATTAAGAAGGGCTTCATATTCAACAATATTTTTTGTGCAAGGAAACTTGATTGAAATTTTTTTTGGGATTGAGTATCCTTGAGGAGTTATGAACAATATGCCTACTCCAGATCCATTCTATGTATAGGAGCCATCAAAGAATAACTGTCATTCCCTAGAAGAAAGATTCATGATAGAGGAATCTGGGAATTTCATTTGCATTGGTGTATCATCAAATAAAGGTGCATATACTAATTAATTAGCAATAACTTGGCCTTTAATAGCTTTTCTTTCAACATATTCAATGTAAAATTCACTTAAGAGCATGACCCATTTGGCTAATCTACCCATGAGGGAAGCTTTTCTTAGTAGGTACTTTAGTGTATTAATCTTAGATACTAAATGTGTAGTTTGAGCCAACATATAATGTCTTAGTTCCTGTGATGCAAAGATCATAGCTAGACAAGCCTTTTCAATCATAGAATAGTTATTTTCATATGCCACCAATGTTCTGCTGATATAGTATATAGCTCTTTCCTTTTTATTCTCATCATGTTGTGCAAGCAATGCCCCCAGTGATGTTTTTGTTGTAGAGACATATAAGATCAAGGGTTTCCCTTGAATAGGAGGCATCAAGATAGGAGGATTTGATAGATATTTCTTCATATGATTAAAGTTCTTTTCACATTCCTCACTCCATGCAAAGGTCACACCTTTATGTAATGTCTTTGTAAAAGGCTGTGATATGTCTGCTAGCTGAGATTTGAAGTGTCTGATAGATTGAAATCTACCTTGCAATGTCCTCATTTGACTGATGTTCTTGGGAGGTTGCATCTCCATTATAGCCTTTACTTTAGCTGGATCAACTTCAATGCTCTTCTTTGAAACTATGTATCCTTAGAGCTTTCCAGAAGTGACACCAAAAGCACACTTCTTAGGATTTAGTCTAAGACTAAATTTTTCCATTCTGTCTAGTATCTTTCTCAAGTCATTTAGATGTTCATCTCTAATCATAGATTTTGCTAAAGTATCATCAACATAATCCTCCATAATCCTATGCATCATGTCATGAAAAATAGAAGTCATAGCTCTCTAATATGTAGCACTGGCATTCTTAAGCCCAAATGGCATGAAATTCCAGTAGAAGGTACCCCATGCACATGTAAAAATAGTTTTCTCTTTATCCTCTAGAGCAATTTTTATTTGATTATATCCAGAAAAACCATCCATTAAAGAATACATCTCAAAGCCTGCAGTCATGTCTACTATCATATCAATCTTAGGTAATGGAAAATCATCTTTAGGGCATGCTTTGTTTACATCTCTAAAATTGGTGCACACTCTTATTGATTTGTCTAGGTTAGAAACATGTACAATATTAGAGATCCATTCCGCATAATCAATAACTTAGATAAATCCAGCTTTTAGGACCTTTCTCAATTTTTGCTTAACAGGTTTAACATTTGGAGCTATATATAAATGGAGCATTATAAGATTAGGATCCAACCTTGGCATATCTGAATATTTCCATGCAAAGTTGATCTTCTTCTCTATTAGGAATGTTGTAAATTTTTTCTTTTCTTCCTTTGATAAAGATTGTGCTACATGGATCAACTGTGGTTCTACTATTCCCAAATTGATAGATTGAGTGGGCTCAATTAGAACTAGAGATCTGTCCTGTAAATGACTCAGAAGGACATCAAATATCTCATCCTTAGGTGCCTCAGAGAGATTTTTACCTTCGAATACATCTTTTATTTTTACTTTTGTAGGTTCTGAGACTGCCACAAAGTGGTTTTCACCCTCAGAACTCCTTTTCTTTTTATTATTATTCTTATTTTTCTAACTAAGATACTTGATGTTTGACTTTATCATGCCAACGCTTAGTTCACTAATGGAAGTTCTCATAGGCTCAACTACATTTAGGTAGCAAGCAAGGGCATAGTCATTGGGAAAGGTATAAATACCTTGGTTCAAGTTGGTGGATGTTATGTCAAGAAGGTCAGGGTGTTGGATAGTCAAAGTGGTGAAAGATTGGGAAAGAATGTTTATAGATATGGATCTGTCATCATTGGTCCTAACCTGACACTTGAGTTCAAAGGTGATATTACAACTTAAGACATTCAATTCGTGAATAGGCTCAATGTCATTGTGGAAATCTACTTTATCCATTGATGGATCAGACTCGATAAGTTCATCATTTCACTCTAGACTTACGTTAGGTTGAGGTGCATATTGGTGAATAACATCAACATGCTTTTTTGTAACAAGTTCATTTGGTTCTGGAATGACTCCCCATTAAAATTCATTTGATTCATCTTTTGTTTCTTCATCTAGACCTCTAGGAAATCTAAGAGCATGAGTAAAGTCAAGATGAATACCCCAAAAAAGGTTACCCTCAGATTCTGATTTGAATTCATACTCATAGGAATCTATCTTAGAATAACTACCACCTTTCTCTTTTTGATTGCCTTCTAGATTAGCTAGTTCTTGTGTTGCAACTATCTCTTGCTCTATAGTAGGTTCTTGTGTTTCTACTACATTAATTATTTTTATTGGACCATCTTCAGCTTCAAGGAGGTCTTTTATTTCTTTAGGAAAGTTCTCAAAAGGAATGAGCTCATCAGTGGTGTTTGAATCATCACTATCAAATTGTTCAGTTATTTCCCCCTTTAGTTGATTTTCTACAGAAGGCTCAATTTGTTCTAGAACATGCGGGGAGTTCTTGCTAAGATAGAAATGCTTCTTTGTGTATCTTAGACCTATTGTATTCTTTTTTTCTTGGCCATGATGATCAAGAGGTGACAGAAGACCTTTACCCTATAGTCTGAGAGGTCATTTTCCTTTATATCCCATCTTTGTGATCAATTTGTCCCCTGGGCCATATGACTTAGAAGGGATATTTGGTATTTTAGCATCACATTTTTTAACCACTTGAGATTTAGGTTCATCTTTGTATAGCCATGAGAGCACAACTTCATCCTCTTCAAACTCCTATTTAGATACTTGTTCTGCAACAAAATTTCCTTTATATGTTTCAAGAGGTTCTTTAGACTCTGTTTTAGATTGTTTCAGAGTTTGCCCATAAGACTTAGGAGAGATAGGGAGAGATGTCAAAGATAAGATTGGCTCTATAGTATATTCTCCCATACCATTTTCTTTGATCTTAACCTCTTTAGCAATGTCTTCCATCTTAGATGTTGAAGCAACATCTAGATACTTAGTGGAAGATTCTCTATTATTGGGAACAAGTTTATCAGCATTCTCTTTCAAGGTATTGCAAGTTGTATATAGATCAGCTGGAATCATCACCTCAACTCCTTCATAAGGAAATTTCAAACACTAATGGAATGTAGAGGGAATGGCTTTCATGTCATGTATCCAGGGTCTTCCTAGGAGGATATTGTAAGCCAAAGGTAGATCAAGAACTTGACATATAGTATCTCTGATGACAAGACCTACTCTGATAGGTAGGACAATAGTTCCCTTAGAAGATATTTCTTTCTCATAATATGATTTGATAGTTATCTTCTTCCTGGGATCAATGGCCATTTCTAAAAATCTCAATTGTGTAATCAAGCTGAAAGAACAAATGTTTAGGCTAGCACCTCCATCTATCAACACACCTTTGACATGACAATTTTGGATCAAGACTTCAATATGCAAAGGCTAGTTATGTGGATGACTCAAGGAGTTATCATCTTCCTCTAAAAAGGAAATGTACTATGGAGATGTAAGATGACCAAACATAGTCTAGAATCTATCTAAATCAAGGTCATCAAGAACATTGGATCCGAGCAAAGCTTTGTCTAGAATGGTTCTATGAGCTGGAGATATCCAAAGCAACTCAAACATGGAGATTTTAGAATTTGTGTGCTAGATTTGTTGGACAATACTGTATGAAGTAGGCCTCATGTCTTTAGGATTTGAAGATTTAGATGTAGCCTTCTAGTTAGAAGTAGATGAAAGATTGAAAGACACCTTAGGGACATTTTATGAATCTGGTATTTGTCCTTGTAGGTGTGCTTGAGCTTGTGATCAAGTAACTACATTAACTGATTGATTATCTCTATCTCTTCTTACAATTGTGATGACATTGCAACACTCAGATAGGCATGGTTCAACCATATTGATAACAACATTATTTCCTAAGTAGCTATAATTGACTTTAGCACCCATATTAGGTTGAGAAGAAGAATCTTCTTTACAATGTTTAGGAAATGGTTCTGTGAATGCTGAATGATCATTATTGCTCTTATGATTGTCAATCATGATGTCACCATTATCAATTTTTTCTTGTATAATGTGCTTCAAGTGAATACAGTTATTAGTCTTATGACCTTTATTGCAATGGAATTCACATAAATTATTCTCTCTCCACCATTTCAGTTTAGGTTTTGGATCAAAGAATTTCATCTCAGGAAAGTTGATGATTTTGTTTGCCAACAGAGTTTTCATGGCTGATTCCAAGGATTCTCCAAGAGGAGTGAATTTGCGATTAGGATCTATAGCCCAAGGTTTGTAATCAGATGAATTTTTGTTGGACTCTATGGCTTTGGCTTCGAAAGCTTTGATGGCTTGGGTAGCAACAGTAAGATTGAAAGTAGGTGCCTTAGATGGGGCATGGATATTATCAACAATGCCATTTGTGACAACACCTTTTTTCTTGTTCCAGTTTTTGTTCTTGTCCTTAGAACTAGATCCAGATTCATACTTGTCTTTTTGAAGTGATATGTCTCCTTTTTGCACAAGTACTTTCTCAATTTTGATCGCATTATCTACCATCTTGTCAAAAGATGTATGATTTTGTATTTGTAAAGGGTAATTGATTTCTAGAACAAGATTGTTGATGAAGATTTTCAGCTTCTCAGTTTCTGGAATAGGTCTAGCATATAGAGAAAATTTCTTCCTCCACCTCTTGAGAAATGTCAGGAATGGTTCTCCTAGATATTGTTTCAGATTTTAGATGTCGATCATGGTGATCAGATGTTGAATATTGTAGGAGTATTTTTGATAGAACAATTTTATTAACTCAAAAGTTTTGATAGTAGGGGGCATTCTAGAGAACCAATGAATGGCTGCTCCTCCTAGCGATCGAGGGAAAAGATGCATTAAGTAGGTTGGTTCATGCATAAACTCCATAGATTGAGTACAAAATTCTCTGAAATGATCTTGAGGGTTAGAGTTTCCATCATACTTATCATATTTAGACATCTCCACTCTTTTAGGGAATGGTGGCATGTACAAGTCTTTATCAAATGGAAAAGGAAATAGAGCCTCCATGGAGAACTCTTTAGGTTCCTTTTATTTCTCAAGTTTTTTAAGATTGACTTGCATGGCATGCATCTATTTCATCGTATCTATGATAGGAGATTCTTCCTCATGTGTAATGATATCTTCCACATTAACTTTTGGAGGAAGTTTAGCTCCTTGATGAGCTAACTCTAGAAAGTATGCTTCTCTATCTTCCTTCAAGAAATGTTTCATCATTCTTTTGAAGTCATCATCATTTTGATATCGAACAATTTCAGAAGGTGTAGGTTCTCGATCCATACTATGTTGAGATTGGTGTCCTTGAGACCTGTGATGTGTTCCTTTGTGAGACATGTTAGGAGTTTTAGGGCTCCCTGGATTAGATTGAGGTGGGGTTTGTTGATTACCTCTGTGATTTGATGGAGGGGGTACATAACCAGTTTTCAATCAAAAATTTCCAAGACCATCATCTTTGTAAAGACCAAAATTGTAGAGTTGTTCAAGAGTTGGGGCTAGGAGAGTATTCAAAGGTATTGTATGGGATGCCTCTCTAGATTTCTTGTGTGACAAAGCTTTGGTTTCCACCATTAACCTTGGGTGAAGCCAAAGAATAAGATGAAGACAACTAAAGAATGAATTGATTCTAGAGGATCAAATGACACAACCTTGTCAAGATTTAAGTGATTAAAGAATAGATCAGAGATAAATGAAGGATACTATGCCACATTAGTGTGGGTAGATGCCCAATAGATGGTGGGCATGAGCTCACAACACTTAGTCATTTAGTAAAAAGATTGAATTTTGAAGATAATTTTGACAAAGTTTTGACACAAGATGAAAAAGACTCAAATCAATAAATCAAAAGGCTAAATCAGACTCAAGAGACCACTTTAGGAAAATGAATGTATTCGTTATAGGTTTTTCTCTATTCCTGACACAATGATTTGTTTGACAGATTCTAGAAATAGGCTGTAAAAATTGGATTTCTGACAAGTTTGACCAATCTCTGACAACTTTGACTTTGGCTTTGATACGAGTTTTGAAATTTTAGGATGAGTTTTGACACCAGAAAGGATTTTTGCTTCAGATTTGCAATTTTTTGGGTTGTCAATTTCAGATTGTTCACAAATTTCTCTATCCAGGTTTGAAGATTATTCTGAGATCATTCATTTTCGGTAGTCAAATAGATAAACAAGCATGCAAAACAACAAGCAAGTGATTCCAAGCACATCTAAAAATAATGAATAGGGGACAAAGCAACCCTGTGCATGAATAATCAAGTGACTGAATGTGCTAATCCCTAGAAGTGCTAATTGTGTATGTTCCAAAAAAAATTTCAATAACTCACATATTCGTAGAAAAATAAAAATTTGGCCTCAGTAGGGTTTGTAGTAATGGTCTGACTCTACAACTTTTGTGACCTCAAGAGGGTGAACTCCAATCTAGGCGCACCAGGGTTTTGACATAGTCTAAGAATTTAATACATCAGGAGCTGCTAGGGAGATCTGACAGCCCAACAAGAGATCACACCCGTGAAGATTTCCTCCATAAGGACATTTATATAGTGGCTACTGCTACCATGGTGAAAATGGCTATTACCACTTGAGGTTCCATCCACGTGGTTGACCCAATTAAGGGAATGTCCACTATGGTTAACCCTCTCTAAAGGTGACTCACAAAAGATACCACAGGGGGACTAGATCAGATTCAAGGATCTAGGTTTTTGGAACTATCCAAAAAGGAAGTAGAGCATAATCCCCTAACCTCTTCACTTCACTAAGATAAAGTAGATAGATTAATCTAACACACTAAGACCAAGATTATCTCACAAAGATCTATGATGTCAACTACTTATGATCTATCAACCTCTCCAAAGAGAGAATGTATCAATCAAAAGTTGAAGACACATGAATCTAGTAGAACGTGAGACTTTCTCAATACCTTCCGTACCTACAAGGGGATCCTTAGTCAAGAGGAGCTTTGCATGAATAAACAAGTGAAAGAAGCTCAATCTCTCAAGATCATCTACAAATAGTGTTCATAGGGCCTATTTACTATGTGTAACAGATATGCAAAAAGCAAATCTATGTTCATTTTATAGCCCAAAAATTGAAGTTTGATTTATGAAAGCAGGAAAGGCACTCAAGCTAGACATGTGAGATATTCATTTTATGTCCAAATTGAAATGTTTTAAAATGTAGTAGAATACTTGAATTCCCTTGCAATGTGCTTAGTAGATTTTACCTAATTTTTAGCTTTGTTAAGCAATCCCGCGCAAGCAAGCCACAAACTCTCTGACAAGAAAATAAGCAAACAAGATATGCAATGTATATTCAACTTATAAAAACCCTAGGGTTAGATCTAAAAATCAATTATTAGGAGCAATAATAATCAGCAACTAATCCAAATGACAACTCATATCATTCATTGAGCCATGTGAAAAATAAGTGCATACCCATCACAAAATTTTATTTTTTGTTGCATTTGACCTAGTCAACAAGATCTGATTTTTTTGATATTATTTCGGCCACAAAAATAGAAATGCAAAATAGAGAAACCTAGTAAAAAATAGAGAGATTTCCAAAAATGTAAAATTTTTTGAAAAATCTCTTCATTTGTACCCTAGAGACCCATTTGACAAAAATAGACTAGGTTTTGTAAATTGACTATTTGAGTGATTATATTGCATCCAAATTTAAAACAAAAACAATGGACCCCCTGTAGAATTTAAGGAGCTTTCCAAAAATGTAAAAATTTATGAAACATATGCTGATTTGTGTCAGAAAATAATTTTTTCCAGAAAATCAAGAAAAAATTATTAAAAATTTAGAATATCTTAGAAAATTCTAAATTTTTTATTGAAGCTTCCTTGATATGTCTCAAACCTACAAAAAAAATTTCAGACCAAAAATTTAAGCCATTTGGGAGATAAAATTAAATCTTTGAAACTTTAGGGTTTTAGCTCCAAAAAAAATAATCAAAACCAGCATGTAAAGGTGGGTTGCCCCATGGTGGGCACCAGAAATGTGTGTATGAATTTTGTACCTAGTTGTAGACACAACACTTTAGTAAAACATTAGAGGTTATCAAAAATCAAAATATGCAAATAAGAACAATATACCTAACCAGGCGATTTACTGCCTTTTAGTAGGTTCGAGTATGGTATTCTCAGATTAGATCGAGATCAGTGACAATGCAACACCTAAATGAAGGATTTAAATGATGAAAGCAATAAAATATGAATGCAAATTAATCTAATTTTTTTAATTTTTGATGCAATAAGATGAGAAAAACTGATAATAAATTAATCCAAGTGGATTGAAATGATATGCAAATTAAGCTAACAATGATATGAAATATGAGACTAGAATGAATTGAAAACAAGATTGATCTCACAAAAAACTAATTTGAAAGAAGCTTGATGATTCCTCTGATGTCAATTCGCTAGAGTAAATATGCAAATTCTATGGATGATTTGTAAAGAGCTGAACCTTGATTTTATAGAAATTCAGGGCTTGAGGGTGTATGGAAAAAGTCATAAATCACTCTTGATGAACTCAGGTTGATTTTTGAGTTAACAAGAAATCAAAGAAGATTAACTCACATAATCATGCAAAATCATGCAAGAATAGCTTTTTAACTCAAATTAGAAGTTTAGATCAACTTTGAACTCAAAATAGATGTTGAGTTTCGAAAAGATAAGAACTTGAATTGATTTTCTGATTTAAAGTTTAACTGCTCTTTCAATGTGCACAAATAATCATGAATTAATTAAATAAATAAAGTGATTTATCTTCAACTTAACTAATTTTAAATTTAAAAATAATTGATTTGTGGGTTAGTCAGTTATTTTAATCAAACTTTTATTCAAAAACTATATTGTTAAAAATTGACAACTGACATTAATTAATTAAATAGGAATTTAATTAATTAGTCATAAGATTTTTAGATTTATTGTCAAAATAAAACATTACAATTTAGGAATAATTTAATTAAATTCAATTAAATAATTAAGTGGCATTATTAAATCTAATTAATTAAATATTCAGAATATTCAATTAATCAAACTTTAGGATAAATAAGATTTATCGCCAAATAATATTTAATTAAAGATAATTAGAATAAATAGGAATATTGCTAGGAATATTTCCCGATGCAGAATTTAGGATAAAATCAATTAGGATTTAACTTGATATACAGATGTGCCTTAGGTTAGGACTTCAATGTCGATTTTGTTTGAATTAAGGATGTGGGAGGTTAATGAACCTATAGCCCATTTTTGGGGTATTACAACTATTACTTGATCAATTGCTCAAATAGGGTTCCAAGGGTTTCTGAATCATCACAACTGAACTAGGGTTCCACAAAATCTTACACACTTCTTCAATGATAAATCAACTGCAATCCTTCAATATCAACTGCTTGATCTCCTATGCTCTCCAAAGGATCAAACTTGAATGCAAATGGGAGGACAATGAATCTCTAGTGAGTATAAAAACAACTTTCTCCAATTAATGCTTGCAGCCACAACACAGAATGTGATAGTAAATTTCAATTTCCATCTCTACTAATAATCAAGTTGTGCACTCTTGCATACATCATCAACTATAACCAAAAGCACATACTCTAAGGGTGAGTATACCAGCCGCACAGGGGTCTAGAGCTAATCTAGCTCCCCCTATGACCATGAGGGTCATTCATCCAGAAGTAGAGGGTGCATTCATTATAGATGCATCCAATACATATTCATCAACATTATCCTTCTTTACTTCTATCCAAATTAAGCTCATGTCTTATGTGGCTTTCAAAAACTTGACTTCTCTCGATTCATCCAAAATTGATCTTTAAGACTTATTAGGTCTCTCTTGTCCTTGCGCTCGTGATCTGTAAAACTTTGAGATGTGTCCAGCCTTGTTAGAAATGTGACAAATAACTGGAGGCCTTATATTCCTCGACACATTGATGTGAGTTACCATACTGCACTGTGTAGCTGTATGGTGATTATAATTACATATTTGACATGTAATGTTCTAAGGACTTCTAACATTTTGCTGAGGATGATTTCTCTGATTATGTTGAGTCTAATTTCTTTGATTTGATCTACAATTCATAGCTCTATGACCAAACTTATTGCATGAATAACAATAACCATTGAAAGGTCTTACCTCTTTAGAGTCTCTTGCTATGTGTCCATGCTTGTTACAAGAATAAGAAGTTTTTTTTACTGGCTTGCGCTCATCCTTAGATGGCTCAGCTTTAGCTTTAATATGATTTCTAGTCTTCTTATCTTCTATAGATTCTACGTGTGCTTTCTTTCTTTCTTGCATATCATTGATTTGATTTTGTGCTTCATTGAATTTAATACTAGTGGTATCTCCTTTAATCTTCTGTGCATACAACTGTGACTCTATTAGATCCTTGCTTGTGTGAAATTTGTCAATATGATTCTTTGCTTATTTTAATTCAGATTCCATCTGCTTCTTAATATTCTCTAACTCCAAGATTTTCATGTTTTCTTGCCTCAGTTCTTCATCCAACTGTTTATTTTCTTTGACCTATTCTTCATAGGCTTCCTGATTGTTAAATAGCTTTTCATCCAATTCTTCAATTTGATCCTTCAGAGATGTATTTTCCTCATTCATCTTTTTGACCATTTTTCTTAAATCAATTGTAGAAAAATCTTTCAAATCTTTTCTCCATTTCTTGATGAATACTTGAGAGCCACTAACCTTTAATTTCAGTTCTTTAATTTCTTTTTCAGATCTGTCAAGGTCTTCAAGAGCTACTTCAATATTATTCTTCATATGTTCCACTTCTTCCAAACCCATGATCTCCTCAAGTAGTTAAACTTCTCTTCAGAGGACCAAAGGTCTGATACCAATTATTAGGAATGGGAACACTAAGAGGGGGGAGGTCAATCAGTGTTCTACAATATTAATTTATGATCTCTTGAAACTTAACCCTATTACTTAAATGTTGAACTAAATATTAAAGCAAGTAAAGTAAACAACTATAACACATAACACCGGATATGATTATGGGGAAACCTTAGCCAAAGGAAAAACCCCAGTGGGAATTAATACCCACTAATAGTTGTACTTGTGTATTATGAACCTATTAATGTTCCTTAGCCCTATTAGGAGCTATCATTACAATGATTAAGTACAATGACCTTGTCAAGGGTTAGACCCTATTAGGAGTCTTTTAAAATTAACCCTTTTAGGGGTGATGACACACTGTCCTAGAGCTCACTGCTCAAATGGTGAAGGTTGTAACCTTCTGAATATCAGATGCACACTATATCTGCAAGGTGAATTTTTGTTATGACACTACTTGTCTGATCAGTTCCTTTTGTGCGCTGTGTTAGCACTATTCTAAAAAATTTCATCCTCATGCTAAATTTTTTGAAAAGGTTGGTTTTAAAACCTAAGCAGTAAGTATTATGATGGAAAACCCTAGCTGGTCTTAGCATTGTTATGTTTGAGCATTAATTTTTTGGCTCATTAAAATTTCCAAATAAACATGTGCAATATTGACCCCTTTTAAAATGACCACTTTATATGTTATACCACTAGGTTGTCGAACAGGGTACCTTTTTAATATTTCTTTCAAAGCCTAAGTTTCATGTTAATATTTCCAAGTGACTAACCTTTTGAAATGAGTGGTTGTCATTAAATCTTAAGGCTCCCTATTGTCAGAATTTCTAACATGTGATTTAGTGATGGGTTGACATCTGTCTCAGTGGGCCCATCTTCGGTGTTGCACTAATGATTAAACAAAGGAATGCATCAATGACTGTCATTATACCATTGGGTCGAGTTGACTTCTTTTTAAGCTTTATAGTTTAAAGACAAGCGTTCGATCAAATTTTTACTGACAGAGGCAGGTTTTGGCTTATCAGTCTCTATGGTGATTCTCTTAGGTTAACACTTGTCTTAAGTGACGTAGTTGCTATGGGGTCAGACTTTTTCAAAGATTAAAGCTTAGATTAATCTTATGGTTGTCATTATATCATTGAAGAAAGTTGTGAAGTGTTTGAGCTTTGTGGTACAATGATGACCCTTTGATTCTATATGAAGGATGAGATATGATGCGGGACCTAAATTGCCATGTCACACTGACATGTTTTCTTTTGATTGGTTGGAATAAGTTGTGATGTGGCAGACAATAGGGTGTTTGGTACTAAGAAAGAAAAGGATAAGAGCCTACCCACTTGAATTGTAACATGGCATTTACTGACTCGATGAAGAATTAAGTGAAGTATTAAAGTGGGGTCAACCTTCTCAAACAATGAAAGCTCGAGCAGATCTCATGGTTGTTGATATACCACTGGGATAACATGCATGATTTGTAAGGCCTACGGTATAGCGATGACCATTTGATTTTTTTTATAGGATGTGGACTGAAAGGTGGGTACTCAGTCACCACATCACCCTGATAGGTTTTTTTTTGATTGGCCAAAAGTAGGAGGTGACCTATCAGCTGTGAGTATGTTTAAACACCGAGGAAAAAGTTAGGTTTCCACCTACTGATTTGTAACATGGCATTTTTTGATTCGATGAAAGGTTTGAAAAGAAAGGTGGGGTCATCATTTTGGGAATTGGTAAATGCATGATAAGTTGGGAAAAGATCTACGGTGATCGTTACACTGCTGAGGAAAGGTGTTCGGATCTTATGCTCGTGCTTTAACGACAGGTTGACACCTGTCCACTCTACTCAAAGTTGAGTTAAGTTAATACTTTTTCCCACATGATTAAATTGGGTTGTTCTCATTGGTTGGGAACTAGTTTTGGGAAAGTAACAGAGGGTTACGTGACTAATTTTGTCGACCATTCGATGCACCGAAAAGAAAAAAAGATCAACAGTCCAAATTTGAATTTCTACACTATGACATTGCTCATGTCCTATGAATGTTGAGGCCGCCAGTTCTCAGTAATGGTGAACTTAATGAGCTTCATGTAGATAAATTGCAAATGGTTGGCAAGACATCATATACCCTAGTTTGATTATTGCATTCTTTACCTCTTTCATAAGTGTCTTGGCAAGCTGGATTATTTTTTGGAGTGATATCAAGTAGAATTTTATAGGCACCTGGTAGGTTGTATTTATATTTCAATAATTGTTTGAGGCTTTTAGGAAATTTTAAAAGAATTGTGTTGTTAGCTGGTAATATTTAGGGTTTTCTCTGGTATTTGCGCATTGTTTTGAAAGCCCTAGTTAAAATGCCACCAAAAAGGGGGTTGTCTAGGAAAATAGAGTACAAAGATAGGGGTGTTTTTGAAGACTTGATGCAATTTCTCTCACATTCAGACAATGGGGTAGCAAGGCTGAAGGAATTGGTCCCAAGAAACCCTAGGGATTATGTAAATAGTGGGCTCCATGATAGAGGAAACTAGATGAGGGACGCTAGGGTGGGAGAGGATCATAATGGTCTTATTTTCTTCAAGTTGGCATATTCACAGAGGAATTCGTGTGCCCCCCTTAGTAATATTTGGCAATTTGATATAGGGAAGTTGGTTGTCCCTAGAGTATTTATGGATGCAGAATTGTTGATTCAAATTACTAAGTGTTATGATCCTGTGACTAAATGCATCAAGGATGTGAATGGAAATGATTTAATTAGCATCACAGAAGATGAGATCAAGGAGGTATTTTCATTAAATGACCCTTTTGTTGGGTTAGAAAAGATATATTTTAGTGATTTCACTGAGGTATATCAAGCTCAGAAAGATTATTTGAGGACAGGGCCTCTAAGGGATTTTCTGGACCAAATTGGATCATTGTGTGTTATTAGCCCAAGTACACTAGAGCCTTTTAGGTTGGATCTATTTAATAAACATGCACAAGGTTTTTATAAGTCTCTAACTCTAATCCTAGGGCATGATGAAGCCACTCATATGCCTATTCCATATATGTTTATGATGGTGCAGTCTCTGCATCCCCAGTTGGCATTAATCTTTGACTTTTCCTATCACTTGGCTGACCTAATGCATGAGTGATTGATGGGAATAAAAAATATGAAGGTTAGTAGGCCCTTTGGGTGGTATTCTATGCTCATGCATATGTTCTTGTACAAAGGTGAGCAATTTTTTAGTTCAATAGTCAACATTATCAAAGAGAGGAATGGGGAAACTCTCCCAGTTTAGCTATAGACCACAGCTTTGTCATGGGATAGAACTGATGCTATTTTTATTGCATTTGATAGAGATTTTTTCTCAAGGCTTAGAACATTATTATTTTTTGACAATCCTAGAATCCCAAGGGAATTGTTAAGATTGATTAGGCCAAAGAAATATTGTTAGGATATTACCATAGTTCATAATTTTGGTGATATTATATTTTATCCAGTCTCCATAGTCTTTAGGGTATATGGTTGAAAGAAGGCACCATACATTTTGCCCTACAAGTTCCATTGAAGATAGGATATGCAAAAATTTTAAGTCAAATTGGTGACCTATAGGAAACTACTCTCACTGGTAAAGGAAGATGGACTTTCTTCCCAGATATTACAATTACACATCAATATGTTATCACTAATGGAGGGTGGGTGTATTTAAACCAAGTCTTGCAACCCTATAGGATTCCTACAACTGCGGTTAGGTGTGCAGACAATGAGGGTTTCTTGTCAAGAATATTTAGGGACAAGATAAGGTGTGCTCTTATGGAGCACCAATTCTATTTTCTTGAGGACATAATAAGGAATGAGTTTGACCTCCAAACTCAATAAATTAAGAAGGAGAAATGGATAATCTACAAGAAGACTGTAGACTTTATTAGGAGTTTTGATAAAACTTATGATCCATTGAAGGGTTTTGAGCCATTGGTAAGAAATGTAGAGGCTCTTATGGAGAATTTTGAAGGGATCATGCATGTAGTGAATGAAAAAAGAGTCATGGTAAGAAAGATAGACCCTGAGAGAGCTAGGTATATTTTAAGCCAGCTAGGATATACAAAGTTGACCCCAAGGGGAGTTTATACTGTACAAAAGAGAAGTGGTTATACTGTTCTTCTACCAACACAACAGAGAGGTGAGGATCTTCCTTCTACTTCAAGAGGAAAGAGGCCTATGGATGATCAAACAATGTAGGGACCCTCTCCTAAGAGGAAAAAACAAGAGGAATCAAGGCTAGAACAAAATGTTTATTCTCCTTCTCCATCCCCCTAACGCTTAGATGAACATGGGGTAGTTGAACAGTTAGTACAAATGAGGAATGAGGGGAACATTTTCATTTCCAATGATGAATTATAGGAGTGAATGCCAGAGGCACCCAAAGAAATAGCAATGGATCTAACTATTGTAGATTTTGAGGGTAAGAAAATTGACCCTATTTTGAAACAGACTAGTGATTCTTTTGTCACTGATGACAAGTTTGTAAAGACTAGGGTATTTTTTCAATTTTTATGGAGAATGAAGATAAATCAGTTTAAAGAAATTTATGAAAAGAAGAAAGAAGAGTTCCCTAATAGGGATGTAATAGAGATTGAAAATGAAACCAAGGGAGAAATGATAAAACAATTTGAGAAGATTACTCCTGAGGAGGGAAGGGCTATGGTCCATACTACAGGGGTGTTGATTCTTGTAGAATGGGATATTGCAAATGCAATAATTTTTTATCAAGTTAGGAAGAGCAAGATAAAGACCCTTGCTACTATAGAACAAGCACAACAAGCTGCTAGAGGTATTTCTTTCTCAGATGACCATGCAACCTTGGGTATGTGGTCCCTTAAGAGGGAAGAAAACAAAGGAAAAAGAGAGGTTCTCTCTTCAGAGTATGCCAGAAATTTGTTAGTGCAACAAGTAGGTGAGACTTCTGGTGTAGAGGCTTCAAACCTCATTTTAGAGACTACCAACTTTAATGTTAAGGTGGTAGAAAAGGATGCACAAGAGAAGGAAGAGCTAAGGCTTAAATTTGAGACTATGCTTAAGTCCTATAATGAGCTTAAGATAGAGCTGATCCAAAAGGACAAGTTGATTGCTAAATTGTCAGGACCATAGGATCACAGGTCACCCTAATTAATGATAGCTGATAGACCTATAGTGGCATCTTCATCAAGCCCTATCATTGAATTTCCACCATCACCTTACCCAAAGACAAACCTAGATGCAAGGCTCAGTTGGGAAAAGCAACAGTTTCTTGAAGAGACAAATAATTTCAAAAGAAAAAGAGCAGAATTGGACAAGCTTATGGAAGAACATTTGAAAGATAAGATCTTGTTAGAGTAGAAATATGAAGAAAAGGTAACATAGGCTATGATGCAATTTGCTACACATCTGAATCCCATAGTTTTGTTTGACCATGCTAGGAGGCTAAGGATATTGCTTACATCATTAGATAAGCATAAGAGTGAGTTTGGACCAATCTTCAAAAAATGGATTGAGAGATCTCTGAATGTGAGATTATTCAGATGGTTTTCCAAGTCTCAAAATGATCGTGATCCATTAATCAAGCCACTGCATCCGAATGTTAAAAGGCTTGTACAACATGATACACTTTTGGGTGATTTTGAGAGAAAATAAAATTTGTTGAAGAAAGAATTGACACTCCCCAGTTGTGACTTGATCCTAGGAGTTTTTAGGAAAAATGGTGAACTTAAGGAATTGATCAAGTGGAGAGCACAAATAGATGATGACTTTTCTGCTAGAATGACTAGCATTTTGACTTTAGAAAATACTGTATTTTTCATACATACTATTGAGACATTGATTTCTACCAAGTCTAAGTTTGATTTCATTCAGTGAGAAATCAGTCAACTAGAGGAAAAGTGGGAACAGTTATCCAACAAAAATGCAAAGTTTGCAAATTTTGAGTTCCCAAGTGAATAGGTGTATAACAGGTGGAGGTATCGGTACATACCTCATGCAAAAAAAGTAAATACTCCGCCTACCTCTTAAGACAAATGAAGATTGTAACCTTTTGAGTCATGAAGGTTGTTGAGATGTAGAGAGGTATTTATTGCAAGAATGACAATGAAAATATGGAAAAAAGATTTGTTGGAAGAAGCCAAGGATAGAATTGAAGACATAAAGCAAGGCGTCTCATCTACAAATATCTCACCAATTTTGATCTATGTATTTATTGTAAACCCAGTGGGGTTGTTGTAAAGTTTTTAGGTTAAAGTTTTGTAAGCCCTAGAATGATCAGTAGCTTGTTGCATCTCCTTGTCTATAAAGTATTTTCCACGATCATTCTAGGCATTGACAGTTTAGGTGTTGAGAAGATAAAAATTTTGAAACCCTAACCCTTAGTCAAGGATTGGAACATTTTGTATTATTTCTTATCAAGCAATAGAGAAGAAGTATAGGTTGCTACTGCTATCTTGTAAATCTTACTATTCAGAATTGATGTATACAAATGATCAAGGTTATGCTTAATACAAATCTCAAATCTTTGTCTCTCATTTGTATTTATTATATGAATCTTTAAATCTTTCAGAGATTTATATGTATGTATTTAGCTTTGATTTCTAATCTATGGTTGGATTAAATATTTCTCAGGGAGGGATGCATGTTCATTGAATTTATTTGAGGATTTTCTATAAGTAGGAAAGGTTTGGGGTGTTTGTATTTATGTTCAAAGGCCAGTTATTCTTGAACATCTTTGTATTCATTCTATCTTCTAATATTTTTTCCCAATGGATAAGGCATTGGTCGGTATTTTCCTATCTATGCTTTATGGGAAATGATTGAAATCATTATAATCACACACATAAATTAATACCAGTCATTTTAATTTTATTTACATATATAGTAGTTTTCCCTAGTGATGGAGAGTCAATGAATAATAGGTTGTTATTTAGTACTTTATCACTGTTATTTGTTGTAAGATCTAGTATTGAGTAAGGAATAGAGTTGTAACTATTGGATTAGGTGCACCCACCTTGGTTTTGCAGAGCTAGAAGTGAAGAGGGTAGTCTTGTCCCTATAGTTGGTCTGGTTACCTATATATTTCTCACATTTGGAACTAACCCCTCCTTAATATCAGTCATAGGTATATTAGTGTCTCATGGAGTGTAAAATATTTTGAAGAACCAACATGTTGATGCTTTAACCTCTTATAAATCTCTATATCATTCTGACTACTCTTCACATACTTCTGCTCTTCTTATATCAACTCTATATCTCATGTCATCCACAAATACAAAGGTACATGTCTTATTTATAGGCACAAACAAAACTATTCACTAAATCAGCCTATAAGCTACTACATACAACACTTCCAAATGAATTGTCTCAAGCGTGTTTACATACATTGCTATTAACATGTTTGCAACACATTTACAATAGGTGCATAGCCTCAAAAAAACAATATTATAACTACTAATCAAAATACTTTCTATTGGATGCATGCTCTATTATGTTTTGTCGCTCACTGACTGTGTTACTTCAACTCATTGTAACTTATTCATACTAACTCATCTGATCATGCGTTCTTAGACTGAGCATGATTACATAATAAAAATCTTATCTTCAAGGGTGCATACCAAAACTTAGTCATACACACATGTGTTGATGCTTTGTTCATCAGGTGCTTCACTAACTGTCTTGTCTTCCATAGTTAGCCAAATTTTGATTTTATGAGTAAGTGCACTGACACCAAAACTCCATATGACTTTGTTGCCATAATGAAAACACTAATATCAATTATATACACTAGTATAGTCAACTTTCCAGTAGTTCTAATGTGTCTTAATGGAGCATAATGGGTTGTAAGAGGTTCTATGACCTATTAGGACCCATTTTGACCCATTAAAACCCCTTACATCCTATTTTGAGACATTAAAGGGTCTTATGACCTCTTAAGACACACTTTATTGTTCTAATGTTTCTTAAGGGTTCATAATGTGTTGAAATACATCATTTGACCCCTTAGGACCCATTAAGACCCCTTACAACACATTTTGACACATTAAGACATATTAGAACCATTGTGACCCATTATGACGCCTTAAAAAACATTGGAACCATAAAGTGTGTCTTAAATGGTCCCATGGCCCCTTAAGACCCACTTTATGATTCTCATGTGTCTTAATGAGTCATAAT
Source organism: Chamaecyparis obtusa (assembly GCA_027943335.1). Taxonomy (NCBI): domain Eukaryota; kingdom Viridiplantae; phylum Streptophyta; class Pinopsida; order Cupressales; family Cupressaceae; genus Chamaecyparis; species Chamaecyparis obtusa. Next base: position 1,893,654 of record BSBK01000451.1, on the reverse strand, counting down.
GGGTCGTAAGGGGTCTTAATGGGTCCTAAGGGATCTAAGGATCCCTTATGACCCATTATGACTAATTAAGACACATTAAAACTATAAAGTGTGTCATAATGGGTCCTAGGACCCCTTAAGAAACACTGTATGCTTCTCATGTGTCTTAATGAGTTGAAATTGGTCATACGGGATTTAAGGACCCCTTATTACCTGGATTATGACCAATTAATATACATTAGAACCTTAAAGTGTGTCGGAAGGGGTCCTATGACCCCTTAAGACACACTTTGGTTCTAACATGTCTTAATGGGTCATAATAGGTTGTAAGGGGTATTAATGGGTCCTAAGGGTTCTAACAATCCCTTATGACCCATTAAGAAACATTAGAACCATCAAGTGTGTTTCAATGGGTTCTAGGACTCCTTTAGACACACTTTATGGTTATAATATGTCTTAAAGTGTCAAAATGGGTTGTAAGGGGTCTAAGTACCCCTTACGACCCATTATGACACATCAAAACTATGACGACCCATTTTGACCTATTAAGACACATTAGAACCATAAGCTATGTCTTAATGGGTCCTATGACCCCTTAATATACACTTTATTCTTCTAATGTGTCAAAAAGGATCATAAAGGGACTTAATGGATCATAAGGGGTCTGAGGACCCCTTACAACACATTATGACCCCTCAAGACACATTAGAACCATAAATCATGTCTTAAGGGGTCATAGGACCCCTTACTACACACTATATGGTTCTACTTTGTGTTAATAGGTCATAATGGGTCGTAAGGGATCCTTAGACCCTTTAGGATCCATTAAGACCCCTTAAAACTCATTTTGACACATTAAGACACATTAGAACCATAAAGTGTGTCTTGAGGGGTCCTATGACCCCTCAAGACACACTTTATGGTTCTAATGTGTCTTAATGTGTTGAGATGGGTTGTAATGGGTCTGAGTGGGTCCTAAGGGTTCTATAGAACTATTACGATCCATTATGACCCCTTAAGACATAATTTATGGTTCTAATGTCTCTTAATTGGTTGTAAGGGATCTCAAGACCCCTTATGGCCCATTGTGATCCATTAAGACATAATAGAACCATAAAGTGTGTCCTAAGGGGTCATATAACCCACTAATACACACTTTATGGTTCTTATGTGTTGAAGTGGGTCGTAAGGGGACTTAATGGATCCTAAGCGGTCTAAGGACCCCTCACAATCCATTATGACCCATTAAGACACATTAGAGCCATAAAGTGTGTCTTAAGGGGTCATATGACCCCTTAAGACACACTTTAGGGCTCTAATGTGTCTTAATGGGTCAAAATGGGTTATAATGGGTTGTAAGGGGTCCTATGATTCCTTAGGACTGATTAAGACCCCTTACGACTCATTTCAACCCCTTACAACCTATTTCAACACATTAAAGGGTCCTATGACCCCTTAATACACACTTTATGGTTCTAATTTGTCTTAATGGATCATGATGGGTTGTAAGGGGTATGTAAATCCCTTAGGACCCATTAAGATGCTGACAACTGATTTTGACACATTAGAACAATAAAGTGTGTCTTAAGGGGTCATTAGATCCCTTAAGACACACTTTAAGGTTATAATGTGCCTTAATGTGTTGAAATGGGTTGTAAGGGGTCTTAATGGGTCCTGTTAGTGCCCAAAAACTATGGATCACTTTTGGACAATGGACTGGTACACACTGATACCTCTGCAATTCTGGCTTAATCAAGCCAAGGCTTGTAGGCCTGAATTCACTTTAAACTATCAAATTCTCTATGTCACACAACTGCGTACATAAATAAACAAAGTTCCTCCCAAGGTGGTGAATTATTCTTGGAGGAAAGCAACAAATCCTCTAATAATGTCTACTCTATAAATCTTGACTAAAGTGGATTAAACTAAGGACTCAAAAGTAATGTTTTTGAAATAATGATTATATAATCTACAAACCACAAAGTATGAACCAAATGACAATTTACAAATAATAGTTAGATCAGTGCCTTCTAAATACTTGGGCTATAGAGTCATAAAACTTTCAATCCTACGTACAATCAGAGACGGTTTTAAAAACTTGCTTTAATAAGACAAGACCATCACTTCATAGGCTTCCACTTGACTTATAATTCAAATCAATCTATATAGCTAATCTTATCAAATTTAACTCAAATTAAAAGACTCATAAAGCCAAGAGAAGATACACAAATCTTTCAATTGATTTTTAAACTATATAAATTAATTTTGAATTATGATACTTAGGGAATTTAACACAATGAAACACTCTATAAAATAGAATATCTGAAAGACTAATTGAAAACATATAACTTATAACCACAAATAAAAAAGGAGAGCACTTATCTTTATTAATGTTGCAAAAATAGTACATTAGAGTTCATATTATAGTTGCGATCAAATTCTATTCTATGAAAATCTTAATTGTATTGTCTTCTCTCTTTACATTTTACATTATGTATATATATGTGTTTGAGTGGCTTTCACACCTCTTTAGGGTGAAAAGACACAACCCTTATTACAAATTATTTTGAAAATATAATAAACTAATTGAAAATAACTAACTTTCAGATTTGGGTCTGGTAGAAAAACCAAAACACCTTGTGGAAGGCTAAGATTTTTATTGGAAATAGGAAATTTGATTTCCCGAATAGGGTCTTTTTAAGATTTTAAAATTCAACCATCTTCACCCTCTTTTGGCATCATCTTTGTAGCAGGTTGAAATTCTAGCATTTTCTGAAGGCTTTGATCATAGAATTTTGATTGTTCTTGTCACAAAGATTCCTTCCTTAATCTCTCAACTTTTTAATTAAAAATTAATATAATTTTTTCATCCCATTTCATGTACTCCATCATTAATTATTGGTCATGGATTTTAAGAGGCCATCTTTTAGGGTTTTATCACTATATAGGACTCCAAATTTTGTCCAAAATTTAGCCCAAAATTTAGAGTTCCAATAGGCTCTTTTTGGGGATGTATGCTCTCTGTGAGCATAGCAAGATTCCAACTATCTCTGGTAGAAATAGACCAAGTATGAAGTCCATTAGTCTATAGAGTTAATGCATATTTCAATAATCAATTCAAATCTTCTTCGGTGGCCCTGGGCCACCAAAACATAGAATCAACATGTTCCCCTATCAAACACTTAATTCTAATCATTTAACTGTTGGAAACAATTGTCTGAAGGAAATTGCTACTCAATTATGTATTGTCTTTGATGTCACACAATGTCATAGTCCGCAGCAATCAGTTTCTACCGAGCTCAGTCGGTCTGCCAGATAGGAATATTAGTGCTTACCGAGTCCACTCGGTTATCAAAGAAAAGTTTGTGTTTACCGAGTTCAGTCGATCATCGAAGAAAAGCTAGTGTTTACCAAGTTCAGTCGGTCATCGAAGAAAAGCTAGTGTTTACCGAGTTCAGTCGGTCATCGAAGAAAGTTAGTGTTTACCGAGTCTAGTCGGTCATCGAGGAAAAGTTAGTGTTTACCGAGTTCAGTCGGTCATCGAGGAAAAGATAATGTTTACCGAGTTCAGTCGGTCATCGAGAAAAGTTAGTATTTACCGAGTTCAGTCGGTTATCAAAGGTAAAGGATTGTTGGTGTTTACCGAGTTCCCTCGGTCACCGAAAGATTATAGAAAGTTATGGTCACCGAGCACTGTCGGCCCTTGAAGGATTTTTTGCAAATAGAGTTTACTTAATTCAGCCGACTGTTATACTAAATATTGTCGATTTGACTAATCCAAAATCATATAAATAAAAGGTCGAATGTGAAAAATAATAATAAGATAGCAGAAGATTTACAGAAGAAAAGCAGGAAAGGTGAATGCGAATTTGTGAAGGATGTTCAGATATCCTTGAGGTGTAGCAGAGATTTATTCGATCAGAAAGGATCAGACTTATGCAGAACAGAGATCTGTAATCAGCAAGACGGTTGCATTATTACACAGGTCATTTTTCATTGTTACCTTCTTATCATTGTAACAGTGAATTCTAAATCTCTTAACCGAGTTGGTTTAACAACCATAATGTAAATCCTCTAACAAGGTGACAATTCCATTGAATTGTTTTCAAGACCTCTTACCAGGCCACTCCTAGCAGGGTATTTTAAATCCTCTAACAAGGTCACACCTAACAGTTTGTTTTGTAACCTTTTACCGGGTTGGCTTCTAACCGGGCATCACTTCAAAAAAGTGAAAATCAGTATCTAGATACATTGGTGGTTTTTCCCATATTGGGTTTCCACGTTAAATCTTGTGTCTCTTGTGTTCTTAATTGCTTTCTCAATCATATACATGTGCTGATGAATATCTAAAGATAATTTTGCTAATACTTTCTGCATCTTCAAAGTTACTGCAATCTATTTACCGAGTGCTGAAACAGATAACATTGTTAAGATATCCTAAGGGATCTGAAAAGAATTAAATCAGGAAGTGTTTTATGGTTGACTGATTCACCCCCCCCTCTCAGTCACTTCATCCATATTCCATCATTAACAACTCCCTCCTTACTGCATTGGGTGCATCTTCCTTATGGAAAATTCTCATTATTTCATTGATGTGGTCCTTGGTATTTGACCTTTGTTTCATCTTTGAGGAATCATTAAATGCATCATGATTTTTGCTGAATGAAGGATCTCTATGCATTAGACCAGTTGTATCAAAACAAAATTTCATTACTTGGACAACTTCTTGCTCATAATTTTCTGTCTTTATACTCCATATGGTGTTTCTCATCATAAAATGGTTTTGAAGATAATTCATATTTAGGAGACATTACTATAGTTTTATCAAGAATATGATTAGATAGGATATTTGGAAAACTTTCAGCACTATTCCTCAACACATTCTCCTCATTATGCATGGCTGATACCATCTTATATTCACATGTTTGATACAACTTCTATTCATAGGATGAACCAAAAGATGTCTCACCTCTTGAATACACTTCCCCACAAATATTTTGAGTTTCATCATCCTCAAAATCATCATTAGGCATGTTATCTTCATCATGATGTCGATGGATTTGATTGCATAAAAGATCTTCCTCAAACAATAGATTCATGAACATAGAGAACTTGGATGCATCTTCCTTTGTATCATCTTCAAAAAATGGGTTCAAGGTCATAAAGAATTTAGGCATACATCCATGAGATCTTTCATTTGGATCATCAAGTGTTTCATCAACAAGACTAATATCTTCATTAACATTATTTCCTAAAAGTTCCTCATGTTCATACAGTTCTATTTCATCTCCATAATTTGATCCCTGGGAATTATCATCTCCTTCATCTACTACCCCCTGAATATGTGTTGATTTGTCAACTTGTTTACCATGATGGATTGAGAAAAAATTTGGGTTGTTCCTCTAAATATGTTTATGATATTCTATGTCTAACAAGGCTAAAATATCTTCCTCACTGAGAGAATCCTCTTCCTCATTTTTATATTCACTGATCTTTGATGTCATAGAAGTATCATCATGGGTGGTTTCTTCTCCAAATTGGCCCAAAATTTCTTCTATATTTGGATCTGAAATATCATTTTTATGTTTCACATTGCATTCGTTATATTATTTTACTTTTTGAAAAAGGATCTTCAAATCAGGGTCATCTAAAGAGACCCCAAAATCATCAAGCCTTCTTAGAAATTCCCTTCTTGAAGGTGCAATATTTGAAGGTATCTTTAGATAGAAACCCATCATCCTTATGAACAAATAGGCTATGGACTCACCCTATTTTAGAATAACTAAGAGGGGGGGTGAATCAGTTATCCAGTGTCTCAAATCAAAATGTATAATCCAAAACAAATTCTTCTACTTCTACTACTCGGTAAACATAAAATACTTTCACTATCTATGTCTTTACCGATTGTCAGTCTAAACTCTATGACATTTATTAATCAAATCTAACATGTAATATGCAAAGTATGATAACAAACAAATATCACAATCAACACATAACACAAGAGATTTAACGTGGAAACCCTATGAAGGGAAAAACCACTTGGGACTGGCAACCCAAAATTGTTCACTCTTCTGAAGTGAGGTTGGTGAAGACCCAACCCTGTTAAAGGTTACATACACATTGTGAGGTGTGACCTTGTTAGAGGATTTTAGACCAGAAGTTATCATACAACCAGTAGTCACTCTGGGGTTAATAGGATAACAATGTTCACTCTATGAATGAAGCATCAAACGACTTTCATAGTTCACTCAGTTAAGAGATTTGACTGTGTACAATGGTTAAATATCTAACAGTAGATGATCTACCTTGAAACAACTTTAATTGCAATTTATAGATCAATGTTCAGCTCATTCAAATCTTTCTGATCAATATACCACTTCAGATTCAATACTATATCAACTTACTATTCATCGGTAATTACTCTCTGTAGCTTGGTAATTGTTATGCAGCACGGTTCTTATTAACCAATATGATTAGAATGCATGAAAGCTTGTTCACATGATAATTCTACAACATCTTCTTCTTCCAGTGATGTTTCAACAATGAAACCAATGTCTCTTATATAAACAAGTAAACCATTTTCTTTTCCTCCATCAGATTTTGCCGCTTAATCATATTCATAGATTTTACTCTTTAAGCTTCCTCGGTTGATGTGTTAGTAACACATTTCAATCTACTCCATTACATCCTTTTTGATTTATGTTATCCGTCGATCTTCATAACAAACCTTATCTGTTACCTCAATTTCATACACTTTACAGCTCATCACTTTATCGTCTAAACTGATCATTTAATTCCTTTCTATTTTTCTTAGTTAACAAAGAAATGCATTGTTGAACACAAGCTTGATTAACACTATGCTTGGTATACAGTACATTCTGTTGGTGTATACTAGAATACTTTATTTACCGACAACACTTCTTTGTGTCTTTCAGCTCTATTCTTCATCATAGATGAATGCAACATAATAAAGTCAATTTCAATAAATTACTCAGTGTATTCCTTATCCTCATCTAACATATACATCTTCCTCATGTAGATATTTTTGTTCTTCTTCTCTTTCACCTTTCTTCAGATGTGTTAGTATAGTAACTTACAAGATAAGTACCTATCAAGCTAGTTGACATCAATGACAACATAATACTAATTTAATCATCTTGCATATCTACTCAGCAACTCCTTAGTAATCTTGAATTATAGATTCTCCATTCAAGTTCTAAATCAGATGTAGTTCATCAATCTCTCCATTTGGCATTGATGTCAACTCAAGTAATATGAAATGTGCCATACACATACCAAATATGTATTATACAACTCTGTAATCAAATGCTATGTAAGCTCTCCCTAGCTTAATATGTTTAATCACTATGTTACTAAACAACATTATAAAATACAACTTTTTTATTTTGTAGATATAATCTTTTTAGCTCTCATGTTCATGTTCCTATTTCTTTCTTTCATATTATCTCTCCCTTAGTTTATTCTCATCAGTGCATATCTCTCCTTTTCCTTTTCATATTATTTATCTCTCTCCCTTTGACAACAATTCCAAAGAAACAAATAAACAATCATCTATGTAGTAGCCAAGTAACTCTCTGTTGTCCATTACTTCCTTTGTATCTTAGTATACTGATATCCCAATCTGTTTCAATTCTTCAAACTTAATCACAACCTTAAACAATATCCAAAGTGTGAACTATGCTGCATCAACATGTGTGATCATCTGATAAGATTAGGCTGATGCAACATCCAGATCACATTAGTGATTGATAGACAGGGGATGGACCCCAAGTCTAGTCCTTAAATATTCAAATGTGTCCTTCGGTAGAGGCTTTGTAAAAATGTCTGCAAGTTGTTATTTAGATGTAACAAATTCTAACTTCACTTGCTTCTCTTGCACTTTTTCTCTTAAGTAGTGATACTTAATTGATATATGCTTTGTCTTAGAGTGCATCACTGGATTCTTTGAAATATTAATAGCACTTGTGTTGTCATAGTATATAATCACTAGGTCAGTGATCACTTCATTCATTCCTTCCAACACTTGCCTGATACATGCAATGTTTGAGCAATTATTAGTAGCAGCAACATACTCCACTTCAGCTATAGACTGATAAATACAAGCCTTCTTTTTACTTGTCAAGGTTACAAGTCTTTCACCAAAGAAAAATGTTCCTCCGGTGGTACTTTTTCTGTCATCCACATTTCTAGCCCAATCAGCATTGGTATAAACCTTCAACTCAAACTCACCTTCCTTAGGATACCATAATCCATAATCCTCTATCTTTTTCAAATATCTTAAGATCCTTTTAGTAGCAATCATGTGTGATTCTCTAGGATTAGTAGAATATCTAGTAACAATTCCCACAACATGTGCTATATCTGGTCTACTGTGAACTACATACATTAGTTTACCAATCATGGATTGGTAAAGTGTCTAGTTTACCTCTGTAGTTTCATCTTCCTTTGTCAATTTACTTCTAGTAGCCATCAGTGTTCCTACAGGTTTGTGTGTGTCTGAATGTGGACCTCTAAATCAGGCACAAATGTAACATAGTCATTGCTCAATCATGAGATGGTGAGTATGAACATAAATTGTCCATTTCACAACATTGATTGAATTGACCTATTGCCTCCTATGTGGATGGGGTGTTTAATTACTCTTAGAATGAGAGCCAACAACCATGAGACCAATCCCACAATAGAGGATTTTCCAAGAGCTATGAAGATGAGTAAAATTGAAATTAAACTAAGAGGAATATGCAATTTAATCTAAGAATTGAGATGCAATTACTAATAACTTGAAAGAGATATGAAGTGCATTTTTAATCTAAATAGCTTAAAAGGAATATGATACTAAACTATGAGTATGTAAGAAAAATTGATCTATTATAGCAATGCAACACTATTTTAAATGAGAATTTAAACTAATTAAAAATGAAAAGCTTTGAATAAAGTGAGATTAAAAATCACTATAGTTCAATTACTCTCAAAAATTGCCTCCACCAGGAACTCATGTTTGAAGTCATTTTCCAGCATTTGTAACATTGAAGCAAGAGTGGCCATTGCATCAGCTACTTTATTGTCTGCCCTTGGAATCTGCTGGAAAGAAATGTGTGCAAAGTATTGTTTAAGATCATCCGCCATCCTTTTGTAAGGTATTAGTTTGTCATCTTTTGTTTGGTAGACATCGTTGACTTGATTGATGATTAAATATGAGTCTCCAAAGACCATGAGCTCATCCACATGCCATTTGAGGGCCATCTTCATGCCATTAATGAGAGCTTCATATTCAGCTATGTTGTTTGTGCAGGGAAACAACATTTTATATGCTTTTGGCAATGAGTATCTTTGAGGTGTAACAAATAGAATGCCTACACCAGATCCTTGCTGAGTGAATGATCTATCAAAGAACATGCTCCAAGATTGGTGTGTGAGAAGCATGACGGATTCATCTGGGAATTCAATGCTTAGAGGCTGATGATCTTTCAAAGGAGCTTTTGCCAACTGATCAGCAATTGCTTGTCCCTTAATGGCTTTTCTTTCCACATACTCAATGTCAAATTCACTAAGTATCATTACCCATTTTGCTAATCTACCCATGACAGCAGCCTTGCTCAACAAGTACTTTAGTGGATCAATTTTTGCAATAAGCCTCATGGTATGAGCTAGCACATAATGCCGTAACTTTTGAGAAGTGAATACCACTGCTAAACAAGCCTTCTCAATGATGAAGTAATTCATTTCATAGGCAACCAATGTTTTGTTGATATAGTATATGGCTCTCTCTTTATTGTTCTGATCTTCTTCAGCCAGGAGAGGACCCAAGGATGTGTTTGCTGCTGAGATGTATAGTATAAGTGGCTTTCCATGAATATGAGGCATTAGTATAGGTTGATTAGCAAGATACTATTTTATTTGAGTAAGTCCCTTGTCACATTCCTTATTCCATTCATAGGTCACATTCTTATGCAAAGTTTTAGTAAATGGTTGTGACTTTCCACCAACTGTGAAATGAAGCGTCAGATAGATTGTAGCCTTCCTTGTAATACTCTCATTTGACTAATATTCTTGGGTGGAGGCATGTCCATAATAGTTTGCACCTTTTTAGGATCAACTTCTATGCCTTTAGCTGAAATGATATAACCCAAGAGTTTCCCAGAAGTAACACCAAAAGCACATTTCTTTGGATTAAGCCTGAGACTGAATTATTCCATGTGATCAAGGATGGGACCCAAGTCTGTGAGGTGAGTTTTTCACTGCATGCTTTTGGCTAAAGTACCATCCACATAATCCTCCATCATTTTATGCATCATATCATGGAAGATAGTAGTAACAACTCTCTGGTATGTTGCTCCAGTGTTCTTAAGCCCAAAAGGCATGACATTCTAGCAAAAGGTGCCCCAAGCACATGTAAAAGTAGTCTTTTCTTGATATTCTGGCACAATTTTGATTTGATTATAGCCAAAAAAGCCATCCATCAAGGAATACATCTCATATCATGTTATCATGTCAACTATCATATCAATATTAGGCAGTGGGAAGTCATCTTTCGGACACGCCTTATTCAAATCTCTGAAATCTATACACACACGAATGGATTTATCATGTTTAGTGACTGGAAAAATGTTTGAAATCCATTCTACATAATCAATAGTTCTTATAAAGCCAGCCTTAAGAAGCTTTTCCAGCTCTGCTTTAACCAAAAGCGCTACATGTGGATGCATTTTTTGCAGCTTTTGTTTAACAGGTTTGATACCTGGTATGATGGACAAATGATGCATGATTAGATTGGGGTCTAATATAGACATGTTAGTGTAGGTCCATACAAAGTTTATTTTCTTTCTCTGAAAGAATCTCGTGAACTCTTCTTTTTTTTCAGCAGACAATGACTATGCTAGATGAAAATCTGTGGAGCAGCCTCTATACCCAAATTGACTAGCTATGTTGGCTCAATCAATACTAATGACCTCTCTTGAAAATGGCTCAGAAGCATATCAATTATCTCATCCTTGGGTGCCTCAGAGAGGTTTTCACCCTTAGATACGTCTTTTATTTTTACTATTTTTGGCTCTGATACTACCACAAAGTGGTTTTCACCATCAGAGCGCCTATTTTTTCTTCTTTTAATTTTTTGACTGAGATACTTGATATTTGCCTCTATCATGTTGACACTACTTTCTTTGGTGGAGGACATCACAAGTTCAATAGCATGGAGGTAACAGGCTAGATCATAATCAATCTAGAACATTAGGACTTCATTGGATTCATAAGAGGAGTTCCAGTTTATCAGATCGGGATGGCGGAGTGAAAGGGAAGTAGTGACTGGTTCAACTGTGTTCACGGTATAACCCTCAAAAGAACTGATGAGCAAGTCAAGACCTAGAGTGATCTCATCCAAAGGAGTGTTCAAATCCCTAAGAGACCTTGCATCAGAAGTAGAGGACATGTTAACATTAGTGGTGCCTAATTTGTGTAGCCTAGCACTAGACCCTTCGCCTACTTCGAGGAGTCTTTCATACATGTGAACAGTATCTATGTCTACATCAGAGCTAGTATGAGACAAAGAGTCAAACTCATATTCATGTGAGTCAGTACTTGATGTAGGAATTTCATTAGTAGCATCATCAGACTCATTATTATATCTCGTGCCATTAATAGCTTGCTAAAGTTGTTCTTGTTCAAAGTACTTTTGAAAATGAGGTGGCCTATATCATTTACCTTGAAAGTTAGGATCATCATTTAGTGTTTCTTTCCTTTCCTCATATGTGAATTGGTACATTGAAGAGGTTTTATCAGAATCAGCCTTAGAATAAGTATCAATATCAGTCTCTACCATATGAACTGGTATGATAGGCTCATCAGGCTCAGCAAAGAGCATCGCAAGATCTGGAGGAATAGGATATGGAAATGTATCTTCATCAGAGCTGGCCTCTGGATTCACTTCTGGAGTAGCATCTTCAATTTCTTGTTCAGGTTCAGGTTCAAGCTCAAGAGCTGACACAAATTTCTTGGTCCCCAAATGAAAGGGAGTCTTTTTAAAGCCCAAGCCACTAGTATCGTTTGTGCAGCGGCCTGTAGCTTCAATGGGTTTTAGTAAGCCATTATCATTTTTCCCTATAGGACCACTCCCCTTATAACCAAAGCACTTCATGATCTTGAAGGCCTCACTATATGGTTCTTGCTCTAAATCTAGAGATGGAGTGGTTGTTTTAGTTGTTTCTTTTCCCTCTTACATCCATGCTCTGATACCCCTCTCTTCATCTTCATCTTCTAAAGGTGTAGAGGCCCTTACAAAGGTGCCATCATAAACTATTTGAGAGGGAGCATTAGAAAGTTTTTTGTCTTCAAAAGGTCTCCCATAATAGCATGGAGACAAAGGTAGAGCAGCCAGTGATAGCATAGGTTCCATTTGGTATTCTCCCATGCCTGTATTCTTCAGTCTCAAAGTTTGTTCCATTTCTTTCAGCTTAACATCATAAAACTCAGTGGATTCTCTATTTGCTGGAACAAAGCTATCTGCAGTTTGTGCAAGAGTGTTGCAAGAGAAATTAGTATTCATACGTACAATGACTTCCACTCCATGAAATGGAAACTTAATACATTGATGATACGTGGATGGAACAGCTTGCATCTCATGAATCCAAGGCCTACCCAACAAGCTATTGTAGGCAAGAGGAATATCAAGCACTTGGAAAGTAAAATCTCTCTTAATGGGACCTACACAGATAAGTAGCATGACTAAGCCTTGGGACTTGCATCCTTCCTCATCATAAGCTTTGATGGTAATATTTTTGTGAGGATCTGTGCAATTCTCATCATATCCTAGCTGAGTAAGCAGTTTACCAAAACAAATATTAAGACTAGCGCCATTATCTATGAGCACTTGGTTGATGCGCTTAGGACCTATCATGACCTCTATATGCAAGGGAGCATTATGCGGATCACTCAAAGAGTGGTCATCTTCTTTAGAGAAGGATAGATAGTGAGGTGAAGTCAAATGACCCACCATAGATAGGAACCGGTTGAGATCAAGATCCTTGGGAATGTTTGCCTTAGCAAGGGCCTTATCCAAAATCTTCCTATGAGCAGGCGAGATCTTCAGCAACTAAAAAATGGTAATCTGAGCATTGGTTTGCTGGAGTTGATCTAAAATGCTATAACTAGCTAAACTAGCTATAGGAACAGATTTCATGTTTTTGTTGGTGGAGCCAATAGTATTCTTATCCATGATTTGCTTTGGAGCAGATGCAGGAATATCAGGTCTCTTATCCATAGTTTTCTTTGGAGCGGGCGTGGAAGCATCGGGACCTTTCAAGATAACTCTCCCTCGCAATCGAGTGACAACATTAGCATAGCCTTGAGATTGTTTAGATTCAGACAAATGAGGTGTAGAGCTACGTAAGATAAAAGGAGTCTTAGATTTGGGAGTGTCGCTGCCCCCTCTAGAAGTGATCACGTCACAATACTCTATCTCGATAGGTTTAATCATACCAATAACATTGTCATTATTAGTGTATGTATAATTGAATTTAGCATTGGTATTCTTGGCATTTGAAGACTCACCCTTCTCATGAGGAGGGAAGGGATCCTTAAAAGCTTGGTGGTCCAAATTCTTGTTATGGCCATCCACAACAATATCACCACTATCGATCAAATCTTGGACCTTGTGTTTCAACTGAAGACAAGTTGAAGTCTTATGACCAATGTTCTGGTGATATTCATAGTAAGCATTATCATTCCACCAATGAGGTCTTGGTTGTGGGTCATAAGTACGCTTTTCTAAAGGAGTAAGAACCTGATTCTCTATAAGAGTTTTATAGACCACATCAAGAGGCTCTCCCAAAGGGATGAAATCACGATTGGGTCAAGAGGCAAATTTTGAAGTTTGTTGATTGTCTATTGTGGTCTTTTCGACAGCCTTAGTTGCTTGTATACTGGAAGTAAGATTAAAAGTAGACTTTGAAGGCTTCGCAGTAACATTATCCACTACTCCATCATTTACTACATCTCTATTCTTATTGGTAGTCTTTCCTTTATCCTTGTTTGTGGAGAATCCTTGTTTATTGTCCTTATTCAAAGTTAATTCTCCCTTCTTGATCATAAAGGTCTCTATTCTCACTGCTTGTTTGATCATACTATGAAAAGTAAGAGGACCTTGCAATTGCACTTGGTATCCAAATTCTGGGACAAGATTGTCCAAGAAGATGTTGAGTCTTTTAGACTTTGGTAGTTTGTGAGGACACCTCGTACATAATTGCCTCCACCTTTGGAGGAATGTTAGGAAAGATTCTCCTTGTCGCTGTTTTAAGTTGCAAAGATCCCAGATGTTGATCGGATGTTGAATATTATGCGAGTAGTGTTGGAGAAAAAGATTATCTATTTCATCAAAAATTTTAATACCAGTAGGCAATCTAGAGAACCATTCCATAGCTGGTCTACCCAAACTATGAGGAAACAAGCACATAAGATATGTTTGATCATGCATGAATTCCATGGACAATGCACCAAACTCCCTCAAGTGATCTTGGGGATTGGTTGTACCAAAGTATTTATCATATTTAGGGAGTTCCACACCTCTAGGAAAAGGTGGCATATGAAGACTTCTATCAAAAGGGAAAGGACAAATACTTTCCATCATAAATTGTTGAGTGGATTTGTCTTTATTCCTTGCAAGTTGAATAATCTGATCTTGCATTTCTCGGACCATCTTTTGCAACTTTGTGGTCTTAGTTTCTTCTTCCTTAGCTACAAGTGTTTCAACTTGATAGTCTCGGGGTAACTTGGCCCCTTGTTTAGCTAGCTCAAGGAAGTAATTTTCTTTCTCCTCTAGGAGAAGGATCTCCATCATTTTAATAAGACCCTTATTAGCTTTGGTAGCATCTATATCATGTTGAGTTATCACTTCATCTTCATTCCCAAGGATCTCATAAATACTCTGAATCTAATCTTGTTACTGATCATCTTGGTTTTGATCAAATGGAGGAGGATGATAGAAATAGGTGGGTTGTCGACCACCTTGAGGTTTGCTTCAAGATTGATCATCATTGTGGGACTGATTTTGGTTATGTTGAGATTGACCATGAGGTTTCTCATTTTGAGGTTGAGGACCATGATATTGATTTTTGTGAGATTGATCAAAGGTTTGACTATACTTGCCCAGTTGGAAATCAAATAGATCTCCCATCTTGTCGTAGACTTGCACAGTATATGAAGATTTAGCAAAGTGATGTGAACGAGATTGAAAAGCTGCGGCCAAGGTAACTTTTGGAAAATGAATAGGATCAAAAGATTTAACAAATTTAGATGAGAAGATATCTTCAACAATATCACTAGGTTCTATGGTAGAACTATTCTCAGTAGTATCAATAGGTACAATAATAGGATTAGTCTGAGGGAGAGGTCTTCCAAAGTTGTGAAATAATGAGTTCTCTTGGAAGAATGAGTTGTCTTGGTCTTGAAATGAGAAACTAGGTTGTGCTTCAAACAATGGATTAAAACACTCTTGAAACACTAGAGGTGATGGTTGAGATGGACTATCTTTTGAAGTATTCAATGAGGAAATTGAGGATATCTCACAAAGTTTAGATTTCACAACAGATTTAGGAGGATCTATTTCTTGATTAGGAGGTTTGCTTCTACCTTGATCAAAATTATGAATGGGATAAGTCTTGCCACTTCTAGTCATGACAGTCATAGATGAGGATGAATGAGAGAGGATGCGAGATAAAGCTAGACTTGGTCTCTAAGAACAACGCAAAGGTGATAAAGGCTAGAATAGCCAAGATACGAGATGGACCTGGTATGAATCATCAAAAGAGGTGGCTAGAACAGTCGAGATAAGACTATCACAACATGAGATACAAAAGGCATAAGTAGATAAGATAAACCAATGAGAGATGATACAAGTCAAAGAAAAGATCAATCAATTCCTAACTCAAAACAACCAGTTTCTGATAGTGAATGATAGGAAAGAAGAAAAATAGACCTCAGACAAAAGGTAGATCAAATAAAAAGTCAAACAGTCAATGGCAAATAGGTCTTTGTTTTTGCAAACTAGGCTACAATCTCACATGAGAGAGTACCAGGCCAGATGAGAGAACACCAGTCTTCACACAAGAGAACAAAGTCTCACGCGAGAAAGTGCTCTGAAGTGTGAAACTTCATGTGGGAAAAGTGCAAAATCTGACAATCTGACATAGTTTTCGAGGTTAAAGTTAAATTTTGATGTATAACCTAAATTGATGTCTGACAAAAAATCCAGTTTCCTGATAGGTTTGAAGAGCAATTTAATCAACAATCTCATTTTATGATTTCAAGCATTCGTTTAAAGACACAAAGGTTCAAATCAAGCAGTTGTGATACAAGAAGTAGTTGTTAACAGACCTATCAAGGACAAAGCAACTTGATAGCATCAGGGGAGTCTTTGTTTGATAATGATTGGACAATGTTTAAGACTCAATAACAAACACATAGCTTAGTCCTACAAAAGAAATGGTGAGAAGCCAAAACCTTTGCCCCATTACTTATGCACATACATGCACCTCACATAGTCGTGTCACCCCCTAGACGGTGCCTGTGTTTTTGGTGTTTCCAAGGACTCAATGGTGTAAGTTCAAAGGTTACCCTTGTAGTAGGGGCTAGTGTCACAACCACCTTCAAGCATCCAGGTGTATGCCTATGATGGGAATCTATGGGAGAGATTCTTCCCCCTCCCTGAGCAAAGATTATGACTCCTTTCGGAGGTGAACTAGGTAGGCCACTAGCTAAGGAAATTTTTTAATAGGCTTCTATTCATGCTAAACTTCAGTGCCCTTGATACAAGGTTGAGGCCTCGCAGCCACACCAACACCCGAAAGTCATACACCCTCGCAAGCAGGGCTAGGAGCAGCATCACTCAATATAACAAATGAAGCCTTCTCAAGATGATAGTCAAAGTCTTGAGAAGGAAGCTAACATGGTTTTGGAGTCTTTAGACTTAACAAAATGTTCTTTATTAAAGTGAGGCAGAATCATCAATGATAGGTGCATACTCACTTGGGTCGTTCCCGGAGGTTCAACTTTTGGTAGGCCCTCTAAAGGTGACACTGGACTTGGTTTAGATTCATGGGTTGGATTTTTTGGTTCTCCCAAATGGAGAAGAGCATACTTCTTTATCCCATTTCCTCACCCAAACACATCAAGAAGATTCATCACCAAGTTAGCTTCACTCCACCACAACTACAATTTTTTGGGTTTCTATTTCTCTCAGAGAGAGAAGAGCATAATCCCCTGGCAAATGGAAGCGTAAAGATTCACTACCTTTCTCCACTTCCCTAAGAATTTTTCATATTAGTAAGATCATTAGGATTTTGGGTTCATTCATGGTCATCACCTCCATGTAACGAAGAGCCAAAGTCCCTACTCACTATCAAAATCCTCAAGAAATTTTAATGGAGCCCTATTTAGACTATGTGAATGAAAGCAAGAAACAAATACAATGTTTTAGCAATTCTTCGACTATCATCCTACAATCAAACCATTAGCATGTTTTAAATTCTTGGTCAAACGTCTTGTAGAAAATTGTTATGCTGTGAAAATAATAGAGAAATAATAAGCAACAACAAATAGGAAACTGTTAGAAATCTAAAACTAGAAAGGCAGAAATTGAAAAATCTGAAGCACTATGTTAAAATCTCACATGAGGAAGTACTCCACAACACGTGAGAAAGTGCAGGATGATGTGCGAAGGTGCAAAAGCTGATGCGAGAAAGTGCTACAGGGAGCAAAATCTCATGCGGGATGCTCTGCATTCTCATGTGAAGATCCGTACATAGACAGTATAGACGCACGATAGAGCTTGAATTTCTTGTCAGAAAAGATGAGAATGAGGCTAGAAATCATATTTTTTGCCCCACGGTGGGTGCCAAAATGTGTGTCTGAATGTGGACCTCTAAATTAGGCACAAACGCAACATAGTCATTTCTCAATCATGAGATGGCGAGTATGAACATAAATTATCCATCTCACAACATCGATTGAATCGACCTGTTGCCTCCTATGTGGACA
This sequence comes from Chamaecyparis obtusa, assembly GCA_027943335.1. Lineage (NCBI taxonomy): Eukaryota > Viridiplantae > Streptophyta > Pinopsida > Cupressales > Cupressaceae > Chamaecyparis > Chamaecyparis obtusa. The sequence continues at coordinate 1,875,627 of BSBK01000451.1, read as the reverse complement.
GGGTGTTTAATTACTCTCAGAATGAGAGCCAACAACCATGATACCAATCCCACAATGGAGGATTTTCCAAGAGCTATGAAGATGAGTAAAACTGAAATTAAACTAAGAGGAATATGCAATTTAATCTAAGAATTGAGATCCAATACTAATAACTTGAAAGAGATATGAAGTGCAATTTTAATCTAAATAGCTTAAAAGGAATATGATACTAAACTATGAGTATGTAAGAAAAATTGATCTATTATAGCAATGCAACACTATTTTAAATGAGAATTTAAACTAATTGCAAATGAAAAGCTTTGAATAAAGTGAGATTAAAAATCACTATAGTTCAATTACTCTCAAAAATTGTCTCCTGAATGAAGAAATGAGGTTCATTAAATAGAAAAGCCTGAGGAGAGAATGAAGGGGTTCTTGATTTGAAACTCCTGACCCTTTGTTCCATTTGAGACAAAAATGCAAGAATTACTTGATTAAAAGAATGGAAAATGCCACACAGGTGACCCTTCAAATATTATGAATTATTAATTCAAAAAGGAGTGTCCATTTGAATAACAAGTAATTATTAATTCCTTTTTATGGGTAATTACCCAAATGGGGTAGGTTTAATTTAATTCTAAGCACTTAAGACTTTAGGATTAAATTAAATTATCATAGGGGTAATTTAGCTAATAAAAGTTGAAGACTTTAGGAATTAATTTTAATATTTGATTAATGCAATTTAGGGTTTTTTCAATTGACATCAAGTCAAATTAAGTCAGGTAGGAGAGAGAAAAGTTGCCTAGGAAACTAGGACTTTGGAGATGTAAAATTGAAGATAATGCACCAAAATTAATTTCAATTAATAGGTGCCAATTTTAGGGTATTACAAGGTTTAGCATCTTCCATGCCAAATGTCTTCAAGACTTCCTTTATGTACTTAGACTGTGTGATGAATATCCCATCACTCTGTTGAATTACTTATAATTCGAGAAAGAATTTAATCTCTCCAAACATAGACATTTCAAACTCATTCCTCATGTTATCAATAAAATATTTACATACATGATCTTGACCTCAAAAAATAATATCATCAACAAAAATTTCAGCAATAAGAATAGTGTTATCAGTATCACCTTTCATGTACAAATTGTTGTTTTCACTAATTCTTACAAATCCAATACTTAACAAGTAAGTATCCAGCCTTTCATACCATGCTCTTGGTGCTTTCTTTAAACCATATAAATCTTTTTGTAATCTACATACCATGTTTCTGTTGTCTGGATCAATGAATCCTTCAGGTTTTTCTATGTAGACCTCTTCTTCAAGTATACCATTTAGAAATGCTGACATCACATCCATCTGATAAACTTTAAATTTCTTGTGTGCAGCATATGCAAGTAGCATTCTAACTCCTTCCAATCTAGCAATAGGTGCAAATGTCTCACCATAGTCAATGCCTTCTTCCTGTGCATATCCCTTGCATACCAATCTCACTTTATTTCCTGTCACTTCACCATTTTCATTCAGCTTGTTTTTGAATATCCATTTATTATCGATAACATTCTTATCCTCAGGGTACTAAGGACCAAGGTTTTTTTTTCTCTATTTTTTCTATTTCCTCCTTTATTGCATTAACCCATTCTTCATTCTCTAATGCAACTTTAACATTCTTTGGTTCAAATTCACAAACTAGACATGTAACTTGTCTTGTTTTGCTTCTTGTCTGCATTCCAGCTTGTCTGTCTCCAATAATTTGTGTCTCGGGATGATGTCTTCTGACAAAACTAGCCAGTACTTAGTTTCTTCTTTCTTGTTCATCATGTTCGAGTTCATATGCTTGCTCGATAGCACCATTTTATTTATCAGTTTCCCTTTCCTGTTCCTCAGGGTTATTTTCCTATTGATTGGTTATCATAGGTTGCAACTTTGGTAGATAATCAGGAAGTTCAATGTAAGTGAATCTACCATAGTCTTCTGGCTCCTTTCTTTCTTCTATGTTCATGTTATCAAACTCATCAACATGGACATTAGTACTTTCAATCATCTTATTTTTAACCTTATTCAGACATTTGTATGCTTTACTCTTAGTAGAATATCCTAAGAATATTCCTTCATCACCTTTAGAGTCAAATTTCCCATTTCTCTCATCTTTCAGAATAAAACATTTGCTTCCAAAAATCTTGAAATAAATTACAGTAGGTTTGTGTCCAAACCATAGCTCATAAGGTTTCTGGTTGGTGTCCTTCTTTAGTTGTACTTGGTTAATCACATATACAGTTGTATTGACAACTTCTATCCAATATGTCTGAGCAACATTCTTTTGTATCATCAATCTCCTAGCATAGTCAATGATTGACCTATTCCTTATTTCAGCAATCCCATTCTACTGAGGTGTTCTCGGTACAGAGACCTATCTCTTAATACCATTCTCATTACAGAAATTAGTAAATTCATCAGAGATAAATTCACCTCCTCTATCAAATCTTAAGAATTTTATTTCTTTACCAGTCTCTTTTTCTACTTTTTCCTTATACCACTTAAACATCTTAAATGCTTTAGATTTCTCTTTCAAGAACATAATAGTCATCAATCTAGTATAGTCATCAACAAAAAGAATAAAGTATCTATCACCATAATAGCTTTGAGTTCTCATAGGACCACATAGGTTGGTATGAACCAACTCAAGTATATTCTTTGTTGAGTAGTCTTTTCTCTTAAAACTAGACTTAGTCATCTTACCTTTCTGACATACATGGCACATAGCATGATCTAGTTTTGACAAGTTAGGAAACCCTCTAACTCTTTTCTTCTTACTAATCTTGATCATGTTATCAAAATTCACATGACATAACCTCTTATGCCACAACCATGCATCTTCATCCTTTATTAATAAACAAGAAGACTGATCAATATCAAGATAAAATCGATTACCTCTGGATTGTGTATCGATTCTGACAAGTCTTCCTCCATTATCATAGATTCTTACCTTTCTTCTCTCAAAAGCAAGTCGGTGGCCTGAGTTATTCAGTTGTGCCACACTTAACAAATTATAGTTCAATCCATCTACCCAATATGCATTTTCACATTTTATTCTATCATTAATTATCAATGAACCTTTACCTCTCACCATACAAGGTGCATCATTTCCCATTCTAACAGATCCTCCATCATATTCATCAAGTAGATCAAATTTCTCTATATCACCAGTCACATGATGTGTATAGCCACTATCTATGATCCATGTATCATTTTTGCTTACTTTAGAGATTAGTGTTGTTTCTTCATATTTTTCTTCTTCCTCTGAATCACCTTTCATAGCAACAAATACTACTTCTACATCATCATAAGTGTTAGATTCAGATTCAAATTATTTGGCTATGTAACATACCTTTTTCCTTTTGTCATAGCTATCTCAGTTATCTCTATTGTTGTGTTGGTAGCCTCTATTGACTCTTCTCCCATAGCTTCCTTTGGACCGGTCTTTGGATCTATCATCATCTTTCTTATTCGGGCATCTAGCAGCGATGTGGCCAACTTCTTTACAATTAAAACATGCTAAGGGTAACTTGCCTCAAATTCCCTTACCTTTGGGCAATCTCCTAGCCATAAGAGCTTCAAGCTCATCAAGTTCATCATCAGTATTACTATCACTATCATTATTCTCATCATTCCTGCTACTAGATTTACCAATCTTCAAAGAAGATGGGAAAGTGGATTCAATAGAAGGTACAACACTATTGTCAAAATTATTCAAGTCAAAGGTTGTAAGTTTACCGATCAGAGTGTCAAGAGTAAGTTTGGATGTAGCCCTTGTTTCATGAATTGTAGAGATCCTGATCGCATAAACTGGTAGCAAAGTTCTGAGAATCTTGCTTATTACTATTTCATCATCAATAACTCCACTGGATACTCTAATAGCATGTACTACCTCTTTTAGTCTATTTGTATATTGCACAATTTTCTCACCTTCTTTCATCTTCATATCATCAAATTGACCTCATAGGCTTTCTTCTTTGGCTCTCTTAACATTCACATCTCCACTATATATTAGAGTCAATTTGTCCCACATGGTCTTAGCTATATCACAATCCTTGATGTCTTCAAATTTAGCATCGGTACAAGTAGTAGGAAGTTCCATCGTAGTAATATTGTGTTCATGCATGTCCTTCAGTTGATCAAGTGTCAGGGGAGCTGGTGTCAGTTTAATGTAGCCATTCTCCATCAGTTCTAGTGCATAATTCCCAATTCTAGATATGTGCAATTTCATTCAGCTTTGCCATACTGTGAAGTTATCTTTATTCAACTTTGGCACTTCCCTCTTATACATCTTGAGACCTTTTTCTGAAGTCCTAAAAACTCTATTCTAAGCAACTGTAACTTTGATACCAATTGTTAGAATAACTAAGAGGGGGGGTGAATCAGTTATCCAATGTCCCATATCAAAATGTATAATCCAAAACAAATTCTTCTACTTCTGCTACTCGGGAAACATAAAATACTTTCACTATCTGTGTCTTTATCGATTGTCATTCTAAACTCTATGACATTTACCGATCAAATCTAACATGTAATATGCAAAGTATGATAACAAAAAAATATTACAATCAACACATAGCACATGAGATTTAACATGGAAATCTTATGAAGGGGAAAACCACCTGGGACCGGCAACCCAAAATTGTTCACTCTTCTGAAGTGAGGTCGGTGAAGACCCAACCATGTTAAAGGTTACATACACATTGTGAGGTGTGACCTTGTTAGAGGATTTTAGACCAGAAGTTATCATCCAACCAGTAGTCATGCTAGGGTTGACAGGATAACAATATTCACTCTATGAATGAAGTATCAAAATACTTTCATAGTCCACTCAGTTAAGAGATTTGACTATGTACAATGGTTAAATATGTAATAGTAGATGATCTACCTTGAAACAACTTTATTTGCAGTTTATAGATCAATGTTTAGCTCATTCAAATCTTTTTGATCAATACACCACTTCAGATTCAATATTATATCAACTTACTATTCCTCAGTAATTACTCTTTGTAGCTCGATAATTATTCTACAACTCGGTTCTTATTAACTAGTATGGTCAGAATGTATGAAAGCTTGTTCACGCAATAATTCTACAATATCTTCTTCTTCTATTGATGTTTCAACAATGAAACAAATGTCTCTTATATAGACGAGTAAATCATTTTCTTTTCCTCCATCAGATTTTGCCGCTTAATCATATTCATAGATTTTACTGCTTTAAGCTTCCTCGGCTGATGTGTTAGTAACATGTTTCAATCTGCTCCATTAGATCCTTTTTTATTTATGTTAGCCATCAATCTTCATAACAAACCTTATCTGTTACCTCAATTTCATACACTTTACAGCTCATCACTTTATTGACTAAACTGATCATTTAATTCCTTTCTATTTTGCTTGGTTAACAAAGAAATGCATCAATGAACACAAGCTCGGTTAACACTACACTCCGTATACACTACATTCTGTCGGTGATACTAGAATGCTTTATTTACCGACAACACTATTTTGTGTCTTTCAGCTCTATTCTTCATCATAGATGAATGTAGCATAATAAAGTCAATTTCATCAAGTCATAGACTCATCAATAAGTTACTTAGTGTATTCCTTATCCTCATCTGACATATACATCTTCTTCATGTCTATTCTTCTTCTCTTTCACCTTTCTTCAGATGTGTCGGTATAGTAACTTACAAGATAAGTACCTGTCAAGCTAGTCGACATCAATGACAACATAATACTGATTTAATCATCTTGCATATCTACTTAGCAACTCCTTAGTAATCTTGAATTAAAGATTCTCCATTCAAGTTCTAAATTAGTTGTAGTTCATCACCCTCTTGTCTTTCCAAATTGAGAAATTCATCCAGAGGGGATACATAAGATTCTTCCTCCATATAGCTTTCTTCTTGTTCATAACATCTTATATCCATTTCCACAAATGTCTCATCTTGGAAAAAATCTTCTTCCATCTGATTCAGACTTTCTTCTTCACTAGAATCCAGGGCCTCATCTCTTATATGTTTCATGTTGTATTCATTATCTTCTACTTTTATTTTATCATATATATACTTTAGAAAACTACATGTCTGAGAATCATGAGCAACCCCTAATTCATGTATTTTATTGCATATTTCATGAGATGAAGGTTTGACCTTTGAAGGTATCTCCTGATAAACATCACATATCCTCATGAACAACTGTATCATAGATTCACCTTCATACCATTCTAAATTGAGAAAGACATCAAGTGGAGACATGCTAAGATCCTCCTCCATGCTGCAGCTTTGGTCTTCACACTATTCATAACACATGTTATCTTCATCTCTTGCATCATGGAATTCATATAGAAACCATTGTTTCAATTATTTTCAAGATGAAATACTTTGTGTAGGTAATGATTCATATGCCTCTCTTGCATTATCTTCTAATGTCTTGACAAATAGTTTCATTACCTGATCTTCTACACAAATCTCATAGTTCTCTATAAATACATAAAATGCATCCAAATGTTCAACTGCCGATTCATTCTATTCTCCATGGAACTTTGGTACAAGATGCAAAAACTTAGGGAGCAACTTAAAAGGAATTTAATGGAATCCCCTAAGATCCAATGGCCTCATACCATCTGGAATAAATGGTTTTCTTTGAAATGGTTGTTTATTCTGATACATTATATGAATATCTAAATCGGTAATAACCTATTTCTTTATACATTAGGTTCTTATCAATAGAGTCGCCACCTCTTTCAAAGAGGAAAACATTACTTATCTCCTTCTTGGTCTTCTTCCTCAGTAGAGTTACTAACTGAAATAGTTTATTGAATAGAGTCACCACCTCATTCAAGGAATGTCTTTCTTTTGGGTTCTTTCTTCTAGTAGAGTGTGCTTCCAAAAACTAATATAACTACTTTATGATTCTAATTTGTGAAATCTAAAATTCTAGGTAACTTCACAATATATATTGTGAGCAACTCTCCCTAGTAGAGTCACCAATTTTTTGGTGCCCAAAAATGATAGATCACTTTTGGCCAACTGATAGGTACACATTGATACCTCTGCAATTCTGGCTTAATCAAACCAAGGCTGGTAGGCTTGAATTCACTTTAAACTATCAAATTCTCTATGTCGTACAATTGCATACATAAATGAATAAAGTTCCTCCCAAGGTGGTGAATGATCCTTGGAGGAAAGCAACAAATCCTCTAATAATCTCTACTCTATAAATCTTGACTAAAGTGGATTAAACTAAGGATTCAAAAGTAATGTTTTTAAAATAATGATTATATAATCTACAAACCACAAAGTATAAACCAAATGACAATTTTCAAACAATAGTTAGATTAGTGCCTTCTAAATACTTGGGCTATAGAGTCATAAAACTTTCAATCCTACGTATGATCAGAGACAGTTTTAAAAACTTGCTTTAATAAGACAAGACCATCACTTCATAGGCTTCCACTTGACTTATAATACAAATCAATCTATATAGCTAATCTTATTGAATTTAACTCAAATTAAGAGACCGATAAAGACAAGAGAATATACATAGATCTTTCAATTGATTTTTAAACTATATAAATTAATTTTGAATTATGATACTTAGGGAATTTAACACAATGAAACAATCTATAAAATAAAATATCCAAAAGCTTAATTGCAAACATATAACTTATAACCACAAATAAAAAAGAAGATGTAATGCCCAAAATCCACCGGACATTACACAACCTACTAAAATAGTTTAACATATTCTAATGTCCATTATAACAGCTTACTAAAATAGTTTAACATATTCTAATGTCCATTATAATACAACAAACATAAATTCTTTGAATGAACAGTTGAACATTTAAACTATAATTTTTACTACAGAATTAACATAGAAGTTGAAGTTTAATATACTACAAATAATACTTTTAATTTTAACCATCATATGTTTTGGTAGGAAATTTAATTTATGAAATAGATTTATAGAATATACAGAATCAATTATCTACTGAACATTTCAACCAGAAGTTTTCAACCAAAACAATTTTTGATAGCATAAATGTAGAAAACAGATTTACCATTTATACATAATTTTCTTAAGATTTTCATCAAATGCATTTTTACAGGGATTTAATTTATGAGCAGAATTATAGAATTTGCAGAATTATTGCACCAAATGTAAACTGAACATTTTGAAAGAAAATAATTTTTGTTAACATATAGGTAGGAAATTGATTTAAAATTCCATCATAGATTATACAACAATTCAACTTTTAGAGATACAATGATTTTTACAATGAAATAACTTGAATTACAACAATAGTAAATCATTTTCAAGAGGATAATAAATAATCCTTAATTTTAGCTAAAACTTGAATCTTCATTTGAACTTCAACTTTACACCAAGAAAGCCCAAAATCTGCAAACATAAAAATTCTTTCCACATGGCCATAGAGGCTCACCTCCCAGCCTAGGCCATTACATGGCCACCCCCAAGCTAGGAGAAATAAGAATAGGATGGGTTACACATAACAACACAAAGCATAAACATACAAACACAATTTGGTACAAAGACTTTCACAATTTACTCCCTTCCCAAGCTTGCACAAAGGATTCTAAAGATTGAATCCATAGATGTGTGAAGGTGGAAACTTCTCTTATGGAGACAGCTATCTTATAACAAAATATCATTTCAATATATATCACATGCCTTCACAAGGCCCTTCCAACTAAACAACTCAAATTCATGAGCATCAACACATCACTTATGACCCTCAAATAAACATAAGAAGGCTCTCATGGGTGCCCATACAACCATGTTCTCATACATAAAGAATTTCCAACTAGGCCCTTCACCCCAAGTCCTCCTCAAATCCTCCCAAGGATGAGGAGTAAACTTGCACACCCAAAACATGAAGCAAATCAAGAAGACAAACAAGATTGAAAAAAAATAAAATCACACAATAAAACTAAACAATATAAGATTCAACACAAGGTACTACAATTTACAAATTTCACAATAGTACATTTCTTCATTGCATATACAAAATAATTACATGATAGAAGCCACCAACCTCCTCCTAAGAAAAGGAAAAATTGAAAGGTTGAAGAAGAGCTCCTCTTGACTCCAAGCTTGCTATCCTTCTCAAATCTACTAGACCAAACACTCTCTAGTCCTCTTCTCACTCTCTCCAAATCTAGCATAAACAAGATGAACAAGTGTGTGCTTTCTTAAGTCTCTCTCCCCTAAAGACATTCAAACATTCCTCTCTCATCTCCCTTCTCAAAAAAAATTTGGTTTCTAGATCCAAGACAAAATGACACTTGCCCTTGCTATAGTAATGGGATAAAATTTAACATATGAAAAAGTGAAGGAACTTAGAGAACATTTCTATTTTCATTTATACCAAAAATGGCCCATTTGGAGAGACAAAAAGGTGGCCCAGGGAAGTGGAAATAGAATAAATAATTCCCCTAACCCATGTACTAGCCTTGGGGCACCAAAATCCAACCTAAACCACACCCTGGAACTCCACAGAACCCCTCAAAAACCCCAGTTAAACTTGCATCCGAAAATGGAGTATTGGTTACATAAATCTTGGTTCCTTAAACCACCTACCTAGCTTAGGAATACTCAAGACCAACTAAGGAGAGGGTGGGGTCCATAATCCACTCAAGCATGCCAGATCATCACCATGGTGTCAAGTGACACCTCACATAAGCACACATCACAAAACACATTTGGCATGCTTAGTGGACAAATTACATTTATATTTTCACAAAAATAAAATTTACTTACAAACATACATTTACAAACATTGTCAACCACATACACACATGCATCACGTTTACAAATAAAATCACATTACGATGAGGTCGTTCTCTTCTTAGAGTCGACCTTGGTTTCAAATTGATTGCACTTAGATCCATTCTTGTTTCCTTGAATTTACAACCATGGCCATATTCCTACACACTCAATTTCAATGTCAGTACATCATAAAATCTTGCATTAATAATCATTTCAAAAATGAAGTAATAACATCTAAACTTGGCAATAATGAATAACTGCATTCCATGAATCATTACATAATCCACATTATACCCTAATTCTTCAAGCATCAAAATATCAATTCAATTTCCACATAAGTATGTAATCCTAAGCTAATCATAGAACCATGATTCCACCAATATTCATTATACTGAAAGATAACATAACAAATACAGAATGTAGAATTCATATATCATAGATAATCATGGAACCAAAACAAGCATATATAAAAAGTACGACTAATGTCATCATCATAAAAATCTATAACAATCATCTCATAAGATCTAATGATAGCATATGTAATCTAAAATAGGTCAAATGTCTCTAAACAAACTATCAAAAAGGTAAGCCAAATGTCAAAACAACAGTCAAGCTAGGATGGGTCGGGGTGGGACCTCACAGAAGAGCACTTATCTTTATTAATGTTGAAAAAATAGTACATTAGAGTTCATATTGCAGTTGTGATCAAATTCTATTCTATGAAAATATTAATTATATTGTCTTCTCTCTTTACATTTTACATTATGTATATATATATATGTGTTTGAGTCGCTTTCACACCTATTTAGGGTGAAAAGACACAACCCTTATTACAAATTATTTTGAAAAAAGAATAAACTAACTAAAAATAACTACCTAACTTTCAGATTTGGGTCTATTCAATAAACAAAAACACCTTGTGGAAGGCTAAGATTTCAATTGGAAATAGGAAATTTGATTTCCCAAACTGGGTCTTTTTTAGATTTTTAAAATTTGACAATCTTCACCCTCTGTTGGCATCATCTTTGTAGCAGGTCGAAATTCCAGCTTTTTCTGAAGGCTTTGATCATAGAATTTTGATCATTCTTTTCATAGAGATTCCTTCCTTAATCTCTCAACTTTTTAATTGAAAATAAATATAATTTTTTCATCTCATTTCATGTACTCCATCATTAATTATTGTTCATGGAGTTTAAGAGGCCATCATTTAAGGTTTTATCACTATATAGGACTCCAAATTTTACCCAAAATTTAGAGCTCCAACAAGTCCTAAGGGGTCTAAGGACTCCTTATGACCCATTATGATCCATTAAGACACATTAGAACTATAAAGTTTGTCTTAAGGAGTCATAAGACCCCTTAAGACACACTTTATGGTTCTAATGTGTCATAAGGAGATTGTAGACCCCTTAGGACCCATTAAGACCCCCTACGATGCATTTCAAGACATTAAGACACATCAGAGCCATAAATTGTGTATTAATGGGTCATAGGACCTTTTAAGACACACTTTATGGTTCTAATGTGTATTAATGTGTTATAATGGGTTGTAAGTGTTACTTAGACCCCTTATGACCCATGACCCCTTAAGACACACTTTATGGTTCCACTTTGTCTTAATGGGTCATAATGGGTTGTAAAGGGTCCTAAGGGGTCTAAGTAACCATTATGACCCTTTACAACCCATAATGTGTTCTAAGGGATCTTGTGTCCCCTTAAGACACACTTTATGGTTCAAATGTGTATTAATATGTCGAAATGGGTTGTAAGGGGTCTTAATGGGTCTAAGGACCTGTAATACCCCTCTAACCCTAATATAAGTTTTGTGTTTTTGAAAGAATTAAGATCCTTCGATGTTTTCTTACAGCTTAAGTTGTACATGATACTTGTTTGATCTATTCCTATAGTTGTTTATAATAATTTCATAAGCTAGTACTCAATGATTCTAATATCAGACATACTATCTAAAGGTATCATTTTTGTATGTATTTATCTCCATGTATGTATTGAGTACCTACAAGACCTTTATGAACATAGTTAGGATGTTATATGATATGTACTTGATAGATATATATAAGTGGTTATTTATATTTTCTTTTATTAAGGTTACCTTAGATGAATCTTGTATCTCACTTGATGATTTGATTATGTTAATTTATTATTAGTATTGATAAGAGACTAACACAATGCTTGAGATTCTCACCTTCATTATGATGATGCTACATGCTTTGAGTGTATATATATACATGATGTGTTTTCATGATTCAGGACGAAGTCGTAGTTACTCACATAGCTGAGGTCCACACGATGTATCGATCCTGGTCATCTGTCTGCAATGTTTTCTTTTATATGTATATCCGTGCATATGTATTTCTTCTTTGTGATGCAGGCTTGCAGGTACCGGGCATCGACTTCACCTGGCTTCACAGGTCTGAGCATGCCCTCAAATCCTCGATGGTTGTTGTTATGGAGATAGTACTAAGGCCCCTACATGAGTCTTCCTTTGTCATTATTCCAATTTGGAAATATTAGGGTTCCTTCTTTGTCAGTCAACCTTTGGGTCAAAAATCCAGATCCAACGCACCCGATTGGGCATGGTTGTAGTTAGTGCCTTGTGACCACTTGAATTCATTTGATTGTATGATTTGTTCACTCATTTTATTTATTTCTCCTTCTTGGTATGATTCTTAGTTAATCTTTCTATGTTGTGTTTCAAGAGTTTGGCTTGACTTTCCTTGTTGACTTTGGTTGACTTTGTTTGATCTTATGGTTTTCTCGATATGTTTCATAGATGATTTGTAAGGCCTCTTTGGATGATTAGGTTTATTTTGAGGTGTGTGATTTTATTCTACCTCAGTGATTATATCCTATAGTAATTATAAATAGGTAATAATATTGTGATCTATTACTTCATAATCTTATAGATTATAGTGTTTGGTATTTGGCATGTATCTATATAAATATATATATATATATATATATATATATATATATATATATATATATATATATATATATATATATATATATATATATATATATATATATATATGGAAATATATATATGGGTGCACACATATATGTATTTATATATATATAATTTATATGTGATTATATGTTAATTATTATAGATATTGTTGATGGTGTATATTTTGGGATTAATGTAAAGTATAATATTATTAATAATTAAATATTAAATAATGCGAGGTATATTATTCTCAATTATTAATTATTAATAATGAGGATAGGTTATATATATAGATATTGATGTAATTAATGATGGCATATGCATATATGTTAGGATAATATTACATATGTATATGAATGAATACAAATAATCTTTTATTGTATATTTGAGTAATATAGTTGTATGATATTAAGTTATTTTATAATACCCTTTAGTTAAGAGTTAGTTGGGAGTTGGTTACTTTTCCTCTCAACCTTTGGAAATATATTTATATGCACTACTTTCTCATTTGAAGAGGGGGGATTTTGGGGCTGAAGCATTGAGGAGAGGATGGCCTTAATTTTCATGGTAATTTTGGAGAGAAAACTTGGCGATGTGAGGGAGATTTTGTAAGCATATGTCTTTAAGAATTTTTGGTTATCTTTGCTTTTGGGAGAGAGACATTTTTGTGAGAATTTCAATAGTTGAGAGAGGGATTCTTTGCTGTGGAATTATTTCTTTCTTTCATGGAGATTTCTGAAAGTGGATAGGGTTTGAAGGATGCATCTCAAGTTTGGATTTGTCTTCTCTTTTGTTTCCTTCCTTCTTCGATTCAACCTTCGTAGGACATGAGGTATAGATTGAATATGTTAGTTACTTTATGTCTCTGATAGATTATGGAACTATTTATATATTATAATTATTTATTATATCTGTACTTTTAATTTCTATGGTTATTTTAAAGTTTTGAGTTTTTGTTTGTAAGAATTGGCATGTGTTTTTCTAGGGTTTTTAGCAACCCGTTTTTGGAGATCTATTATTATAATAATTTAAATTGCATCTAGGATTTTACTAAATTGATTTTATGGAAGTAAAATTCACAGATCTCAAATGGGTATCTCTCTGATTTTATTTTTAGGGTCGAATTAATGCTTTATTTTTGACATTTTGGCAGACTATGCCTGTCCATTCTCGATTCTGAATTTTCTGTCAAATGTATTCATATGCTACAGGCTGATATGATTATATAAAAGTCTAAATTTGATATAAAATATTATCTTAAGTCTTATCTTTCATTTCCAATTGGTTTGGAGAATTTTTATTATGTTTTGTGAAAATTACAACCGTTTTAGTGAAGGCAGGTCTGAACCCTAACCAGAATTTTCTGTTTTAAACCAGAAGTCATAACTTTCTTTCCCACCGTTGGATCTTTCTAAAAATAAAATTGAGAGTCCATAATTATGTTAGCTAAATCTCCACCGAATAGATTTCCTTTATTATTTGTTTTGTGGAAGATATGGATGACTGTTCTATGATGACTATTTTTTTGCATTTAATCCTTACTTGAAATAATTCAATTTAAGAACATCATTAAGTTTTAAGGTTTCGTATGGTCACCAGAGGCTATTAGAATGTTTTTTTGGTTAATTGGATCTATTTATACTTTGAATATGTTTATAATATCACTTGGATGTCTTCTTATATGTTTGGAACATTCTGTATGCCATATTGGGTTTAGGGTTGTCAAGTGGACTAGGGACAACATATATTTTCCTAAACTCAATCAAATGTTGTTATGGAATTGGTATGAATTCTTGATGATGGATCTATTATGTTCTTATAATTTTTATATGTATGTTAGGGAACCTAAGTACACTAGGTGAGTGGCTCATAGTGAGGGGCCGGGGCCCTAAGTGGCTAGTACCAGGATACCCTACTATGAGTTATTTAATCAAGTGATAACCTAAATAAATGAATTGGGAATGGGATTGGAATGAGAAATTACACACTAATCAAGATTAATTGTGCCTCGCCCATGCCTTTAGTGCTAGTAAAGACTAAGGATGGGAGTGGGAGAAGGTACCTATGTGTAGGTACGACTGGATGACCTTGTCTGTACGAGAGGCATTCGGTTCCGCATGTGCCTACTTGGGGGCCGGGGCCAAGAGTGGCTAGTACCAGGACAACCCAAGGGGTGAGGGCTATGCGATGACACTCACCTAGCTTGTAGCTTAGAGTCTCTACCAAATTTGATCATGCCTCTGGTAGTCCTTGTGGTCTTCTTGTCTTTTCTTTTGTGTTGTGACTTTGGGGAAATTTTATCACCACCTTAGGAATTTCCTAGTTGTTACCTCTTGTATGGGCCTTTGGTTCTATCTCCTAGCTCGGGGGAGTGGGCCTATTGGTTCCACATGGCTGGGTGGTTAATATTTATATCGAGGTATTGATCGTGATTCTTTGGATGATCCTAGCACATATTCCATTCCAGACCTGCAGTTGAAGATTTCTTATTGGATATTTTAATATGAGATGTACTTATGTATTTGTATTCATGTAATTTTAATCTCCTAAAAGGAGTCTTGTAGTATTGATATAATCTCAATTCAAAGCAATGCATAAGGGAGTGGGTAGTTCTAGGTAAAAGAAAGGGAAAAGAATGTGGAATATTGGACATGTTACTAGCATTAAAAGAAAGTGTTTATGTTATTTCTCCTATCCTCTTATGTTGTCCATATGTAAAGGAAATGATCTTAAATATAGTTATATATAATGATGTATCACAAAAAAATAATGTATTCTCTCTTGATGAAAGGATCCAAGAAAATTATTGAGAAATGATAGGTTAGTGATTGGAATTATTAATAATGAATGGTTATGAAATAATGCAATAGAATAGTAATTTGATTTTAATGTTAATACTTGGTTCATGTTAATGAAGTACCTAGGATGATGCCTACCTTAATGAATATTAATCTCTTACCTAAATTATTAGAGAAAAGTGATATAAAGGATAGTAGATGTAGATGAAATCAATATGAATTTATGGAATGAGTTGATAAAAGGAATAATGATGTTGGATGATTAACCTATGTTTAATAAAAGAAATAAGTTAGGGACATTTAACTTGGTGCATTAAAATGAATGTAGATCTTTTAAGCTCATGATTCCGTGAATATCTTATGCATGTAAATGGTTTATATGATGTTGCTTTAGTAGCGACGTTAGGGAACTCGGGAGGACTTAAGTTGTATAAATCTTACATTCAAATAGTAGAAAATTATTTCTTCTTTTAGAAATATGAAGTGTAATGATGAATATTATTCTAGTTAAAATAAATAAATAAAATAAAATAAAAATTCACTACTTGCATTTTATAGAGGTTTTATGTCTTGTCCTCTTGGGTTGCCTGGCGGGGCATTACATCTGGTATCAGAGCCCTAGGTTTCTACACTGGGAACTCTGGGACTCATAGCTCACCTATGCATAACCTTGAGTATCTTAACTTTGTCTCCTTTTGGATTTTGTTGTTATGCTAAAATTTGAATCTTAGGAAACGAAGGCTACCTTTCGTGTTCTTATGTTGTATTGTCTTACAAGGGCACACCCATTCCTCTATGATTGAGTTATATTTTAACAATTATTTATGTTTTTGCATAATGAGATCAATGATGTGTTAAGTGGATGTTTCCTATAATATTAATGGAATGGCGAAGGATTCTTGAGACTTGTGTTTGTTTTCTTGAAAGGTACTAGTATCTCTAGAAGGGTCAAAAGTTAAAGAATGCTAAATGTTTTGAATCTTAATTATGGTAGTAGATAATATTACCCCTTGATCATACCTATAATATAATGTTGTGCACTCTATCTTCTTACAAATACCTAGTTGAATTTTATCCTACTCAAGGTATCTTAGAAATAAATTTATTTTGGATCTTTAAAGAATGAAATGATTGTGGTAGTACTTGATAGGAATGATAGGGCAATAATTAGATTACATGGCTAATAATATGTACCTAGGAAAGAAGTGAAAAAAATAAATAAATAAATAAGGAACAAATAATCTACTGTCATATGTATTTCTCTCTCTTTCTCTCTCCCCTCTTAAGAAATAAGTTTTGCATGACTAAAATTGTTTAGACAAGGCAATAATATATTAGAAAAATTTGTAAATACTCAATTAGGAAACCCTTGGGTGAAGGACCTATGTCCCCAAGATTTTATCATAGGTTATAATTCACATTTTCATTTAGGAAGAGAAATTTTTATCCCTATCTTGGTAAGAAGTTATATCCTTTCTGCATATCTTATTAAATTGCAGAAAAAGGATTTAAGATAACATAATCAAAAAATTTTAGGGAAGAGTATGTGCGATGATGGATTATCTGTACTAATGATGGAAGTTGTTTTTATTAAATATATATCTTGCAAAATGCCTAGTGAATAGTTAGGACCCTAGATGGGTATTTTAGAAACAAATTCATGTTTTGTATACATTGTGATCAACACCATAGTAGTAAGAAATTAACAACATTAAGTGATTGATCAACTATGAATAAGGAGTTTGTTGTGGTAAATAAATGTTATAGAAATGTACCTTACTCAATTTCTACTTAGAACTGATGTTATCTCAAAATGTTAAAGTGTAAGAGGGTAATGTTTCAAATAGGTAAAGGGTAGAAATTAAAGTTATGTACAGTAGTTAATGTTATTAATTTAGATGTTGTGGTTATGAAGATAGTAGTAGGACTCATATACTTCTTTCTCTCTTAATGGATCTATGATCGTTATGCAATAAAGAATTTGAAACAACTCTTAAGAAAATGTGATATGGAAATTGCCTGACATGCAAATTAGGGAAAAGTGCATAGATAAATAGTAAACTTTAAGAAGGGATCCCAACTTAATGAATAATAGTGCAATAAATTGTAAATTATTTAGATCTCCTCTAAGGGGTGAATGTGTTTTTGGAAATCAAGCACTACAACTATTGTGAAAGATGACTTAGAATATGTATATTGTAAAATTTGTGTGTCCTATGTCATTGGAATTCTACTTAAAGCTTTGATGGAAATGAATATTTCTTATAAAACTATGTGTTAATGAAAATGGTAAGTTTCAAGTATCTAGATTGTTTTATTTTCATGATTACAAAAGTAAATGAAAAATTATTTGATGTATTCCCTTCATGATCATAACAAATATAAATGTTACATACCTCTCTATGTTTGGTATTCATAGCTTGTAAGGGACACAAATTTTAGACCCTATTTGTAATAAGGTCTCATAAGTTGTATTATGTAGGGTTAGATTATGTCTCAAAAGGGAAAATATATCATAAATTCTTTCTTTCTTTTATACTGGTTACCATAGATAGGAACTTTGATATTGTGAAAGGAAGTGATAATCTCAGTTAGTAAAACATGCAATTTCATAATATATTGATATTAGTGAGTAAACATGAATACCTTAGAGTTTCAATAATTTTGATGCAATTTCAAGTATCTTGTTAACAAACTTACTGCACAAAGTGATAGAATCACATAGGTAATTTTTTTTGAAAGTCATTACTAATTGAATTGAGTTAATCTACACTAAAGTTGTAATAAGATAGGATTTACCAAAACTCTTGATAGGAGAAGAATGTGTGCAGTCATTAAATTAGGATCTAGAATAGTAATAATATAATTCTGTTAGATAATGTGTGATATATAGTTCACATTCCCGACTTCCAGGAGTAAGTCGAATCTTAGTGGGGGAGGATGTAATACCCCTCTAACCCTAATATAAGTTTTGTGTTTTTGAAAGAATTAAGATCCTTCGATGTTTTCTTACAGCTTAAGTTGTACATGATACTTGTTTGATCTATTCCTATAGTTGTTTATAATAATTTCATAAGCTAGTACTCAATGATTCTAATATCAGACATACTATCTAAAGGTATCATTTTTGTATGTATTTATCTCCATGTATGTATTGAGTACCTACAAGACCTTTATGAACATAGTTAGGATGTTATATGATATGTACTTGATAGATATATATAAGTGGTTATTTATATTTTCTTTTATTAAGGTTACCTTAGATGAATCTTGTATCTCACTTGATGATTTGATTATGTTAATTTATTATTAGTATTGATAAGAGACTAACACAATGCTTGAGATTCTCACCTTCATTATGATGATGCTACATGCTTTGAGTGTATATATATACATGATGTGTTTTCATGATTCAGGACGAAGTCGTAGTTACTCACATAGCTGAGGTCCACACGATGTATCGATCCTGGTCATCTGTCTGCAATGTTTTCTTTTATATGTATATCCGTGCATATGTATTTCTTCTTTGTGATGCAGGCTTGCAGGTACCGGGCATCGACTTCACCTGGCTTCACAGGTCTGAGCATGCCCTCAAATTCTCGATGGTTGTTGTTATGGAGATAGTACTAAGGCCCCTACATGAGTCTTCCTTTGTCATTATTCCAATTTGGAAATATTAGGGTTCCTTCTTTGTCAGTCAACCTTTGGGTCAAAAATCCAGATCCAACGCACCCGGTTGGGCATGGTTGTAGTTAGTGCCTTGTGACCACTTGAATTCATTTGATTGTATGATTTGTTCACTCATTTTATTTATTTCTCCTTCTTGGTATGATTCTTAGTTAATCTTTCTATGTTGTGTTTCAGGAGTTTGGCTTGACTTTCCTTGTTGACTTTGGTTGACTTTGTTTGATCTTATGGTTTTCTCGATATGTTTCATAGATGATTTGTAAGGCCTCTTTGGATGATTAGGTTTATTTTGAGGTGTGTGATTTTATTCTACCTTAGTGATTATATCCTATAGTAATTATAAATAGGTAATAATATTGTGATCTATTACTTCATAATCTTATAGATTATAGTGTTTGGTATTTGGCATGTATCTATATAAATATAAATATATATATATATATATATATATATATATATATATATATATATATATGGAAATATATATATGGGTGCACACATATATGTATTTATATATATATAATTTATATGTGATTATATGTTAATTATTGTAGATATTGTTGATGGTGTATATTTTGGGATTAATGTAAAGTATAATATTATTAATAATTAAATATTAAATAATGCGAGGTATATTATTCTCAATTATTAATTATTAATAATGAGGATAGGTTATATATATAGATATTGATGTAATTAATGATGGCATATGCATATATGTTAGGATAATATTACATATGTATATGAATGAATACAAATAATCTTTTATTGTATATTTGAGTAATATAGTTGTATGATATTAAGTTATTTTATAATACCCTTTAGTTAAGAGTTAGTTGGGAGTTGGTTACTTTTCCTCTCAACCTTTGGAAATCTATTTATATGCACTACTTTCTCATTTGAAGAGGGGGGATTTTGGGGCTGAAGCATTGAGGAGAGGATGGCCTTAATTTTCATGGTGATTTTGGAGAGAAAACTTGGAGATGTGAGGGAGATTTTGTAAGCATATGTCTTTAAGAATTTTTGGTTATCTTTGCTTTTGGGAGAGAGACATTTTTGTGAGAATTTCAATAGTTGAGAGAGGGATTCTTTGCTGTGGAATTATTTCTTTCTTTCATGGAGATTTCTGAAAGTGGATAGGGTTTGAAGGATGCATCTCAAGTTTGGATTTGTCTTCTCTTTTGTTTCCTTCCTTCTTCGATTCAACCTTCGTAGGACATGAGGTATGGATTGAATATGTTAGTTACTTTATGTCTCTGATAGATTATGGATCTATTTATATATTATAATTATTTATTATATCTTTACTTTTAATTTCTATGGTTATTTTAAAGTTTTGAGTTTTTGTTTGTAAGAATTGGCATGTGTTTTCCTAGGGTTTTTAGCAACCTGTTTTTGGAGATCTATTATTATAATAATTTAAATTGCATCTAGGATTTTACTAAATTGATTTTATGGAAGTAAAATTCATAGATCTCAAATGGGTATCTCTTTGATTTTATTTTTACGGTCGAATTAATGCTTTATTTTTGACATTTTGGCAGACTATGCCTGTCCATTCTCGATTCTGAATTTTCTGTCAAATGTATTCATATGCTACAGGCTGATATGATTATATAAAAGTCTAAATTTGATATAAAATATTCTCTTAAGTCTTATCTTTCATTTCCAATTGGTTTGGAGAATTTTTATTATGTTTTTTGAAAATTACAACCGTTTTAGTGAAGGCAGGTCTGAACCCTAACCAGAATTTTCTGTTTTAAACCAGAAGTCATAACTTTCTTTCCCACCGTTGGATCTTTCTAAAAATAAAATTGAGAGTCCATAATTATGTTAGCTAAATCTCCACCGAATAGATTTCCTTTATTATTTTTTTTGTGGAAGATATGGATGACTGTTCTATGATGACTATTTTTTTGCATTTAATCCTTGCTTGAAATAATTCAGTTTAAGAACATCATTAAGTTTTAAGGTTTCGTATGGTCACTAGAGGCTATTAGAATGTTTTTTTGGTTAATTGGATCTATTTATACTTTGAATATGTTTATAATATCACTTGGATGTCTTCTTATATGTTTGGAACATTCTGTATGCCATATTGGGTTTAGGGTTGTCAAGTGGACTAGGGACAACATATATTTTCCTAAACTCAATCAAATGTTGTTATGGAATTGGTATGAATTCTTGATGATGGATCTATTATGTTCTTATGATTTTTATATGTATGTTAGGGAACCTAAGTACACTAGGTGAGTGGCTCATAGTGAGGGGCCGGGGCCCTAAGTGGCTAGTACCAAGATAACCTACTATGAGTTATTTAATCAAGTGATAACCTAAATAAATGAATTGGGAATGGGATTGGAATGGGAAATTACACACTAATCAAGATTAATTGTTCCTCGCCCATGCCTTTAGTTCTATTAAAGACTAATGATGGGAGTGGGAGAAGGTACCTATGTGTAGGTACGACTGGATGACCTTGTCTGTACGAGAGGCATTCGGTTCCGCATGTGCCTACTTGGGGGCCGGGGCCAAGAGTGGCTAGTACCAGGACAACCCAAGGGGTGAGGGCTATGCGATGACACTCACCTAGCTTGTAGCTTAGAGTCTCTACCAAATTTGATCATGCCTCTGGTAGTCCTTGTGGTCTTCTTGTCTTTTCTTTTGTGTTGTGACTTTGGGGAAATTTTATCACCACCTTAGGAATTTCCTAGTTGTTACCTCTTGTATGGGCCTTTGGTTCTATCTCCTAGCTCGGGGGAGTGGGCCTATTGGTTCCACATGGTTGGGTGGTTAATATTTATATCGAGGTATTGATCGTGATTCTTTGGATGATCCTAGCACATATTCCATTCCAGACCTGCAGTTGAAGATTTCTTATTGGATATTTTAATATGAGATGTACTTATGTATTTGTATTCATGTAATTTTAATCTCCTAAAAGGAGTCTTGTAGTATTGATATAATCTCAATTCAAAGCAATGCATAAGGGAGTGGGTAGTTCTAGGTAAAAGAAAGGGAAAAGAATGTAGAATATTGGACATGTTACTAGCATTAAAAGAAAGTGTTTATGTTATTTCTCCTATCCTCTTATGTTGTCCATATGTAAAGGAAATGATCTTAAATATAGTTATATATAATGATGTATCACAAAAAAATAATGTATTCTCTCTTGATGAAAGGATCCAAGAAAATTATTGAGAAATGATAGGTTAGTGATTGGAATTATTAATAATGAATGGTTATGAAATAATGCAATAGAATAGTAATTTGATTTTAATGTTAATACTTGGTTCATGTTAATGAAGTACCTAGGATGATGCCTACCTTAATGAATATTAATCTCTTACCTAAATTATTAGAGAAAAGTGATATAAAGGATAGTAGATGTAGATGAAATCAATATGAATTTATGGAATGAGTTGATAAAAGGAATAATGATGTTGGATGATTAACCTATGTTTAATAAAAGAAATAAGTTAGGGACATTTAACTTGGTGCATTAAAATGAATGTAGATCTTTTAAGCTCATGATTCCGTGAATATCTTATGCATGTAAATGGTTTATATGATGTTGCTTTAGTAGCGACGTTAGGGAACCCGGGAGGACTTAAGTTGTATAAATCTTACATTCAAATAGTAGAAAATTATTTCTTCTTTTAGAAATATGAAGTGTAATGATGAATATTATTCTAGTTAAAATAAATAAATAAAATAAAATAAAAATTCACTACTTGCATTTTATAGAGGTTTTATGTCTTGTCCTCTTGGGTTGCCTGGCGGGGCATTACAGGACCCCTTATAACCTCTTAAGACACACTTTATAGTTCTATTGTGTCTTAATGGGTTGTAATGGGTAGTAAGGGGTGTTAATGGGTCCCAATGGATCCAAGTACCCCTTACTACCCATTATGACACATTAATACAAATTAGAACCATAAAGTGTGTCTTAAGGGGTCTTATGACCCCTTAAGACACAATTTATGATTCTAATGTGTCTTAATGTGTTGAATGAGTTGTAAGGGGTCTTAATGGGTCCTATGGTGTCTAAGGATTCCTTACGACCCATTAAGACTATTGGAAATTTGGCTGAGTTGGTTACATAAATGTTGTCATTATGGAAACATATGATCTACATGAAGATCGCATAGGTCAGAAAGCTAGTATGTCAGAGCACAATGAAAAATTTTCTAAGTATGAGATAGTATGTTTTTACCAATGAACTCAAAGATAGTTTTGATTGGCGATGTTGATTGGAGTAAGTTTAGTGCTTGTGCACTTGAACATAGACACCATGGTGACTATTGAAGAATCACCTTAGAGTGCAAGTCAGTATGAAATGTACAGAAGAAGTTATGATAGTTTTACTAAAGACAGTGTTAAGCTAACAAGATAGAATATGAAGACAGAATTGATAAAGAGTTAAGGGATTATTTTGTTTATCAAAATAATGACTTAACAATATAAAGGGATGACATATTAGATGTTAACCCTTGGTTAAAGATATTTTTTAATATGATAGCCGACTAAAAAGTTATTAATCTTAATAACTTGTATAAAGATATGTAAAGATGTAATTGTAAAAAGACAAGTAATGAAAATGTGAATGTAATAGCAATAGTGAAAGAGTAACGAAGAGATATTGATGCAGGAAGTATAACGTTATGTACCTTGACCTATTTTTGTAATCAATGAATATTTTATATTACTTGTTTGGGCAGTGGGCTCATCTGGTAATCACATTTTGTACTACCAACTCCTAACAGGGTTGAGGCTTCTAACAAGGCTTATAGTCCCTTAATCAGGACTGAGACACTATATGCATGTAATAGACTCCTAACAGGGTCAACATCCTTAACAAGATACTTTTGATTAGTGGATCTTTGTGGGTACCATCCCCACCAGGGTTTTCCCTTGGCCAGGGTTTCCTCGAGAACAAATAATGTGTTATGAGTTCTTTTGTTTTATTGCTATGCATGTTGTTTAGCTTTCTATGTTATGCATGCGTTAAGATAATCTATTATATCCATAATTGAGAAAAAGTAAAAGTTTATAGAATACTGATTCACCCCCTCTTAGTATTCCCTATTTCTAACAATTGGTATGAGAGCTTAGTTACTCAGAAAAGAATCATTCAAGGAAAGCCTAGTAGCTTGAGTAAGATCTCTATGGATATGGATCAACTATAGAAGAATCTTAAAGAAGCTCTTGAACATATTGATATGCTTAATGAAGAAAGAGATACTCTGAAAGGAAAATATGATGATGCAAAGAACCTCATTGAGAAACTAAAAAACAAGTTGGAAGATCTGAAATCTAAAAAGGAGTTCGAAATTCATTTTGAAGATTGTGATGACAACTTAGAAAAAGAAAATGAGATCCTTAAACATGAACTGAAGATAGAAAATTTGAAGCTAAGTCTGAAAGATGGAAATGGCAAGAATGAAGCAAATTTGAAATCTGAGAATGAAAATCTTAAGCTTGAAAATGAAGGTCTAAAATCTAAACTTGGTAAAGTAACATCTCAACTTGAGAAAGTCAATTTGTAGTATGTTGAACTTGAGAAATAAAATACAATTGTGAAAGGAGAACTGACTCAATCTAAGCAGCAACTTGAAAGACTATGTTCAAATAGTGAGAAGATTGATGAACAAATATCTTATCAAAAACCATCCTATGATAAAACTGGTCTTGGATTCAACACTTTTAAAGCAAATGAAGAAAGCAAGGACCCAGATCTAAAAATATCTAAAAGCATAGATGTGAAGAAGTCTAATGAGATTAACAAATCTGAAGATACACCTAAGGAAGAAGAACTGCCTAAGCAAGAGGAATCACCTAAAGGTATGCAAAGAGAATTCAAAGGTATATGTTTTGCTTGTAATACTGTTGGTCATATGAAGAGAGATTGCACAGGTAAAGCAATTTAAACCTATTAATGGTTATTGTTATAATTGTCATGGTTTTGGACATAGAGCTATTGAATGCAGAAAACCTAAATTTGTTGAGAATAACAATAGTAGTAGAATGTTTAGAAATACTAACCATGTAGATAAGAAACCTACTGAAGATATGAATAGAAGAAATGGAGTAGTATGTTATAGATACAACAAGGTTGGACACATTGCTAGAAATTATAGATCACAGATCAATCAACCTGGACCAAGATATGGAAACAATGAAATAGTTTGTCAGATATGTAACAAGATTGGACATACAACAAGGTTTTGCAAAATGAACAATAGATTTTTTCATACCAATCCTAACCCTAGAAGTCATGCAAGAATAAATGAAGATGCAAGCAACAGTCAGAAAGGATGTTGTAGTAATTCAGATGAAGTGAAGTTTGTTAAAAGCACAGATCAAGGAGACATATTCAACACTGAAGGCATTTAGAAAGGTGAAGCATTAAATGGTAAGAATGAATCTTTACCTAACCCATCTCAAAGTACTTAATTCATGAAAATTATAGTAAAATAGGAACTTAGATTAGTGTAGAAATTGATATATGATGAATTGAGTCTTGCGCAGTTAATGCAAGGTATTATATGATGTTCTAATGCTATGGTTAAGAGCACAAAGAAAAATATTATGTTTTGAGAGATCGCAAGAAGCTTTAAGTTTTGAAAGTTAATAGAATCAACTTTTTGGAAATAAGTGGCAAAATAATTGAATGTGATGTCAGATCTAAGTGAGATTAAAATGATAAAAGGTTAATGAATAGATTATTCAAGATGGAGACTTTACAAAGATGAACAAATATTATGATCTCTATGATTATGCATAAAGACTAAATCTAGAAAATGTAGTGGTGAAGTATATGATTTTATCTGATAAGAAATTTGATACAATTCAGGGTAAGATACCTGATGACTTGTACAAGAAACTTGTAAATAGAAAGAAGAGAGTGTTAGAGGAAGATATAACTATTAGAGAAAATCTTGTAAGAAAAATTTGTGTTGTGAGAGATGAAGAACACTTCAAATAGATCATGAAGGATCTAAACACCCATCTAAGAACCAAGAAGAGAACTATTCAGATTATGGGAGGTAGTTATGAAGAAATTAACATAGAAATAGAGAAAGAAATCATTAAGGTTATGTTAGAGAATGTTGGAGAACCATCAGTTGCAGCAGAATCTAAAGATCAAGAAGAAGAAGTAGAACAAGAGGACATTCCTTCTCCTCTAGCCATAAATATTAAGGATGAAGCCATGAATGTTGAAGGAAAAAAGATCACCTTGGATAGTGATGATAACTTATTCAAGAATCTTGAAAACATTGTTGACAATTCAGCTTTTGAAGAGCAGGATAGTACTAAAGGAGAAGAGAAGAATGAAACCAAAATTGTAGAACCTAAAGTGATAGAGAAAAAAGTACCTATTCCCACTCAAGAAGAAATTAGTCTTACACCTGAGATTGGCAAGAAAACTCAGATTGGTTCTATGATTGAGAATTTGGGAAAGGAAGTAGATGATGATGATTAGATGGAATTGATCACATCTTTAAACAAGATCATCGGAAAGAACAAGAATGTAAAGAGTCTTGAAGGATGCCTGAAGGAGATTATTGATAAGTTATAAGGCATTATAACTACACAAATTTCATAAGATGACCCTCTAGAAAGAGCAAAGAAAGTGATGAATACTTTTGATGATGAGTTTACAAATTTATCTGATATAGCAAAGATGAAAGCTCAAGCAACTTATGAGGCCAAAACACTTTTGGACATTAGTTAGAATATTAGGAATGATATCAATAACCATGATATCTATATAAAGGACTCGAGAAACAATTTAGAAAGAGGAAAATCTTTGTACATTCAGTGTACAAAATCAAAGAACTTGGTAGCAGAGGAAGTTCAGAAGATGAAGATGAAGGAAGCAGAAATTGAGAATGAGACAAACCTTCTTTCAAGCCCCAATGTGAAGGTATTTGATATTGAGAAGAAAATCTACAAGATTTATGATGAAATAAGAGTTTTGCAAGATGAAAAGGATAGGAAGCTGAGGAGATTCACTCTTTTAAGAGAGCACATTTCTATAAACTTGAGCATTGTTGAAGGGAAACTGGAAGAATGTCTTTCAGCCAAGACATCTTCTCAGAAGTTTAGTTATGAGAATCTCCAAGTAGGTGAGATTGCATCTTATGGATTGTGTGCACTACTCAGTGTGGAAGATTCAATTAAGAAATCATGGGAGAAAGAGTTAGAGACCATGAAGATTAACTTTGCAGATTGTGTTGCAAGCCTACCGGCTTTGCAATATTGAATCCAGGTATAAATTTTTTGTGAACATAGTCTTAGGGGGAGTACAGTATATAGAGAGGATTCATGAAGTCATACGGACAATATATACATATTTTTTATTATGGCCACAATTTTGAAATTTTGGAGTCTAAGACTTAGCCAATTTTCTCATTTGTTGCCATCAATGACAAAGGGTGAGATTGTTGGCAATTTGGCTGAGTTGGTTACATAGATGTTGTTATTATGGCAACATATGATCTACATGAAGATCAAATAGGTCAGAAAGCTAGTATGTCAGAGTGCAATGCAAAATTGTTTGAGTATGAGACAATATGTTTTTGCTAGTGAACCCGAAGATAGTTTTGATTGGTGATGTTGATTGGAGTGAGTTCAGTGCTTGCTCACTTGAACATAGACACTATGGTGACTATTGAAGACTCACCTCAGAGTGCAAGTTAGTACGGAATGTACAGAAGAAGTTATGACAATTTTACTAAAGATAGTGTTAGGTCGTCAGGATAGAATATGAAGACAGAATTGATAAAGAGTTAAGGGATTATTTTATTTATCAAAATAATGACTTAACAATATAAAGGGACATCATGCTAGATGTTAATGCTTCAATAAAGATATTTTTTAATATGATAGCTGATTGAAAAGTTATTAATCTTAATAACTTGTATAAAGATATGTAAAGATGTAATTGTAAAAAGACAAGTAATGAATATGTGAATGTAATAGCGATAGTGAAAGAGCAGCGAAGAGATATTGATGCAAGAAGTATAAGGTTATGTACCTTGACCTATTTTTGTAATCAGTGAATATTGTATATTACTTGTTTGGGTAGTGGGCTCATCTGGTAATCACATTTTGTACTACCAACTCCTAACAGGGTTGAGGCTTCTAACAGGGCCTATAGTCCCTTAATCAGGATTGAGACACTATATGCATGTAATAGACTCCTAACAGGGTCAACACCCTTAACAAGATACTTTTGATTAGTGGATCTTTGTGGGTACCATCCCCACTAGTGTTTTCCCTTGGCCAGGGTTTCCTTGAGAACAAATAATGTGTTATGAGTTCTTTTGTTTTATTGCTATGCATGTTGTTTAGCTTTCTATGTTATGCATGCATTAAAATAATCTATTATATCCATAATTGGACAAAAGTAAAAGCTTGTAGAATATAGATTCACCCCCTCCTCTCAGTATTGCCTATTTCTAACAAAGACCCCTTACATCCCATTTTCACATATTAATACACATTGAAATAGAAAGTGTGTCTTGAGGGGTCCCATGACCCCTTAAGACCCACTTTATGGTTCTAATGTGTCTTAATGTCTCAAAATGGGTTGTAAGGGGTCTTAATGGGTTTAAGCACCCTTTACGACCCATTATGACCCATTAAGACACATTATAACCATGAAGTGTGTCTTAAGGGCTCCTATTACCCATTAAGACACACTTTATGGTTCTAATGTGTCTTAGTGTGTCAAAATGGGCCATAAGGGGTATTAATGGGTCTTAAGGGGTCATAGGACCCCTTATGACCCATTATGACCCTTTATGACCCATTAAGACACATTAGAACCATAAAGTGTATCTTAAGGGGTCATAGGACCCCTTAGAACACATTATGACTTCTTTCAACACATTATAACCATAAAGTGTGTCTTAAGGGGTTGTATGACCCCTTAAGACACACTTTATAGTTCTAATGTGTTTTAATGGGTCATAATGGATTGTAAGGGGGTGTAATGGGTAATTCAACCTCTTAGGATCCATTATGACCCATTGTGACCCATTAAAACACATTAGAACCATAATGATTTAAAAAAAGTAAAAATATTTTAACTATAATTAATAATAGTATTTTTAATATTATGATAATTTGAAAAAGTTAATATTAATTGTTACCAAAGATATAATATAACTTATAGATTAATATATTTGCAAGATGGGGGGAGCAGGAGTGGGAGCGGGAGGTTTTTTGAATTTGGGAGTAGGTTGGAAACCTATGTTGCAGGCACCGAGTGTTTATGTGGGTGCTCGTAATGGTGGCCATCAGGCAAATCAGGACATGAAAGACTCAACAAATAAGGATGGGGTCCCACATGATAGACAAAAAGATCCAGGTAAAGGGGATGCATGGGTGGTGGGGAAATCTGGTGTTCTTCCCCATCCAAACTCAAGCACGAGGGCACAGTCACGTGATCAAGAAGGGAATGCCTTGCACCACTATTGGTCAATACTACTTGGCACCAAGCCCATAGGCAAGTCATCTTTCCCAATAATAAAGGACCTATCTGATAAGGAAAATTGTAAATATGCTAATGTGATACCTGACCAACTAGTTCACCACAATATTTCTACCATGGCTCTCACTCTGGTTGGTAAATTTGTTGGGTCGAGGCCAAATATTGACATAGTAAGGGCTTTTACAAAAAAAAAAGTGGGACCTAAAGGGTCAAGTTGAAATAATAGCTATGGTGAAGGGATTTCTATCTTTTGAGTTCTCCTGGTAGGAGGACTATGCTAAGATCTTATGTACTGGAACATGGGCTATTGGAAAATCCTCTCTGGTGCTACAAAAATGGTCTCCCAACTTGGATCTTAATGATTCATTTTTTGTCCAAGATCCTGTATGGGTAAGATTACCAGAACTCACTCTGAAATTTTGGTATAAAGATGCTTTTGATGGAATAGAAAAATCCTCTCGAGAACTTCTATCGATAGACCTAATGATGGTGGCTAGGAGGTGTCTTACATATGCTAGGATTTTCTTAGGGGTAGAAGAGGGGAAAGATATGTTGGAGATTTTCTAGCAAGCTATTGCTGACTGTATGTTTTTCATTGATGACAATATATGGTAAGAAATGTGCATGGAAGCCTTATGGAGAGAGCATTGAGCATATGGTTCTTAGATATGTTATTAGCATGATATCATAGATGCAGAGGTTGATTTTGAGTGAAGATAGTAATACAGTTATTTATATCAGTAGTGTTCCTAATAGGTCCCAGGAAGAGTTTTGTATGTGATTTGAAGTACAGTTGTGATGGAGCCTTGCATGTTTATATTTATGTTTTAGACATGTGTATGATTCTATGTTCATGGATGCAGAGTTAGTTGCATGGTACAGGTTGAGTTATGATGTTTCTAGTTGCCAGTTATAGTTTCTTGAGTTTATCTGATGGAGCCAACATTGTTTATATTGTTGTAGTAGTTGCGCCTATCATTTTGATATGCGTATTTGGATTTGTATTTGGAGAAGAGTTAAGAATATTTGGTTAAGAGTGTATAACATATTTCATCATGAGCATAAAGTTTCAATTAATTTGGTGGAGGTGACTGTATGAAGTGACACGTCTACTCATATGGAGTTGTGTGGTCCTAATTTGTTATGTGTGCTTAGTATAGCTATTGGAGATGTTGTTGGAGAGTTGTATTGTTTCTCTAATATGATTTTAAGGAAGTTATAACATGCCAACTTGATTATATCATTAGGAGAAAGATACTTATAATTGGTTAGTTGTGATTGCTAAGTATGGTAGATAGTTGAAAGAGAAGAGCAGAGCAGAATGTGCAAAGTATTGAGCCATCAATAGAAGGTATATGTGAAAAAGAAGAGAGTGTATGCTATTCATTATAATTGATCAAGACAACAAGTCTAACTCATAGCTCACCAAGATCCAGATATAGTGTATATCTATTATACATAAGGTTGTGCAGCCTTCACCATTTGAGTAGTGAGCTCCCAGACAGTGTGTCCTCACCCCTAACAGGTTTAATTGTAAAAGAATCCTAAAAGGGTTTGACCTTTGACCAGGTCACTATACTTAATGCATTGTAAAGATCAACTCCTAACAGGGTTCTAAGATCTTCTAATAGGGATCATTATACTCTAGTGTAGTTTATAGTGGGTGCTAATTCCCACTGGGGTTTTTACCTATTTGGGTTTCCCCACAACCATAATTGTGGTGTTGTGCTAAGTATTCTCATATTGTGTTTATGCTTAATTTTAATGTACTTAATTGGATAAAGAATTGAATCTTGTAGATAACTAATTCACCCCCTCCCTCTTAGTTATCTCTTCGGACTATTCCTAATAATTGGTATCAGAGCCAAGTGCCTCAAAGAGAAAGTTTAATAGATTGAGGTTGATCATATGGCATTCTTTAGAAAAGAAAGTCCTAAGTTTGATGGAGAGAACTATCTAGATTGGAAGAACAAAATGACAACACATTTGCAGTGCATTGCTTTTGAGATTTTTGAAGTAGCTACTAAAGAAGTTCAGATTCCCTCTTTATCAGATCTTGCAAAGGAAGATGCAACTCTTAAGCAGAAGGATATTTTCACTCAAAATGCTATTTCTAAAGAAGCCCTTATCAGTGCCTTGTTTGACAATGAGTTTTTAGAGATCAAGAAAGTAGATAAAGCCTACAAGATATGGAATTATCTAGAAGACATATTTGAAGGAGATGTCCAATCTAAGAATGCGCATAGAAAGACATGGAAGAAAAAGTACAATACATTGGACATTCTACCTGAAGAGAACATCAGAGCATATAATCAAATAATTAATGAAGTAGTTGCAGGAATCAAAAACAATGGTGGAGAAATTTTGGAAGAAGACATAATGGATAAGTTGATGAATACTCTGACAGCAGAATATGAGAGCAAGATAAACATCCTAGATGAGAATATGTAGTTTTCAAAAGACTTCAGAAGAGAGACCTTAATCAACAAGATTTCAACATTTGAAATATTAAGTTTGAAGATAGAGCCTAAAAGTGAGACAACTTTCAAAACTTCAGTCCATGGTAAGAAATCCTTGAACACTTCTGGTAATTTTGATGATGATGATGAAGATAAAGAACTAGATGATTTCATTGCTATGATTGCTAAGAAAGATATAAAAGGAAAAGGAAAATATGAAGGTTAGTTACCATTCAAATGCTTTTCATGTAACAAGATTGGTCACTTTGCATCTAAGTGGCCTAAAAGAGTCAAGAAGTTCAAAACTAATTACATGCCTAAGTATACAAAAGAATGTTACTATGCTAGAGATGGATCATCAGATGAAGATTTGGTAGAAGATAAAATTGGATTCATTTCTATTGAAGATATGGAGAAGACTTTTGATGAGATGGATCTTGAAGATGAAAAGAAAGCTCAAGAGCTAGCATTAATTTCAAAAGAAGACATTAGAACAGACTGGATCATTGACAACACTTGTTCACATCACATGACAGGAGACAAAGATAGATTTATACATCTGCATAAGTACAAATGCGGCATGGTTAGATTTGGAGACAACACTCCTAAACCTATCATAGGTAGAGGAGCTATCACCTTGGATGGAAAGAATAATACTGATGATGTTCTATATGTTGATGGTTTACAACATAACTTACTAAGTGTTGGACAGTTTCTTGACAAAGGATATCAGTTGGAATTCAAAGACAATAAGTGCATCATTAATAACAAAGGAGTAATGATTGCATCAGGTTCAAAGATAAAAGGTAATGTTTTTTAGCTTAACTCAGAAGCAATTTATTTTGTTGCTAAAGTAGATGATAGTTGGTTATGGCACAAAAGACTATGTCACATCAATTTTGACAACATAGTAAAGATAAGGAATGTAAAGGCAGTAGAGACCTTCCTAGCATTGCAAAATCAGTTGATATAATATGCAAGGAATGTGTGATGGGAAAACATGTGATGAATTCATTCAAAAGAAAGCATAACTTGGTAGAGAACAAATATGATCTAGTGCATACAGACCTATGCGTACCAACTCAAACAAGATCATACTATGGTGAAAGCTTCTTTATTTTGTTTGTTGATGATTATTCTAGAATGATGTGGGTTGTGTTCTTGAAAGACAAATATGAATCATTTGAGAAGTTCAAAATATTCAAATCTAAAGTTGAAAATGACTCTGGATTAAAGATTAAATGTCTGAGATCAGATAGAGGAGGAGAATTCACCTCTAACAGATTTTATGAGTATTGTGAAGAACATGAGATAAAGAGATAGCTAAGTGTACCTAGAACCCCTTAGAAGAATGGAATTCCAAAAAGGAGAAATAGGATCATACTTGACACAGCACGCACCATCATGATTGAAGGAAAAGTTGCACACACCTATTGGAGAGATGCAGTCAATACTACAGTCTATACTATCAATAGAATCCAATTAAGACTAGGCGCAGACAAGACACCTTATGATCTATGGTCTGGGAATGTACCTACAGTAAAATACTTTAGAATCTTTAGAAGCAAGTGCTACATCAAGAGAGATGAAGCTATTGGAAAGTTTGATTCAAGAAGCGATGAAGGTATTTTTCTTCATTACTCCACTAAAAGAAAATCTTATAGATGTTTTAACTTAATATTGAAGAAGATTATTGAAAGTTATCATGTAGATATTGATGAAATTGTTATGATTCAAGAAAGATATCATGATTATGCACCTATGATTGAAGAAGAACCTAGTCCTATGAATAGAGAAACAAGTGTTGATGAAATGTTTGATAGCATTGATGTATTATTCAATGACCCTGAAATGAGTGAAGAAGAATCACAGAAGACAGATGAGAGAGTCACACCTAATGTTCTTGAATTCACATCTAGATACCATTAAAAGGAAGATGTTAGTGGATATCATAACAACAAAGTCATGACAAGATCAAAAGAAAAGAGTTGATCAATAGCTGATGAAGTGGTATGTTTACTTTCATAAATTGAACCTTTAAGTGTTGAAGATGCATGCAATGATTCATATTGGCATGAAGCAATGAAAGAAGAGATAGATTAGATAGTTAAGAATGATACATGGGAATTGGTCCCTAGACCTAGTGATAAGAATGTGATTGGAACCAAGTGGATATTCAAAAACAAGATGAATGAAGATGGCACAGTAGTAAGGAACAAAGAAAGACTAGTATGTAAAGGATTGCACAGAGAGAAGGAATTGATTATTATCATACATTTTCCCATGTAAGTAGATTGGAAGCCATAAAGTTATTTCTACCCTATGCTACATTCAAAGACTTTAAAGTATATCAAATGGATGTCAAGTAAACATTCTTGAATGGAGAGTTAAAGGAAGAAGTATACATAGAGCATCTTGAAGGATTTACCTTATCAGACAAACTTGATATGGTATGTAGATTGAAGAAAGACCTCTACGAACTTAATAAATCCTCTAGAGCATGGTATGAAAGATTAGATGGTTACTTCACTAAGATCAAATTAGAGAAAGGACCAACAACTTGTAACTTATTCATAAGAGAGACACTTGATGGACTATTACTACTAGCTATTTTTGTTGATGACATTATTTTTTGTGGTAATGACAAGCTTAGTGCAAAATTTTCTAAAGAGATGCAGAGTGAATTTGAAATGAGCATGATTGGACCTATCAAGTACTTTTTGGGACTAAATGTACAGTAGACAAACAAATGTATTTTCATTAATGAGTCTAAGTATGTGAAAGAGATATTGAAGAAGTTCAAGATGGATGCTTGCAAGCCAGTAAGTACCCCTATTATAATAGGATGCAAGATTTCAAAAGAAGATGATTCTACAATAGTAGACACAACCCTCTATAAGTCTATGATTGGTAAACTCATATATCTTACTCAATCTAGACCTAATATTTCTAATGCAGTTGGTATAGTTGGAAGATTTGCAGTAGAACCTAAACAAAGTCATCTTATGGCAATAGAGAGGATATTAAGATATTATAAAGGAACTATTGACTATGGTTTATGGTATCCTAATTCAAAAAATGTAGAACTTCATGTGTATACAGATGTAGATTGGGTAGGTTGTGTGGATGATAGAAAGAGTACCTTAGGAGGAGCAATATTTCTTGGAGATAGGGTTGTTACTTGGAAAAGCAAGAAGAAAAATTGTATTTCTCAATCCACGGTAGAAGTAGAGTATGTAGCAGTAGCATTAAATTATTCTACACTTGTGTAGATCAAGAAGATGACAAAATATTTTGGAATTCATATTAATTATCCTATTGTTATTCATTGTTTTAACACTAGCACTCTCAATATGTCAAAGAACCTTATGATGCACGCAAAGACAAAACAAATTGGGATAAAATATCACTTCCTAAGAGAGAAAGTTGTAGGGAAAGAAGTAAAATTAGACTATGTGAGCACAAAAGAATAGCTAGCAGACATATTCACAAAGCCTTTACCGAAGGATACATTTGAGTATCTCAGGGAGAAGCAGGGAGTAATTCCCTTCCCTGAATCTGATTAGAGTTTATAGGAGTGCATCAGTCCTCAGTGAGTGATGAATGGTTGACTACTCTACTTCAGGATTTGTACCGATGCTTATTTATTTTGGTGCCCTGTTTGATTGATGTCAAAGGGGGAGTGAGTATATAGTCATGAAAAAAAAAAAGTTTTTTTATCTAGAAAGGGGGAGTATGTTCTAAAAAGGGGGAGTAAGTATTAGTAAGGAGTATATAGCAGTTGATATTCAGAGAATTTAGCAGTAGTTGGAGGATTCATCCTTGGGGGAGTTTTGTTGAGGAAATGGAGAATGTTATAAAATAATTATACATTTGGATTGGTGGTGTTTTTCATTCCATATGTTGCCATCAATACCAAAGGGGGAGATTATTGGAGATTTTCCAGCAAGATAGTGTTGACTATATGTTTTTCATTGATGACAACATATGGTAAGCAGTGTGTGTGGAAGCCTTATGGAGAGAGATTTGAGCATATGGTTCTTAATATGTTATCAACATGATATCATAGACATAGAGGTTGATTCTGAGTGAAGACAATAATACAACTTTTTATATCAGTAGTGTTCCTGACAGGTCCCAGGAAGAGTTATGTATGTGATTTGCAGTACGGTTGTGATGGAGCCTTGCACATTTATATTTATGTTGTAGACATGTGTATGATACTATGTTCATGGACACAGAGTCATTTGTGTAGTACAAGTTGAGTTATGATGTTTCCACTTTCCAGTTATAGTTCCTGAGTTTATTTGATGGAGCCGACATTATTTATATTGTTGTAATATTTACACCTATCATTTTGATATACATGTTTGGATTCATATTTGGAGAAGAGTTAAGAATGTTTGGTTAAGAGAGCATAATGTATTCCAGCATGAGAATAAATTTTCAATTAATTTGATGGAGCCGACTGTGTGAAGTGATGCGTATACTCATATGTAGTTGCGCGGTCCTAATTTATGTTGTGTTCTTAGTATAGCCATTGGAGATGTTGTTGGAGAGTTTTATTATTTCTCTAATATTATTTCAAGGAATTTCTAATAGGTTGACTTGATTATATCATTTGGAGAAAGATACTTATAGTCGGTCAGTTGTGATCGCTAAGTATGGTAGATAGTTGAAAGAGAAGAGCAGAGCAGAAGGTGCAAAGTATTGAGCCATCAGTAGAAGGTCTATGTGATAAAAAAGAGAGTGTATGCTATTCATTAGAACTGATCAAGATAGTAAGTCCAAATCATAGTTCACCAAGATCCAGATATAGTGTATATCTATTATACAGAAGGTTGCAGCCTTCACCATTTGAGCGGTGAGCTCCTGGATAGTGGGTCCTCACCCCTAACAGGGTTAATTGTAAAAGACTCCTAATAGGGTCTAACCTTTGACCAAGTCATTGTACTTAATGCATTGTATAGATCAACTCATAACAGGGTTCTAAGATCCTCTAACATGGATCGTTATACTTTAGTGCATTTTATAGGTGATGCTAATTCCCACCGGGGTTTTTACCTATTTGGGTTTCCCCACAACCAAAATTGTGGTGTTGTGTTAAGTGTTCTCATATTGTGTTTATGCTTAGTGTTAATTTGTACTTAATTGGATAAAGAATTGAATCTTGTAGATAACTGATTCACACCCTTCCCCCCTCTCAATTATCTCTTGGGAGTATTCCTAACAAGATATGCCAAAGATCATAGAGATTCATTCAAAATTGGGAAAAAAGATTGCAGAAACTGGTTTATGAAAGTGTGCCATTTGCTTGTTTCCACTGCAAGAGAGTTGGACACTATGTCAAAACATGTCCTATTCTCTTGGCATTGGATAAAGCCAAGAAGGCCCAAAGGAAAGTAGGAAAGACCAAGGACCATGTTCTGGTAGGTTCAACAAAGGAAAAAAATTAGAAGTTCCAAGAGGGGATCAAGGCAAACATCAACAAAGTTTGGTAGAAAAAGGACTCCACTTCAGTGACCCCTGAAATGAATAAGATCCAAGAGGCAATGGTAGAGAATAATAATAAATGTATTGTGGAGAACTCCTTGCATTAGAATGAAAATTTTTTGTACAGGGAGGAGTTTCTTCCCTCAGTTGGGCCTGAAAATGCTTTGGAAAATAACAACCTACAACAAGCCTCAGGAGAGGATAGAGCCATGGAAGAGCTGAGATTTGTTGAAGGAGGAGAGTCTTGCCCTATTGCCTATGAGATGGACCACTTCTCCTCTATACCATACTCCCTAGAACCATCTTTGGAGGATGGAATGTTCATTCCTAGGAAGTACATGTTGATGGGTGTATCCTCTTAAGAATCAAACCCTAATCATAGTACATAGCTTGTACCTCTTGGACAGGTTATCAAGATGGAAGAATTGCTAAAATTGGTGTCCCTAGGGAAACTTACAAGAATGGAAGAACTCTTCACAAAATACAAAGAAGGGGTGGAGGGAGAGTAGACTAATATTTAGAAGAAGAATAAATCAAACAACGGGGATCCCTCCCTGGTCTCTCCTATAGAAACTAGGAGCAAGAATAAAGTTGATGTAGGGGCCAAATCAAAAACTCTAGGGAGAAAGAAAGTGAGCTAGGTCCAACAAGAATAAGCCAACAAGAACATAGTAAATGGAACCCAAAAGACCATCCATGTACACATCCAAAAATAAATGAAGCTAATCTCATGGAATATTTGTGGGCTTAATGGCTCACATAAGAAGGATGTTATTAGGAGCATGATAAGGGATCCTAGACTAGATATTATATTAATCTAGGAAACTAAGATGAAGAATGAAAAACTATAGTGTATTAGATTTTGTAAAACTATGGATATGATTGTAACTAGCTCTGATGGAGCCACCAGAAGTCTGATGACTATGTGGAACTCCTCTCACCTGAAGTTATCCACGAAGAAGGTAACTTGCTTCTTCTGAATTTCACTAGAATTAAGGACAATGATAGTTGGTATGTCATGAATATGTATGCCCCTAATTCTAAAAAAGGTAGAAGATCTTACTGGGAAAAACTTAGAGGCATAATGTCTATGTGTGATCTCTCTAAGGGGATTATTATGGGGGATTTTAATACCCCCCTTAAAGAAGGGGAAAAATAAGGAGGTTTCACTCCTAAATTGAAAAGTAGGCAAGATCTCATGGACTTCATAAACAACCAGTCCTTCTTAGATGTGGACCTACAAGGCGTGAACTTTACCTAGTCCAACAAGATATTTGGGAGTGAGTGCATCCAAGTCTAGCTAGAATGAGCCTTGATTACTATTGATTGGTTGAATTCCTACAACTAAAATTTATCTATTTTGGTGAGATTGGTTCAAATCAATCACCCCTATCTCTTTCTCTAGACCTTCTTACAAAGAAAAGGAACTTCCCCTTCAAATTTGATAATATGTGGACCACTCATCCTAATCTGACTAAAAAATTTAAGGAATGGTGGAGTATTGACATTAAGGGCTCGGCTATGTTTGGGGTGGCTAAAAAACTTAGAAAAATTAATGTTAATATCAAGCAATGGAACAAGAAAGATTTTGGAAATATCTTTTCTTCTAAAGAAAAGGCTATCACGGATCTAAATCTAGTCCAAGAGGAAATCCATAGAGAGGGGTATGATGAAGATAGTTTGCACAAAGAGAAAAATATTCTATCAGAGTACCACAATGTTATAGGGAAGGAAGAAATTTTATGGAAGCAGAGATTAAGGTCTATTTGGTTAAGGGAGGGGGACCAAAAAACTAGGTTCTTCCACTTGTCTACTATGAAACA
The DNA here is from genome assembly GCA_027943335.1 of Chamaecyparis obtusa. Taxonomy (NCBI): domain Eukaryota; kingdom Viridiplantae; phylum Streptophyta; class Pinopsida; order Cupressales; family Cupressaceae; genus Chamaecyparis; species Chamaecyparis obtusa. Next base: position 1,836,082 of record BSBK01000451.1, on the reverse strand, counting down.
TAGGGCTGCTAACATAATCAATAGTATAAAGAGGGGGGATCATTTATTGGAGGAGGACAAGGATATTGCTAATGAAGCTATTCTTTTTTTCTCATCCCTTCTTTCCAAAGACCATGAGCTCTCTAAGGAGGATCAGGATATCCTCTTAGGAAATATACCCAAAATCATTTCCAAAGATCAAAACAAAGTTTTATGTTCTATTCCAAAGATGGAAGAATTAAAGAAGACTTGCAGTCTCTCCCTAGAGATAAAGCCCTAGGACTGGACGGATTCTCGATGTTCTTCTTCCAAATATTTTGGAAAGTGGTTAAATTTGATGTTGTCAAAGCGTTGCAAGACTTTTTTGGATCAAAAAACCTTCTCAAAGAACTTAATGCTACTTTCTTGGTTCTCAACCCCAAAGTCCTAGGGGCGGACTCTGTGGAGTTCTTCAGACCCATAATTTTGTGCAATTCTTTCTACAAGATAATCTCTAAAGTCATCACCATCAGATTTCTCAAGGTGCTCCCTTCTATCATTGCTCACCAATAGTCTAGATTTGTGCCAAGTAGAAAAATTCTAAATTCCATCATGGCGGTGTGTGAAGTGATCCATTCCCTAGATGCTAGTGAGAGGGAAGGATTCCTTCTCAAGCTTGATTTTTCCAAGGCCTATGATCGTGTTGATTGGCCTTTCTTGTTAAGATTTCTTGGACCTTTTGGTTTTAACTTGAACACTTGCAAGATCATTCATCAACTCATTTCTACTCCTTTTCTAGTGGTCCTAGTCAATGGTTCCCCATCGGCTTTTTTCAAGTCTTCTAGGGGTTTGAGGCAAGGAGACCCACTATCTCCCATTCTCTTCATAATTCTAGCTCAGTGCCTTGGGAGACTAATATCAGCTAAAAGGAGGAATGGGGAGTTGAAAGGTATCAAACTATCATTTGGAAACATTTTCTTCTCTCACCAGCACTTCATTGATGACACCATCTTAGGTGGGGAGACTTCAGTGAGTGAAGTCAGAGTGGTGAAGAACTTTCTTAATTCTTACACTAGGGCTACTGGTCACTCCATTAATTGGCCTAAGAGCTCTATCTTCTTCATCAACACTCCTGAGGAAAGATAGAGGAGAATAGAGGATATCTTGGGTTGTAGAATTGACACTCTTCCTTCAAATTATTTGGGTCTTCCTTTAGACGTCAAGCCTCATAAAGCTTTCTGGAAAAAACTCACTGATAGATTCAACAAGAAACTAGAAGGTTGGAAGGGGATCACACTCAGTCAAGCAGGAAAGATCCAACTAGTTAAATCTACTCTACAAAAGCTTCCTACCTATGCTTTAAGTTTCTTTTCGATACCTGCAAAAATTGTGGAGATGATGGAAAAAAATTAGAGAAGATTTCTTTGGTCAGGGATACAAGAGCACAAGAGACTCCCTCTGATATCTTGGGACAAAGTTTTTCTTCCTAAAAGTGTTGGAGGATTAGGGATAAGGAGAATTAGACCTTTAAACAAAGCTCTCCAAGCGTAATAGATATGACATATTTTCAATGGTAAGGGGAAGTGGCAAGATAGATTTGAAGATAAGTATCTTTCCAATAACTCCATTAATCATTCATTTTTTTGGTTGTAATGATATTCTGAAAGGATCTTACAATTGTAATGGTCTCCTCAATGCTAAGGATATCGCCAACTCTAAAGAAAAATGGAAAATTGGTAATTGTCAAACCATAAACTTCTGGAATGACAATTAGCTCTAGTTGGGACCCCTGAGGGACTATGAGCCTTTCAATATCTGGATGGATGAGTGTATCCAACAATTTGGTTCTTGGGTCTATAATTATAGAGAGGGTAATTCTCGGGTGAACCTATCCTCTCTCTCTCTCAGGATCTAAATCCTATCATGATTATTCTAAATGCGGTTTCCCTCTCCCCTTCTTAGGATATCTTGATTTGGGATGGATCCCCCAATGGGGCTTTCTTAGTGGCTTCTTCCTACTCTATCCAAATCCATCAAGAAGCCAAGCCTATTTGGTCCAAAGCCTAGTACCTTGGCCTTATTCCCAAAATCAATGTCTTCTTCTGGATTTTGCTTCAGAATCACATCCTCACTCCTGATAATCTTTTGAAGAGAGGTATCCCAATCCCCAATAGGTGTGTGCTTTGTAAATTTCAAGCGGAGTCTATGGACCACCTATTCATTCATTGCCCTTATTTTAATAAGGTCTGGCAGTTTGTCCTTACTACTTTTTGGATGCAATGGTGCTTTCCATCCTCTATCTAGGAACTTCTTTCCCAATGGTCCCTACCTTTTAAGAATAGTGATCTTCATAAATTCTACTCCTGGGCTCTCCAAAACCTCTACTAGGGTGTGTGGAAAGAGCTTAACAATCATATCTTTGGGGATTTTTGTGCTCCTCCCAAAATCATTTTTGAAAAGATCCACCATGCTTTAAAATAAAAGTTTGTTATGTATGGTGGTACTAACCCTTTTGCAAGAAAAGACTAGAATGGTGACCCAAATAAGAACAAAAACAAAAGACAAACATGCACCTATAGCTATCCCCCAGAAGGCTGCTCTAAGGCTAACTTTGATGGTGCCACTAAGGGAAATCCAGGAAAGATGGGAAGTAGTGGTGTGATTAGAAACTGCTACGAAATGGGTATTATTGTTGTTATCCTTCCTCTTAGCACCCAATCTAACCACTATGTAGAAGCTATTATGTGACCCTTTAAGTCACCAAATTAGACCATGATATTGGGATTAAAAACCTCTAGCTGGAAGGAGACTCTAGCAATATCATAAATTATATAAACAATTTACATCCCCTATCATGGACTATAGCCAATATGATTGAAGAAACTCACAATCTTTTGAACAACTTTGAGAATGTACACATATCCCACATGTATAGGGAAGAAAACCAAGTTTTTGACTAGTTTGCCAACTTGGCAGTTAAAAGAGACACTATGATCAGATGTCTAGACGGTAGAGATCTCCCATGCGAGGTGAAGGATTTAGTCTAAAAGGACAAAATACGAGGAAAGGAGGGAATTAAAATAAGAAATCATGAAAGTTAATGTTTCTTTTTGGATGTTCTTTCCCATAAATGGGAAGTACTAGAATTGAAGGAAGGGTAATTATTCTAAGTCCTATTTGCATGCTTTTTGGGTGCCTATTTAAAAAGTTAAAACCTACCTTTTATGGCATATTAGTAGAAAGATCTGGAACACCCTAGCGAGAAAGCATTTGAACAACTACAATCTGTCACACCAAAGCACTTGTTTGAGCCATAATTTTTCTATGGGAGGTGAAAAACACATAAGAGAGCCCTCAAATGATTGTGAGAAATGGAGTAGACATAATACAGTTTGGAATTCCCTATCGAAAGGGGGAATTTCAACCTTTATTGAAAAGATCCATGGCGGCAAGCCAATGGTGATCAAAATGTTTGTGAAAATCTAGAATGAGGGTAGTGTGGTGATTGACGGGAGGAATTTCATGGTCACTAAGGAAGTTATCTCTAATGTTACTAGTATCCCCATTGTGGCAAGAAATTTTATAGGGACCATAAAATTTTGGATTCTGCGGTCAATGATTTTGTGAGGGATGAGGAAGAGAAGAAAGCTCTCACCAAAGTTGGCACTTACTATCAACCTGAAGGGATTAAAATGTTGAGGCTATTTGTCCTAAGGGCTCTCATCTCTTATGCCACGCTTGACACCAAGTTTGATAGGATTAGAACCTACCATTTCATCCTCATGAACCACTTTAGACATAGTATGCAATTTTCTATCCCTTTCTACTTATACGCTTCCATCAATGATAATATAAATGGCTTTAGAAATAAGGATATTGCTAATCCTACTCTTCATGAGGGGTTATTACTCTTGATTTATGAGTACTTTAAATCCCATATTATGGAGAAGGAAGTTGCTAAAAAAGAGGACAGAGTGGACATGTCTAGCTCTGACTATGTCCCCTCAGACACTAAATACAGTGGGGGTTTGCGCTCGGAGGATAAGGAGTATTGTGACAAAAAAATAAGATTCATACTTCTTCCTCTAAGAAGAGAACCGCTAGTAACAACACTGTCAAAAAAGAGAAAGCGGTGACACCTTCCAAAAAATAGGCTAGAACTGTAATCTCTTCTAAGGAGGAGTACAATGAAAATGAGAAAGGGATGAATACATATAATGAGGAGGAGTTTTCCAGTGGAAAAGGAAAAAATAAAAGGGAGACTACTATGGAGAGGTACTCAAACAAAAAGATCAAGAATAGGGGTGAAATCTCAAGTTGGTTGTTTCCTGATGATAGGGCCAAGATTCATAGGAATAACCCCCCTACTAGCTCTTGTGATAAGGCTCAAGACAACCACCAAGATGAGCTTGAAGGTAATTACTAGGATGACCCCTCTCCCCAATTCTTTCATCCCCAAAACTTGGTAGATGAGAAGAGCTAGAATAATGAGGATTTTTGTTGCAATGTGTCAGTGAAGGGGAGGAAAGTGTGGCGTAGCTTTAATGTTAACACTACTAAGATGGGGACTATTAGGGAAGCCATTAACCCCAAAGTTATCAAGGGTGAGGATGGTAGGATACAACTGGAGGATTTAATTGACCTGAATCTAATGGTCCTTAGTGATAACATGAGGGAAATGGAGCTTAACCTCCTCAACAACACCAAGAACATCATGCTAGATGATTTTACGTCTATCAAATGGATTTTCCATGAGGTAGGGGGTATTCAAGAATAGAGTGAATGGGACTGACAACAAAAATGATGGCAACATGATTGAGGATTATAAGAGGCTGGAAACTAGGATTATTAAAATGGAGGAAAAATTGTTGAGCCTTGAGGACACTCTCAAAGGCATCGTGGATAAGAGCTTCAGCATCCCGAGAGCCTCTAATGAGAATATCAAGATGCTCATTTTGAAAATGGAAGAAAATCCAGGAGGGAAAGATGTGGTGAACACTAAAGAGGACAAAGAGAAGAAGCCTATTGATGGACCTGGGAAGAGGACTAGGGCTAGATCAAAGAAGAATTTGGAGCATAAAGATTCCATGGATCTCCACAAGATAAAGGAGGTTGCTGATAAATTGGAGATCCTTGAGTCCAAAGCAGCTAGCCTGCTTAGGAAAATTCTTGACTGTTCTCCCTGGTTCTACTGGCTACCCCTATGTGTTGTTTTCTTTTTTGTCGATTATGTCTATTTTGCTTTTACTTTTGGCCCTAGTAGTGGCCTATTTTTCTCTTTGATCCTGTAGCTTTTTGTTTGGACTTATGTTCCTATCTTACACTTTGTATTGGGTTTCAGGCACCTTGTAAAACCTATTTTACTTAATCAAAAAACTTATAGATTAATATTTCCACATATACTAATAATTATAAAATTTATTTAGTATTAACATATAAATTAAATATGCTAATTAATAAATTTAATAATTATATTCTTGGGGAGTGACTTTTTCCTCCCCTTTACTTTTATAGGCTTTTTAAAACCCTAAATTTAATTATGTTTTTCAATACTAATTCTTTAGATAATAAAAGGATACATTTTTAGTCTTTTTTTTGTTGTACAACATGTCTCAATAAAATTAATAAATTTAAACATTCTCTATCATGTGGCTATTGACATTTATTGTTATTAAAATTTTCTATGGACTCAACATTGTCTGCAATTAGGATTTAACATTATTTTATTGAGGACTTGACAAGAAAATAGCAGCATCGCCAAAAAGGCCACTTGGAACCCTTTGTTTCTACCAAAGATTTTAGAATTATTTGTTTCATTCTTTCATTTTTTTCCCATACGAATGTGCCATTTCAAAAAGGTGTTTTTTGGATTGCAGGCAAAACAATTGTAGGTAACCATGACTGCAATTTTAAATCTAGGGACAAAAGAATTTGTTTGTTATGTACAATACCCTCTCTTAATGTGTCTTAATGTGTCGTAAGGGGTTCTTAAACTATTTAGGACCCATTATGACCCCTTACGACCCATTATGACCTATGAAGACACATTATAACTATAAAGTGTGTCTTAAGGGGTCATAGGACCCCTTAAGACACACTTTATGGGTCATAACAGGTTTAAGTACCTCTTATGACCCAGTATGACACATTAATACACATTAGAACCATTAATTATGTCTTAAGGGGTCCTATGACCCCTTAAGACACACTTAATGGTTCTAATGTGTCTTAATGTTTTGAAATGGGTTGTAAGGGGTCGTAGGTCCTAAGGGGTCTAAGGACCCCTTACAACGCATTAAGACACATGCTTTTATTTACATTTTTTTTCTCTTATGTATGTCAGTTTAAGACATCCCTTTATGTATATGCTTTATGTGTACATGCTTTTAGCTTATGAGATTTAAATACAATAATTGATTTTAACTACATATATGAAATGTAAATTAATTAAACATTAATTGCATTTTAACTGACATGTACATGAAAAATATACATATGGCATGAACATGTACATAAAATAAGTCTACTTAATGAACACATAAGAATTCATAACATGAACATGTATGCTTTGAAGGTTCAATTAAGTATGTTCTTATAAAAATTTTATATGTTCTTATGTATGCACTTCTATGTCTTTTGTTATGTACATGCTTAAATATGTACGTCTCCTTTTAAGACATTAGTGAGAATAAAATACTTTCATGTAGATGATTTTAACTTATGACACTTTGTTAGAATTTATAATTTTTCCTTGGTTGTTTTATTTAATTTGAGGATAAACCAAGGTGTCCTCCTTTTATTTAATTTTAGGATATTCCTAGAGGAATATCTACATGTAATTTTGTCCTCTAGTCCAAGTGGGAGGACAACTCATTTCTTGTAATTTCTTTAATAAGGAAATTAGTTTATTCCTCCTTATGAGGATGCTCACACTTGACACACACTTCGTATGAATGTGACATTCATTCACATGGGAGTTACATGCAAACTCCTTTACTCATATCTTCTTGAGAGATACTTCTCCACACACTTGACACAATTTTTCTCACATGCCTACACACAATTTTCTCTTCTCTTGACATATTAGTTCTCTCATTATTGTATTGAGCTTATTTCTCCTTTCCTATCTCTCTCTCTCTTTAGGATTTTCTTGCCTCATTCATAATACACAAAGGGATTTTTCTTTGTTTTTCTCCTTTCAAAAATCTCTTGGCTCTTTGTTGGGATTCTTGGAGCATCTTCATGTTTTGGTGATTGATCTTGAAACTTTATCTCATATTTGGCTTATGGTAAATTCCTTCTTGCACTTAATTTTCTTGGATTATTTCATGAAATTATTTTCATTCTTTTAATACTTCTAACATGGTATCAGAGAAAGTTTAATCCTTGTTTAAGTGTTTTGTAGGAAGGTGCCATTCGAAGGAGAAAGTCTCCTCTCGTATCTTTTTTTTTCTAACTTGTTACAACTCTAACTTGTTTCTTTTATAAATTTTTTCTCTCTAACCCTCTTTGGAAGGCTTGCCACCAGAGAGTACCTTTTAGCTTTTTTGGGGGTTTGGTCGGTTCATCAACAAACCTAGCTCAACTTATTCATTTCAAGTATTTTTGCAAGATCTAATCTCAGCCTCAGTCGGGAAACTGCAAGGCTTTCTTTTCAAGTTTTTTAAAATCTAATATTTCTTGTAGGTTTCATCTAACTATTCATTTTTAGTTTTCTAAAAAACTTTGTGCATGCTGGCTACTTCATTTTGTTGCAGGCCTAACTCCATATTTTTGGTTGATCTAATCTCTTCTTGCAAGTTCTATTAAAACATTATATCACAATCTGCATTAAACATTAAACTTTGGCTAGTTTTTGTTGTTTCAAATTTCATTATCATTACATTTTATTATACTATTTAAATATTATTTTTATCTATTGTTCAAATTCATTCAACTATTGTTTAAATTCACATAAATATAATACTTTGTTTAATTCATATTATATCAATTTATATTACTTTTGATGTTGCACAACCTTCGTAGCATTGTGCGCAACCTTCATAGTATTTGACAGTAAATTTAGCTCTTCCTTTTTTCCCTCCAATCCTGTGCTCACCCTGCTTGAACTACTCCTTGCATAAGGTTCCACCTTGGCTGCCTTGCATGGCCTGCCTTGCGCACTCCTCCTGTCTCATAGCTATCTCTTCCTATTTTTGATAGTCATCCCCATTTCTTTATCTTCATTCAAAAGGGAGGGTCTCTCCCTTACGCCTTGCAAACATAGGCAATGGTACATTCAAAATTTCAAGGTGTTTTCTATCTCTGAACTGTCATCAACTCCAACCTCAAACTCTCTTGAACTAGACTTTCTAGTGAAAAAGATTACTGGAAAGGAATTAAATGATCTCTTGAAATCTATTAGAACAAATCCTTGTACTTTTAAATTACTTTGGCAAGGAAAGGCCCATCTCCATAGCCTTTTGTGGAAGTATCAGTAGGTAAGGCTATTAGGAATAGTCCCAAGAGATAACTGAGAGGGGGGGTGAATCAGTTATCTACAAGTTTCAATTCTTTATCCAATTAAGTATACTTAAACATAAAGCATAAACACAATGAAAGAACACTTGAACACAATGCCAATATTTTTCTTATGAGGAAACCCAAATAGGTAAAAACCCTGGTGGGAATTGACACCCATTAATAATATGCACTAGTATTTTATGATCCTTGTTAAAAGATCCCTAACCCTGTTAGGAGTTGCTTTACAATATATTTAGTACAGTGACTTGGTAATGGGTTAGACCCTATTAGGAGTCTTTTACAATTAACCCTATTAGGGGTGAGGACGCATTGTCCGAGAGCACACTGCCCAAAGGGGTGAAGGCTACAACATTCTGAATAACAAATACACACTATATCTAGATCTTGGTGAACTGCGCTTTGACCTGCTATCTAGATCAATTCAAATGTATAGCATAAACTCTTCATTTGGTCACAAAGACCTTCTGCTGATGGCTCAACACTTTGCACACTCTACCCTACTCTTCAAAACAACTATGAACCATACTTTTGCAATCACAAATGACTGCCTATAAATATCTTTCCTCTAAATGATATAATCAAGTTGGCCTATTAGAACCACCTTGAAATCATATTAGAGAAACCATAACATACTCCAATAATAATTCTGTCAGCTCTACTAAGCATGCAACACAATCTAGGACCTGTCCAATATTAATAAATGTAGACACGCGTTACACACTTTCAACTATACCAAAGTAACTAAAACTTTCTCCTCAAGATGAATTACATCATGTGCTCTTAACCGAACATTTTTAACTCTTCTCCAATATATAATCCAAGAGCCCATATCAAAATGATAAGCACAACTCCTGAACCAATACAATCTCTATTGATTCTTCTGAATAAACATAGGAAACTGCTACTAGTGAATAGTGACTACATAACTTCACTTCTACTGATCATCAGACTCTGTGTCCATGATTGTAACACCACTAACATGTCTTCATCACATATCCAAAGGAACAAGGCTTCATGATGATTGTATGGATAATCACTCACAAAATACTACATGTAACTATTTCAAGAACACTGGTGACACAACCTACTGGATAATTGTTTGTACTAATAGTTAACCTATGCATCCATGATATCAAGCTGATAACATTTTCATGCTACATATGCTCAAAGCTAATTGCATAAGTTTTCAATGCATGCTAATTACCATATGTTGTCATCAATGACAAACATACAGTCAGCACTGGCTTGCTGGTAAATCTCCAACAATCTCCCCCTTTGGCATTGATGGCAACATATGGAATGAAAAACACCACCAACCCAAATGAGAAATTATTTTATAACATTCTCCATTTCCTCATCAAAAATCCCCCAAGGATGAATCCTCCATCTATTGTAATATTCTTCAATATTCTCCATTTTCTTAACTAAACTATTTTCATGACTGAATGTTGCTCCCCCTTAGTATATTACTCCTTCTTTTACTTCTATTTTTCATGACTATATATTACTCCCCCTTTGACATCAATGGAAAAGGGTTCCATTCTATTTAAGCAATGGTACTACTCTTGGGGTAGAGTAGTCAACCTTCCATCAGTCCCTAAGGACTGATGCTTTTTCTTCTTTCTTCTAAGCAGAATCAGGGAAGGGAATTACTCCCAAATTCTCCCTGAGATACTCAAAAGTATCCTTTGGCAAGGGCTTTTTGAATATGTCTGCTCACTAATCTTTAGTACTCACATAGTCCAACTTGACTTCTTTCTCTACCACTTTGTCTCTTAGGAAGTGATACTTGATCTCAATGTGTTTTGTTTTTGCATGCATCACAGGGTTCTTTGACATATTGATAGTGCTAGTGTTATCACAATGAATAACAATATGATAGTCAATCTAAATTCCAAAATCCTTTATCATTTCTTTATCGAAATAATTGTAGAAGAATTCAAGGCTGCTACAACATACTCTGCTTTTGTTGTTGACTCAGAGATACAATTTTTCTTCTTGCTTGTCCAAGTGACAAGTCTGTCACCAAGAAACATTGCTCCTCCCGATGTACTCTTTCTATCATCAACGCATCCTACCCAATCTGCATCAGTGTATACATGAAGCTCAACATTTTCTAAATTAGGATACCATAGACCATAATCTATAGTGCCTTGAAAGTATTTTAATATTCTTTTTACTACCATGAGGTGACTTTGTTGAGGTTCTACTGCAAATCTTCCAACTATGCCAACTGCATTGGAAATATCTGGTCTAGTTTGAGTAAGATAAATAAGTTTTCCAATCATAGACTTGTATAATGTTATATCTACTATTGGTGAGTCATCTTCTTTTGTAAGCTTACATCCTATTATCATAGGTGTACCTACTGGCTTGCAATCATCCATCTTAAATTTCTTTAATATCTCTTTTACATATTTTGACTGATTAATGAAAATACCCTTTTTTGTCTACTGCACATTTAATCCCAAAAAGTATTTGATAGGTACAATCATGCTCATCTCAAACTCACTCTGTATCTCCTTAGAAAATTTAGCACTAAGTTTGTCATTACCTCCAATGATAATGTCATCAACAAATATAGCTACAAGTTGCAATCCTTCAGATGTCTCTCTTATGAATAGATTACAATCTGCTGCTCCTTTCTTGAATCCAATTTTAGTAAGATATCCATCAAGCTCTCATACCTATTATGTATGTGGAGCCTAATCAGACTCAGGTTCTTTTGGTGTGATTTCCCCCCTGAATTATCTATGGGGTCAAGGGGCAGAGCCCCTTGCAGGGTCAGCCATCAATTTTCTATTAGTCAGAGTATTTTTTGCCCTAATTTCATTATGTCAAAAATACTTGTAAAAAGGGCTTAGGATTTGAGATTTATGTATGAGGTATTTTGTAGCTTCATGTGGCGGTATTGAGTTGCAAGTTTCAGATTGTAATCATTGGATAATAATAAAGATATTGGACTCACTGTTGGTGGACATAACCTAGGGATTGGGTGAACCACGTTAAACATTGTGTTATTGTTTTCTCTTCTGTGTGTTAATATTTTCATTTTTATGCTTATTATTCTAATAATACCATGCTCTAGGGGCTTGCTTAAGTCCATAGAGGACTTTCTTCAACATGCATACCATATCAGGTCTATTTGATAGGGTGAATCCTTCTGGCTGCTCAATGTATACTTATTCTTTTAGCTCTCCATTCAAGAATGCTGACTTGACATCCATCTAATAGAATTTGAAGTTTTTGACTATTGCATAAGCTATAAAAAACTTAATAGCTTCTAATCTGCTCATAGGTGCAAATGTGTCTGAATAATCAATGCCTTCTCTCTATGCATATCCCTTACATACTAACCTTGATTTATTTCTTACTACTGTACCATCTTCATTCATCTTATTTTTGAATATCCATTTTGTTCCAATCACATTCTTGTCACTAGGTCTTGGGACCATTTCCCAAGTATCATTCTTGACAATCTAATCTAGTTCTTTCATAGCATCATGCCAATCTGAATCATTACATGCATCTTCAACACTTAAAGGTTCAATCTAAGATAGTAAACATACTGCCTCATTGCTTGCTGAATTCTTTGTTTTTGATCTTGTTGTGACTTTGTCACTCTGATCTCCAATGATGTCATCCTTAGAGTGATATCTAGATGTATACTTTGGAGCTTTAGGTGAAATTGACTCATCTTCCGTCTGAGTTTCCTCTTCACTTGTTTCAAGACCATTGAACAATACATTGATACTATCAAACATCTCTTCAACAATTGTTTCAGTAGTGGAAGGATTGGGTTCTTCTTCAACCATAGGTGAGTAATCATTATATCTTTCTTGAACCATAAACTTTTCATCAATCTTAACATGAGCACTTTCAATGATTTTCTTTAATCTCAAGTTAAAACATCTATAAGCTTTATTTTTAGTAGAGTAACCAAGAAAAATCCCTTCATCACTTCTTGCATCAAACTTGCCTATTGCTTCATCCCTCTTGATGTAGCACTTTCTCCCAAAGATTCTGAAGTATTTCACTATGGGAACATTACCAAACCATAGCTCATAAGTTGTCTTGTCTATGCCAGGCCTTAATTGTATTCTATTGATTGTATAGACTGTTGTATTGACCACATCTCTCCAATAGGTGTGTGCAACTTTTCCTTCAATCATGATGGTGCACGCTATATCAAGGATGATCCTATTTCTTCTCTTTGCAATCCCATTCTACTGAGGGGTTCTAGGTGCACTTAACTATCTCTTTATGCCATGTTCTTTGTAGTACTCATAGAATCTATCAGAGGTGAATTCTCCTCCTCTATCTGACCTTAGACATTTTATCTTTAGTCCAGATTCATTCTCAACCTTAGCTTTGAATATTTTGAACTTCTTAAATGCTTCTGACTTATCTTTCAAGAACACAACCCACATCATTCTAGAATAATCATCTACAAACAAAATGAAATACCTTTCTCCATAGTATGGTCTTGTTTGACTTGGTCCACATAGGTCTGTATGAATCAAATCCAACTTGTTCTCTACTAAACTATGCTTTCTCCTAAATGAATTCCTCACATGCTTTCCCATTACACATTCCCTACATATGGTGTCAACTAGATTTTCTAAGCAAGGTAGGTCTCTAACTACCTTTACATTACTTATCTTAACTATGTTATCAAAATTGATATGACATAGTATTTTATGCCATTACAATTATTTCTCCTTCTTTGTTGTTAATGGTGCACTTGTTTCCATTGAACTCCAACCTGTAACCTTTGTCAAGAAACTACCCAACACTTAGTAGGTTATGTTTCAAACCATCAACATAAAGAACATCATCAATGATGTTCTTTCCATCCAAGGTGATGGCTCCTCTACCAATGATGGGTTTAGGAGTGTTATCTCTGAATCTAACCATGCCTCTTTTATATCTATCTAAATGAACAAATCTATCTTTGTCTCCTGTCATGTGATGTGAACAACCACTGTTAATGATCTAGTCTATCCTGATGTCAGCTTGTGAAATCAATGCTAACTCTTGTGAATTCTTTTCATCTTCAAGAGCAATGAATCCAATCTCCTCTTTTGTTGATTCTTCATCCGATACTCCATCTCCAGTATAGTAGAATTCCTTTGTATACTTAGGCTTGTAGTTATTCTTGAACTTTTTAACTCTTGTAGGACACTTAGATGCAAAGTGACCAATCTTATTACATGAAAAACATTTGAATGGTAATTGACCTTCATATTTTCCTTTTCCTTTCTTTTCTCTTTTAGCAATTAGAGCAATGAAATTATCTAGGGCTTCTTCTTCATCATCATCATCAAAATTACTAGAGGTGTTCAAGGATTTCTTACCATGGACCGAAGCTTTGAAGGCTATCTCACTTTTAGGCTCTTTCTTCAAACTTGATATCTCAGATGCAAAAATCTTGCTAATTAAGGTATCTCTTTTGAAATTTTTTGATAATTGCATAGTCTCATCAAGGATGTTTATCTTGTTCTGATATTCTAGTGTCAAGGTAGTCACTACCTTATCCATGATGTCTTCTTCTAAGATTTCTCCACCACTATTTTTGATTCCAGTAACTGCTTCATTGATCCTTTGATTGTAGGCTCGTATGTTTTCTTCAGGTAGCATCTCCAATGTATTGTACTTTTTCTTCTATGTCTTTCTGTGTGCATTCTTAGCTTGTTTATCTCCTTCAAACATGTCTTCTAGGTGCTTCCATATCTTGTAGGTTGTGTCTGCTTTCTTTATCTCTAAAAACTCACTATCAGATAGGGTGCTAATAAGGGCTTCTTTTCCTATTGCATTCTAATGGAACAAATCATTCTGCTTACTAGTAGCATCATCCTTTGCAAGTTCTACTAGAGAGGGGATCTCAACTTCCTTGATAGCCACTTCAAAAAATTCAAAAGCAATGCACTGCAAATGTGTCATCATCTTGTTCTTCCAATAAAGATAATTCTCTCCATCAAACTTAGGACTGTCTTTTCTAAGAATGCCATCTGATCAACCTCGAGCTATTAAACTTTCTCTCTGAGGCACTTGACTCTGATACCAATTGTTAGGAATAGTCTCAAGAGATAACTGAGAGGGGGGGTGAATCAGTTATCTACAAGTTTTAATTCTTTATCCAATTAAGTATACTTAAACATAAAGAATAAACACAATGAAAGAACACTTGAACACAACACCAATATTTTGGTTATGGGGAAACCCAAATAGGTAAAAACCCCGATGGGAATTGACACCCACTAATAATCTGCACTACTATTTTATGATCCTTGTTAGAAGATCCTTAACCTTGTTAGGAGTTGTTGTATAATATATTTAGTACAATGATCTGGTCAAGGCTCAAATCCTGTTAGGAGTCTTTTACAATTAACCTTGTTAGGGGTGAGGACACACTATCCAAGAGAACACTACTCAAAGGGGTGAAGGCTACAACCTTCTGAATAACAGATACACACTATATCTAGATCTTGGTGAACTGTACTTTGACCTGTTGTTTGGATCAGTTCCAATGTATAGCATAAACTCTTCACTTGATCACATAGACCTTTTGCTAATGGCTCAACACTTTGCACACTCTACTCTGCTCTTCAAAACAACTATGAACCATACTTTAGCAATCACAAATGACTGCCTATAAATCTCTTTCCTCTAAATGATATAATCAAGTCAACCTATGAGAACCACCTTGAAATCATATTAGAGAAACCATAACATACTCCAATAATAATTTTTTCAGCTCTACTAAGCACACAACACAATCTGGGACCTGTCCAATATTAATAAATGTAGATGCACGCTACACACTGTCGGCTCTACCAAAGTAACTAAAAATTTCTCCTCAAGATGAATTACATCATGTTCTCTTAACCAAACATTCTTAACTCTTCTCCAATCCATAATCCAAGGGCGCATACTGAAATGATAAGTGCAACTCCTGAACCAATACAATCTCTATTGGCTCTTCTGAATAAACACAAGAAATTGCTACTGGTGAATAGCAACTGCATAATTTCACTTCTATTGATCATCAGACTTTGTGTCCATGATTTTAACCCCACTAACATGTCTTCATCACATATCCAAAGGCACAAGGCTTCATGATGACTATACAAACAATCACTCACAGAATACTACCTATAACTCTGTCAAGAACACTGCTAACACAAGCTATTGCATAACTGTTTGTACTAACAGTTAACCTCTATGTCCATGATATCATGTGTATAATATGTCCATGCTATATATACTCAAAGCTAACAACATAAGTCTTCAATGCATGCTACTTACCATATCTTATCATCAATGACAAACATATAGTCAGCACTGGTTTGTTGGAAAATATCCAATAAAGGCCTAGTCTAATTTGGTAGCGGGTATTACATTCTTGTGTGAGCCTCATTTTGGCTGCATATAGCATATAACCTCTACATTTTTACTGTAGTTTGTTTCATTAAATCTAAACTTGGCATAACTGGTCTTGGTCTTTGGTCTCTGTTTATTTGGTTCCTCTACATTAAATCAATTTTTTTTTAGCTATTCTTAGCTTTGTATTTAATGTTTCTTTGACTATTTTTTAAATCTATTTGACTATTTTTTAAATTAGTTTTCTTAAATCTGAAAGTTTGTTTGATATTATATTTAAATGTTAGTTTGATTTTAAAATTAGTTTATTATATTTGAAAGTTAATTTTCTTTGTTAATTTGTTAAATTTTAAAATTCAATTTCGTTTATTATCATCAAATCTATTTTAGTCTATATTTAACAAATACATTTGATTTAATTCTTTTTTTGTTTCTATCAATTTGTGTAAACAAAGCTTGAATAACGTTAATGATGGAATATGGATGAAGTGACTGAGAGGGGGGGGTGAATCAGTCAACCATAAAACACTTCCCAATTATTTCTTTCCAGATCCCTTAGGATATCTTAATGAATATTATCTATTTAGCACTCGGTAAATAGATTGCAGTAACTTTGTAAATGCAGAAAGTATTAGTAAATTATCTTTTAGATATTCATCAACACTTGTATATGATTAAGATAGCAATTAAGAACACAAGAGACACAAGATTTAACGTGGAAACCCAATATGGGAAAAACCACCAATGTATCTAGATACTGATTTTCACTTTTCTGAAGTGATGCCCGGTTAGAAGCCAACCCGGTAAAAGGTTACAAAACACACTGTTAGGTGTGACCTTGTTAGAGGATTTAATCACCCTGCTAGGAGTGGCCTGGTAAGAGGTCTTGAGAACAATTCTATGGAATTGTCACCTTGTTAGAGGATTTACAATATGGTTGTTAAACCAACTCGGTTAAGAGATTTAGAATTCACCGTTACAATGATAAAAAGGTAACAATGAAAATGACCTGTATAATAATGCAACTGCCTTGCTAATTACAGATCTCTATTCTGCATAAGTGTGATCCTTCCTGATTGAATATATCTCTGCTGCTCCTCAAGGATATCTGATCATCCTTCACAAATTTCGCACACACCTTTCCTTTCTTTCTTCTATATATCTTCTGTTGTTGTCATTATTCATCTTTCGCATTTGACCTTTTATTTATATGATTTTAGATTTGTCAAATCGACATTACTTAGTATAACAGTCAGCTGAATTAAGAAAACTTTATTTGCAAAAAAAAATCCTTCAAGGGCCGACAGTGCTCGGTGACCATAACTTTTTACAATCTTTCAGAGACCAAGGGAACTCAGTAAACACTGACAATCCTTTTTCTTCGAAAACTGACTGAACTCGGTAGATGCTAACTTTTCTTCAATAACCGACTGAACTCGGTAAACACTGAATTTTCTTTGACGACTGACTGAACTCGGTAAACACTGAATTTTCTTTGACGACTGACTGAACTCGGTAAACACTGAATTTTCTTTGACGACCGACTAAACTCGGTAAATGCTGATTTTTCTTTGATAACCGAGTGAACTCGGTAAGCACTAATTTTTCTGCCTGGCAGACCGACTGAGCTCGGTAGGTATTGAATGTTGTGGATTATGACATAGTGTGACATCAAAGACAATGCATAATTTGAGTAGCAATTTCCTTCAGACAATTGTTTCCAACAGTTAATACATTGTCTCTAATACCTTTTTATTCACTAATCCACTCTTAATTTTAATTTTAATCAATTCCTTTTTTATTTTTAAAACATTTAATAAAATTTTAATTTTTTTAAAAAATTCAATTTGTATTATTCAAAGCATATTTAACCTTAGAGTAAATTTATTTTCCTTGTTCTTTAACTTTAGATATTCTCTTTATTTCACTTTGATAAGTTAACTTAATCATTTACTTAGTTAATCATGTCTACCCTAGTTCCAGAAATCAAATTAAATAGCTCTAACTATCATCAATGAAAAACACACACATCTCCTTTATATTTCATTTTAAACATTTACTCCAAGTTGCTACAAATGCCTCTCTTGAACCAGCTGCCACTACTTCTGAAACTGACATAGATGCATGGCAAGTTAAAAATGAAGAAGCCCTTAGATTAATTGGTATTTCGGTTATTCCAAATTTATATGTCTTAATTGGACATTGCACCAAAGCCTATCAAGCATGAACCATTTTACAAAAAACCTATGACAACTCCATCGAATCACATAAGACTCAGCTCCAAGACAACTTGGAAGACCTCAGGTATATTGATTTTAAATCCATGAATGAATTTTTACTTAAATTTGATGTTATTAAAACTCAATTAAGCAGTGTGAATTTTACTTTAACTAATATTAGATTAATTACTATTATTCTAAAGAAGTGTCTTCCTAAAGAATTTCAACAATTTATTACTAACATTCATTCGCAACTTGTTATTCCTACTTTAGCTCCTCAGTTAACTTATGACATACTTCAAAATCTTTTATGTCAAGAGGAAGAAAAGTTATTGCAATTTGGTACTCTTAGATCTTATGAACATGCTTTTGTGTCTAAACATCAAAATCAAAATAATAGATCTCATAATCATAATACTTCTAATAATAATCATAATTCTCGTAATAATAATTATAATCATCATAACAATAATCCTCATAACCATAATAATAATCATAATAATAACAAATTTAATTCTAGGCCCTCATATAACAATAATGCTAATCACAATAATAATAATTATAATAATACTTATAATAATCAACAAAATACTCCTAATAAGAAACCACATTGTACTTATTTTGGAAAAGATGGTCACCTAACTAATGTTTTCTTTAAAAAGAAAAATGATAAGAAGCCTATGAATAACAATAATGGGTAAGTGCATGAAGTTGGGTGCCAATTTGGTAGAAGTCTTGTAGAATTGGAAGATACCGCTCGAAACAGGCACCTGTTTTCAAAAAATGGGTGCCCATTTTTTTCAAAACCAGTGCCCATTTCTATAAAAAAAATTTATTATGGCTAAAAATAAATTTTAACACTTCAATTTTTTTAAAAGAAACGGGTGCTCATTTTGTGAATTTAAATAAAGAGCACCCGTTTCTTAAGATGTAAACAAGAAACACACATCCACCTCAGATTTCATTTCAAAATAGGTTCAGTTTAGGCTTGGTGGAACCAAGCCTATGCCTTGACCTCCAAAAATTTGGTTAAGGCACTGAAATGTCAGATTTCTGCCTTGTCATAATTTTTTTAGGGCATTCCTGATCGTATTTTTTTACAAAACAAAAACACATTAGAGTTCTCATTGTCCTGATTTCAAAAATATAAATTTCATAGTGATATGACTATTTTTACATTATTTATTAGTTAAAAGTGGTACCTAAATGTAAAATGGTGAGGTTCACTAAAATTTTAATAACTTTTTTGTTTTTAGATTTTTTGGAAAATAAATTATATGCCATCAATCTACATACAATTCTCTTGATGATTAAATTATTTTAAAAAATATATATGAAATTTTCATCAAATTATGGTGGTCATACACTAGATATTTTAAAAATGTGTTTAATAGTCAATTAAAAATTAATTTAAAAAAATATACTCATTAAAAAAATAAGAAAAAATATTCTCATCAATCTTTAATGTTTTAGGTATATTTCCCCAGAAGGATTTGCAAAAATTCATTTATTTAGGTCAAAATATGGTGGTCATACACGGCTATGGTATGGTCCCGAAACAGACATTTTGAAAACATGGGTTTTAAACATTCCTAATAAAAAGAAATTTATAATGGATGTGGGCATTTAAATAAATTACATATTTGAAAAGTAGACTCTGAGAGCTACATTTTACATTACTAAAGTTTTCCAAGATTCAATCTCTAAATGCCTCAAATTTAGACATCAACTGACATGAATTTTGAAAAAAAGGGAAAACACTTCCAATTTTTGCCCAAAAGTCAGACTCAACTTCTTGCATCCACCCTAATCAAAATAATTTTAAATCTCAAGGTAATCAATCACGTCATTCTTTTACTACTTGTTTTAAAGCTTCTCATACATTAGAATGGATTATTGATAGTGGGGCTTCTCACCATGTTACTATTGGAGATTTACTAGCAGGCCAGTACTGATTGTATGTTTGTCATTAATGACAACATAAGGAAAGTAGCATGCGTGGAAGTCTTATGCAGTAAGCTTTCAGTATATGGAGCATGTACATGATATCATGGGCATAGAGGTTAACTATTAGTACAGATAGTTATATAGTAGCTGGTGTCAGCAGTATTCCTGACAGAGTAACAGAAAGTGTTCTATGTATGGTTGTTTGTACAATTATCATGGATCCTCGTGCACTTGGTTTATGTTGAAGACATGTTAATGATGTTTTAGTTATGGACGCATAGTCTGTTGATGAGTAGAAGTGAAGTTATGCAGTCATTATTCGCCAGTAGCAGTTTCATGTGTTTGTTCAGAAGAGTCGACATAGATTTTATTGGTTCTTGAGTTGCGCCTATCTTGAGGGTATGCACCCTTGGAGTTAAGCTTGGAGTAGTGTTATTGATGTTCAGTTAAAAGTTCATGGGTTAATTCAGCTCACAGAGAAAGTTCCAATTGTTTTGGTAGAGTCAATAGTGTGTAGCGTGCGTCTACAATAATTTTATTAGATAGGTCCCAAAATGAGTTGCGTGCATGGTAGAGCCGACATAATGTTTATTGGAGTTTTTTATGGTTTCTCTATTATGATTTCAAGGTGGTTCTAATAGGCTAACTTGATTATATCATTTGGAGGAAAGATATTTATAGGCAGTCATTTGTGATTGTTGAAGTGTGGTTCATGGTTGATTAAGCAGAGCAGAGAAGAGTGTGCAAAGTGTTGAGCCATCAAAAGAAGGTCTATGTGACCAAGTAAAGTACTTGTGCTATTCATTGGAACTGATCCAGACAGCAGGTCAAAGTGAAGTTCACCAAGATCCAGATATAGTGTGTATCTGTTATTCAGAAGGTTGTAGCCTTCGCCCATTTGAGTAGTGAGCTCTCAGGCAGTGCATCCTCTCCCCTAATAGGGACAATTGTAAAAGACTCCTAACAGGGTCTGACCCTTAACCAGGTCTACTGTACTTAATATATTGTAAAGCTACTCCTAACAGAGTAAAGGATCTTCTAACAAAGATCATTATACACTAGTATAGAATATTAGTGGGTATCAAGTACCACCAAGGTTTTTACCTATTTGGGTTTCCCTGTGACCAAAATATTGGTGTTTTCTTCATATGTTCTTTCATTGTGTTTATGCTTTATGTTTAAGTATACTTAATTGGATAAAGAATTGAATCTTTTAGATAACTGATTCACCCCCCCCCCCCCCCCATCTTAGTTATCTCTTGGGACTATTCCTAACAATTAGTATCATAGCCAAGTGCCTCAGAGAGAAATTTTAACAACTTGAGGTTGATTAGATGGTGTACTTCAAGAAAGAAAGTCCTAAGTTCAATGGAGAGAATTATCTTGATTGGGAGAACAAGATGGTGACTCATTTGTAGTGCATTGCTTTTGAAGTTTTTAATGTAACTATCAAAGCATCCAAGATTCCTAATTTAGAAGACCTTGAAAAAGATGATGCTACTGACATACAAAAGGAATTGTTTCATCATAATGCTATTGCTAAAGAAGCCCTTATCAGCACCCTATCTGATGGTGAATTTTCAGAAGTAAAAAAAGTAGATATAGCCCATAAAATATGGAAGCACGTAGAAGACATATTTGAAGGAGACAAACAAGAAAAGGATGCATGCAGAAAGACATGGAAGAAAAGATACAATGCATTAGAGATGCTACCTGAAGAAAATATCAGAGCCTACAATTAGAGGATTAATGAAGTAGTTGTTGGAATCAGGAACAATGGTGGAGAGATTTCAGAGGAGGACATTATGGATAAATTGATGACCACTCTTACTCCAGAATATGAAAACAAGATCAACATCCTTGATGAGACCATGTAGCTTACATCAAATTTCAAGAGAGAAACCTTGATCAACAAGATCTCAACTTTTGAGATTTCAAGATTGAAGGCAGAACCTAAGAGAGACAGCTTTCAAAGCAATAGTTCATGTTAAGAAATCTACAAACACTTCTGGTAATTTTGATGATGATGATGAAGAGAAAACACTAGATAATTTTATTGCTATTATTTCCAAAAGAGAAAAGAAAGGAAAAGGAAAATATGAAGGTCAATTACCATTTAAGTTATTTTCATGTAACAAGATCGATAATTTTGCATCTAAGTGTCCCACTAGAGCTAGAAAGTTCAAGAAGGATTACAAGCCTAAGTATTATAAGGAATGCTACTATGCTAGAGATGGAGTTTCAGATGAAGAATCTGGTGAAGAACAAATTGGATTCATTACTATTATAGACAAAATGAATAATAAGATAGCTCATGAAGATAAGAAAGAGAATCAAGAGCTTGCATTGATTTCACAAGCTGACATAAGGACAGACTGGATTATAGACAATGGTTGTTCACATCAAATGATAGGTGATAAAGGCAGGTTTGTTCATTTGGATAAATACAATGGAGGTATGGTTAGATTTGGAGACAACACTCCTAAACCTATAGTTGGTAGAGGAGCCATCACTTTGGATGGAAAGAATAGTACAAATGATGTTCTTTATGTTGAGGGTTTGAAACATAACCTTCTCAGTGTTGGATAGTTACTTGGAAAAGGATATCAGTTGGACTTCAAAGATGACAAATGCATCATTAACAACAAAGATGGTGTTATGATTGCATCAGGCTCAAAGACAAGAGGTAAGGTTCTTCATCTCAATTCAAAAGCAAGTTATTTTCTTGCTAAAGTTGATGACAGTTGGTTGTGGCATAAAAGACTATGTCATATCAATTTTGATAACATAGTAAAGATAAGCAATGTTAAGGTAGTAAGAGATCTACCTAGCATAGAAAATCTAGTTGATACTATATGCATGGAATGTGTGATGGGAAAGCATGTGAGAAATTCTTTTAGGAGCAAGCAGAATTCAGCAGAGAATAGGTTGCATCTGATTCATACAGACCTATGTGGTCCAAATCAAACAAGATCATACTATGGTGAAAGGTATTTCATTTTGTTTGTTGATTATTATAATATAATGATGTGGGTTGCATTCTTGAAAGATAAATCAGAAGCATTTGAGAAATTCAAAATATTAAAAGCTAAGGTTGAGAATGAATCTAGACTAGAGATAAAATGTTTGAGATTGGATAGAGGAGGAGAATTCACCTCTAACAGATTCTATGAGTACTACGAAGAACATGGCATAAAGAGACAATTAATTGCACCTAGAACCCCTTAGTAGAATGGAATTGCAGAAAGAAGGAATAGGATCATTCTTGATATAACGCGCACCATTATGATAGAACGAAAATTTGCACACACCTATTGGAGAGATGCAGTCAATACAATAGTTTATATCGTCAATAGAATTCAATTGAGGCTAGGCACTGACAAAACACCTTATGAACTATGGTTTGGTAATGTTCCCATAGTAAAATACGTCAAAATCTTTGGAAGCAAGTGCTACACCAAGAGGGATGAAGCAGTAGGAAAGTTTGATGCAAGAAGTGATGAAGGTATTTTTCTTGGTTACTCTACTAAAATTAAAGCTTATAGATGTTTCAATTTAAGATTGAAAAAGATCATTGAAATTGCTCATGACACTACTACATTTGGGGTCAAATTTTGATGGCCATTTGTCGAATTTGCAATGCTAATTTGTCAGCATTTTGACAGATGGGTCCGTCACCATTTTTGCATATTAAATTGTGACAGAAGACGTATCTATTGGTTTACCGATGCCATATCACGTCGAAAACTTGCATTTCAACAATAGCTTCATTATGGCATTTTCTACGGTTTATCCATCAGAATTCTGACACAATGACCTATTAACTATCAAAAAGATATCCTTTCCGACATTATAACTATTGGAATAGCGACAGTTTCCACATAATTCCAACAAATATACCTGTCGGTGATATGGCATTAATGTCAAAGGTTCTATCAAACAATTTCTATTTGCGACACTTAAAATATCAAAAGAATGACAGTCCTTCATTATTTCTCTGACAGGTTCCTTATTGAACGTATAGCATTACTGTCAGAACTATTGTCGTAAATTAGTTTTCTCCAACATTTTATCTGTCGAATGCGTAGCACTTCTATCGGAATTAATGATTAAGTGTTGAAAAACTGATGGATATGCACATTAAAGATAAAATAGCTCAAGAGACCATCATAGGTTCTCTCTTTCTTCGGTCTATATTATTGACAAAATGTTTTACCTTTCATTAGCTCATCAAATCTAGGGATTTGAAAGAATTTATATTTTCATCAAAACATATATTATTTAAGTTGACGTTGCATTAATTTATCTACTTCGCGCACTTGTAGACTATGAGGACGGTGATAAAGAAGCATGGTTGATGGCCATGCTTCTTTATCATCGTCCTCATAGTCTACAAGTGCGCAAAGTAGATAAATTAATGCAACGTCAACTTAAATAATATACGTTGTCATGAAAATATTCTATTAAATTCTTTCAAATCCCTGGATTTGATGAGCTAATGAAAGGTAAAACATTATGTCAATAATATAGACTGAAGAAAGAGAGAACCTATGATGGTCTCTTGAGCTATTTTATCTTTAGTCCTAGCTACTGTCCTAGCTACCTGTCGATCATCAAGAATAATCACCGCCTTGCATTTATGTACACTACACAAATTGATCCCAGTCTTGTAAAAACATTTTACACTTGTACATCTCATCAATACTGGAGGCCTAAAGTAATTTGATACAATCACTAGCACATTTCATGCATGGATGAGAAACAGTATCCAAAGTTTCTAGATAACCATTTTTGAGAAGAGGAATGAGTGCAGGCCAAAGAAGGGATAATTCCACATCAGAAAGGAAGACATCTTTTTATCCTGGGTCTGGATCCTACCCCGATTGTCGAAGGATCCAGGGCCAGTCTAGAAAGGTATCTTCCCATTCTATCTACAACATTGTGTCCATCCATGATCTCAGGAATATCATCATCTTTCTACTCTTCATTTTCCAAAATATATCGCTTCTTCAAGCTTGCAAAGTAATCTTATTAATAAAAGAGCTCTTTCCAACATTAGGGTACCCACAGATCAAAATAGTTGATGTTATTGGTGCTTGTGCTCAAGGATATCGATTCACTATTTTGAAATGGCCAAATCATTTTTATTTCATTTGTAGAGAAAAGGAGTGGGAGAAAATGAGCGGGTGAAAGTTGATCGAGCGCGAGAGAAGGCAGTGCATTTTATTTGATCATGAATGCTCTCTGAAATGACCAATCATGTTTTCTATTCAATTTTTTTTGGTGTTTTTTTTTCCCATATTCAGTAGATAAAAATCATGGCGTAGCCACTTAGCCATCTTTTTGATGTTCTAGGTATTTTACAAAGATACATGTATGTGGATTTATCATTCAATTGCTTGGAGTTATTGGTCAAGTGCAAATATTTTGTCAAGTTGAAAGGGCAAGATATCAGTTTGGTGTTTTTGGTTTATGTTAAAAGTTGATTTGGTAAAATCCTCAAAAAACACACTACATGTTCTAAAATGTAAAGAAGTTGAATGTTAAATGTAAGATATATATCTCATCCATAGTAATCAAAAGAAAGGACATGAAACTTATAAGGAGATTTACTGATCCAAAAATATAAGCCAATAGGAAACATGATTGGTACCTTATGAATTGGTTTTTGAGGTGCACAATCTTCATCAATCTCCTGAGAACAAGACCCCTCCTCATGAAAAATGCATTTAACGGATTAAAAAAATCTACAATTATATCTTAAAAACTAGAAATCAAAAGAAAAAAAAGAAATGATTGTCATCTATGCACCTTAATTGATAATGATTGATTTTTATATGCAAATGAATTTAATTATGTGGTAGTGAATGTTCATAAATTTTATAATGTGTTAATGAATGTTATCATGTGATAATTAATGAATGTCATATTTTATTAATGTGTGAATGAATGTTATCATGTGATAATTAATGAATGTTAAATTTTATTAATGGATGAAATAATGAATGAATGCTAGATGTTAATGGGGAATTTAGAGTGATGTTGGGGGGGGGGGGAGCAAATGAGCTTCCACCTTCATGTGGTTGGCCCTGTTTAGTACAAAATATAAAACTATTCTCGAAACAAAGTGAAGCTCAATAATGTTCCTTATATAGGGTCTCAAATGTAGCTTTTATCCCACTCTCAACATTGTAAGGCTTCAAGTGGTGTTCTGATATTGGTTTCTCCATCTCCCACTGACATCTTGTCTTTCTCCTAAGAACTCTCACGGAGCTATGATACATGGATGAATAGAAGATGTCCCTTACAGGCTACACATATATAATATGGTAGATCTAGGGAACAAATATACTACAACATAGAATGAGTCAACTTGAATCTATAGTTTCCTCATTCACAATGAAAATTCAAATTGCAAGCCATATTTTAGATTTAATATTTATATTTATCTTCATCATGATCATAGCCATCACGGTCAGCATTTGGTTCAACCTCATTTGAACCACACTTCATGTTGGATTATAACATATTGACACTTACACCATGAAGAAGACAAATGATTAAATAGAAAGAGAGGACCAATTGAATCATCTTCTGGTCAGTCTATATCACATTGAGAAACAATGTCAAGACTCGAGAATCAAAACAATCAAAAGTTTCTTCAAGACCATGAATGATCAACAACATTCCATTAGAAAACAAAACACTAATCTATATTATCATTAATCCATAAAATATGTTTTTAAAGTTTAGAAGCATCACAAGAACTTTCAAGAAATATAGTACTATCCAAGGACCAAAATGAATACCCTCCAAATGATTATGATTATGTTGATTTTGATGTCTATAATTTATGTCTAATGATTATGATGATGTTGATGTTGATGTCTATAATTTATTTCACTTACTAATGCTTGCCTAGATTGAATTTTGAATTGCTAAGCTGGAGAATGCTTTCAAAGTTTAGGGTCTGTTCTACATGATACTCTTAGTTATAGCTCAAATGAAACTCAACATATTTTTGATGCTGGGCAACCCATTGCAAAAACTCATCTGCAGGTGAAATTTAATGTTGTGAATCTTGGCATTGTTAATGTTATTACTTTTCCTCACATTTCATATTTGTGAAAATGTTTCTTGGCACTATCTTATTCTTATTACAATGTTCTTTGTTGTGGGGCAAGAGGTTAATCTTCATTGTCTTCATTGTGGGAGACAGTGAAGATTTCTCTGATAAATAGTAGGTCTTCTTTAGTATCTTATAATAACATGCTAAACTAATAAAGGTGTTATGGGCATTTAATCTGAAATTACTAATAGACTAAGCATATTATTACTATGCTTAATGTTCCATTTAAATGCATTTAACACAAAAAACAAATTTACAAAACTAAACCAATGGCATGTTTACAACAAAGATGTGTTGAGGAGTTTGCTCCTTGTTTAATCTTAACTGTTCCTGCACAATCCACTCATACAACAGTGAAATGCTATGTGGAAGGGATGGTTGATAGTGTTCCTTGAGGGAAGGGGGATTTTGAAAGACTTTTTATCATTGTATTATGTATTTCCAATATGTTTGGATGCAGGGTAGACTCGGAGAATGAAGGATCACTCACTGATTGCATGATAACCTAGTTTTGAAGGGTCACTAGAAGAGGGGAATGAAGGATCACTCACTGATTGCATGATAACCCCACCAAGCATTCTTTCCTTTAATTTTCCACAATATCTCAAAGTATGATCATTATTCTTTACTTTCTTCTATATGCTATTCTTTCTATGGTTTTATTGTCTCAGAAATATATCAAAAACATTGCAGATGTGCATATAAAAGTAAAATATTATCCTTCAATTGTTCCACATTGAAGCATTTCCTCTTTGGAGTATTCTCTTCGTTTGTACAATATCTGTCAAAAATGGTTCCCATATTTCTTCAACATCTATTTTAATCTTTATATTGCAATTTTGATTAGATTTGACCTATAGTTGATTTCATTAGTATTTTATAACATATACTCCTAATGTGAAATGTGGAGAGAAAGAAAGAGACACACTAGGTATGAATTACATGATATACCCATCATCACTTAGCACTTAAATAATAAATTATGGACAAGGAACAACCCCCTAACCTCTAGATGTTTGTTTCATGTTGGCCTCTTATTATATGCAAAGGTAGCCTTGTCTTAATTAGGCTAACAACCACAATGTAGGGGCCATAAATTATGGAACCCAAAATAGTGCACACTTGTATTAAATTAGGTTCAGTATACTATAAGGGAATGGAAACCATGCAATAGTGCCTCATTGGGGATGGAAGAAACCCTTCACAAAGAAGATGGTTGTGTCTACAATATTTACTAGAGGCAAAGAACATAATTTGGTTCCAGCAATTACTCCTAGAAGATAATGGCACCCACAAAACACTTGGAAAAGATAGCACTCACTATATCTTTTATCACTCTTTTAAAGTTGGGACAATAAATCTCAAAGATTGATCAACAAATTCTTAAACACAAAGAACCATTGACATATATGATTCATGTCTACAATAGCCAACAACCAGTTGTTCCAATCATGGTGTCCAATAATTATGTTAGAAAAAGCATCTACAAATCCCTTACACAACCATAATAGATTCAAACCATGAACTATAAGAACCTAACAATGGGACTAACAAAGATACAGGCTAAAGAAATCTTCATCATATTCCACCCTATTGTAAGGCCCAAGAAGTAACTCTATCTTAAAGCTACATATTCCTCTAGATGAATCTCAAAGGTTAGGTAGCTAAAGCATAGCAATACTTGAATGAATATAGGAATAATTTGATGTACAATCATTTGCTAGCTTGGTTTGTGGGTTTTTCACATAATATTTTCCCTTTAACCACATTTATAGTTTGAGAAAATCAGAAAAAATTGTTTCAGATTTATATTATCCTTTTGAACTAGCACACTGCCATCAAAATGCATAATCATTGGTCATCTCAAGAAAATTCCTATTGATTAGTAGGATATCCTTATACAAATTTGATGCATGGATTTCTTGTGAATTATCAACTACTATGTATCATGCAACTATGGAAGGAATAGTGTTGGTGTTAGGTTTCATTTATTATTGAATTCAATGGTTTCCAAGATGTGTTGAGGAGTTTGCTCCTTGTTTAATGTTAATTGTTCCTGCATAATCCACTCATAAAATAGTGAAATGCTATGAGGAAGGGATGGTTGATAGTGTTCCTTGAGGGAAGGGGGATTGTGAAAGACTTGTTATCATTTTATTGTGTTTTTCCAATATGTTTGGATGTAGGGCAAACCAGGAGAATGAAGGATCACTCACTGATTGCATGATAACCCAATTTTGAAGGGTCACTGGTTGAGGGGACAGTCAAGGTCTGGATGATTACGCCATAAGAGGACCCTATTTCTTTGTAGTAATTGCTATTCAAATTGGATGCATGGATTTCTTATCAATTATCGGCTGCTATGTATCCTGCAACTGCATCCGTAAATCTCCATACACTTCTCTAGGGTTGTAAGCCACTTAGGGATCAAAATATAGAGACTAAATCAAAATTGTTCTTTGTCCTATTTCCTTTTAACAAAGTCTCAACTATCAATGATACAGTATACATTTGATTCCCTAAGCTATCAAATATACAAATGGCACCTACCTAGAAGCTCACCAGGAGAATGAAGGATCACTCATTGATTGCATGATAACCTAGTTTTGAAGGGTCACTGGTTGAGGGGAAAGTCAAGGTTTGGATGATTGGGCCATTAGAGGATGCTAGTTCTTTGTATTAATTGCTATTCAAATTAGATGCATGGATTTATTGTGAATTATTGGTTACTATGTATCCTACAACTACATCCGTAAATCTGCATATACTTCTCTAGGGTTGTAAGCCACTTAGGGATCAAAATAGAGAAACTAAATAAAAATCATTCTTTGTCCTATTTCCTTTTAACAAAGTATCAACTATCAATGATACAATACATTTGATGCCCTAAGCTATCAATACAAATGGCACCTAGCTAGAAGCTCACGAGCTATCCATTTGATGTCCACAGTCAACATTTCAAAAAAATGGATATCCTTGAGCACAACCACCAATAACATCAAATAATGGAGTTAAAGCATGGGCTAGGGCATGAAATGAGTAGAATGCGGTCATTTCAGTGACAACAATTTACAATGGCATCATTAAACATATATGCCAGTAATATCAACAAACGTGAATCCAAACATTTGAATACAGTGAATCGATATCCTTGAGCACAAGCACCAATAACATCAAATAATAGAGATAAACCACTAGCTATGGCACAACACCAGTAGAGTGCAGTCATTTCAGAGAGCATTCATGATCAAATAAAATGAAATGCATTTGAATATGATGCCAAAGGCTCGAAAGATGAAGAAATCACATACCTTCTCCTGCGCTCAGCTTTCGCTCCTTTTCTCTCGCTCCCTCTATCCAATTGAAATAAAAATGATGAGGCCATTTCACTTTTTTCTTTTTATCTATACTCTGAATCTATTGGAATTTCGATGGTCAATTAAACACCCATCAGAACACTGACATCATCAAAGCCTATTACAAAAAAAAACACCAAATTCATAATAAAAAGTTACCCGTCGAAAACTTCTATCGAAATTTGGCCCCAAATGTAGTAGTGTGTAAAGATTGATGAAAATTTTATGATTCAAGAAAGATATCATGATTACTCACCCATGATTGAAGAAGAACCTAGACCCTCCACTAGTGAGACAGTTATTGAAGAAATGTTTGATAGTATTGATGTGTTATTCAATGACCCTGAGACAAGTGAAGAAAATACTCCTAAGGCTGATGAGTTAGCATCACCTAAAGTTCCAAATTTTACATCAAGAAATCATTCCAAGGCAGACATCATTGGAGATCAGAGTGGAAAAGTCTTAACAAGATCACAAGAAAAGAACTTAGCTAGCAATGAAGCGTTATGTTTACTATCTTAGATTGAACCTTTAAGTGTTGAAGATGCTTGTAATGATTTAGATTGGCATGATTCTATGAAAGAAGAACTTGATCAGATTATTAAGAATGACACTTGGGAACTGGTCCCAAGACCTAGTGATAAGAATGTGATTGGAACAAAGTGGATATTTAGAAATAAGATGAATGAAGATGGTACAGTAGTAAGAAATAAAGCAAGATTGGTATGTAAGTGATATGCACAAAGAGAAGGCATTGATTATTCAGACATATTTGCACTTGTGAGCATATTAGAAGCTATTAAGTTGTTTCTAGCCTATGCTACATTCAAAAACTTTAAAGTTTATCAGATGGATGTCAAGTCAACATTCCTGAATGGAGATTTGAAAGAAGTATACATTGAGCAGCTAGAAGGATTCACCTTATCAGATAGACCTGATATGGTATGCAAATTGAAGAAGGCCCTCTATGGACTTAAGCAAGCCCCTAGAGCATGGTATGAGAGACTATATGGATACTTAACAAAGATTGGATTCAAGAAAGGAGCAACATATTGTAATCTATTCATTAGAGAGACATCTAAAGGTTTACTACTTGTAGCTATATTTGTTGATGACATTATCTTTGGAGGTAATGACAAACTCAGTGCTGAATTTTCCAAAGAAATGCAGAATGAGTTTGAGATGAGTATGATTGGTCCTATCAAGTACTTTTTGGGACTAAATGTGCACCAAACAGAAAAAGGGATTTTCATAAATCAATCAAAGTATGTGAAAGAGATATTGAAGAAATTCAAGATGGATGATTGCAAGCCAGTAGGAACCCCTATGATCACTGGATGCAAGCTTACAAAAGAAGATGACTCACCAGTAGTAGATATAACATTGTATAAGTCTATGATTGGTAAACTCATATATCTTACTCAGACTAGACCTGATATTTCCAATGCAATTGGCATAGTTGGAAGATTTGTAGTAGAACCTAAACAAAGTCACCTCATGGCAGTAAAAATAATATTCAGATACTTGTAGGGAACTATAGATTATGATCTATGGTATCATAATTCGAAAAATGTTGAGCTTCATGTGTACACTAATGTAGATTGGGTAGGATGTGTTGATGTCAGAAAGAGTACTTCAGGTGGAGCAATGTTTCTTGGTGATAGACTTGTCACTTGGACAAGAAAGAAAGAAAATTGTATTTCTCAATCAACAACAGAAGCGGAGTATGTTGCAACAGCCTTGAATTGTTCTACAATTGTTTGGATCAAGTAGATGATAAAATATTTTGGAATCCAAATTGATTATCCTATTGTTATTCACTTTGATAACACTAGCACTATCAACATGTCAAAGAACCCTGTGATGCATGCAAAGACAAAGCACATAGAGATCAAGTATCACCTCCTAAGAGAGAAAGTGGTAGAGAAAGAAGTCAAGTTGGACTATGTGAGTACTAAAGATCAGTCGGCAGATATATTCACAAATCCCTTGCCTAAGGATACTTTTGAGTATCTCAGGGAGAAGTTGGGAGTAATTCCCTTCCCTAATTCTGCTTAGAAGAAAGAAGGAAAGGCATCAGTCCTCTGGGACTAATGGAAGGTTGACAACTCTACCTCAGGAGTAGTACCAGTGCTTAAAATGAATGGCACCCTTTTCCATTGATGTCAAATGGGGAGTAATATATAGATTCATTAAAAATAGAAGCAAAAAGAGGAGTAATATATTAAGGGGGAGCAACATTCAGTTATGATAGCAGTATAGTTGAGGAAATGGAGAATATTAGAATATATTGGAGCAGATGGAGGATTCATCTTTGGGGGATTTTTGAAGAGGAAATGGAGAATGTTATAAAATGAATGTTCATTTGGGTTGGTGGTGGTTTTCCATTCCACATGTTGCCATCAATGCCAAAGAGGGAGATTGTTGGAGATTTGCCAGCAGGCCAGTATTGACTGTATGTTTGTCATTGATGACAACATATGAAAAGTAGCATGCGTGGAAGTCTTATGCAATAAGCTTTTAGTATATGAAGCATGGACTTGATATCAACATGATATCATGGGCGCAGAGATTAACTATTAGTACAAATAGTTATATAGTAGCTGGTGTCAGCAATGTTCTTGACAGAGTAACAGAAAGTGTTCTGTGTATGGTTGTCCGTACAGTTATCATGGAGCCTTGCACACTTGGATTTATGTTGAAAAAATGTTAGTGATGTTTTAGTTATTGATGCATAGTCTATTGATGAGTACAAGTGAAGTTATGCAGTCGCTATTCGCCAGCAGTAGTTTCCTGTGTTTGTTCAGATTAGTCAACATAGATATCATTGGTTCTTGAGTTGCACCTATCTTGAGGGTATGCACCCTTGGATTTAAGCTTTCAGAAGTGTTATTAATGTTTGGTTAAGAGCACATGAGTTAATTCAGCTCACAGAGAAAGTTCTAGTTGTTTTGGTAGAGCCAACAGTGTGTAGTGTGCGTCTACAATTATTTTATTAGACAGGTCCCAGAATGAGTTGTGTGCATAGTAGAGCCGATAGAATGTTTATTGGAGTTTTTTTATGGTTTCTCTATTATGATTTCAAGGTGGTTCTAATAGGCTAACTTGATTATATCATTTGGAGGAAAGATATTTATAGGCAGTCATTTGTGATTGCTGAAGTGTAGTTCATGGTTGATTAAGCAAAATAGAGAAGAGTGTGTGAAGTGTTGACCCATTAGAAGAAGGTCTATGTGACCAACTAAAGTACTTGTGCTATTCATTGGAATTGATTTAGACAGTAGGTCAAAGTGAAGTTCACCAAGATCCAGATATAGTGTGTATCTGTTATTCAGAAGGTTGTAGCCTTCGCCCATTTGAGCAGTGAGCTCTCGGATAGTGCATCCTCTCCCCTAATAGGGACAATTGTAAAAGAATCCTAATAGGGTCTGACCCTTGACCAGGTCTATTGTACTTAATATATTGTAAAGCTACTCCTAACAAGGTAAAGGATCTTCTAACAAGGATCATTATACACTAGTACAGAATATTAGTGGGTATCAAGTCCCACCGAGGTTTTTACCTATTTGGGTTTCCCTATAACCAAAATATTAGTGTTGTGTTCATGTGTTCTTTCATTGTGTTTATGCTTTATGTTTAAGTATAATTAATTGGATAAAGAATTGAATCTTGTAGATAATTGATTCACCCCCCCTCTCAGTTATCTCTTGGGACAATTCCTAACAGTTACATCTCATAGAGAAGTGTTTGATTCTTTGCAACTTGATAAAAAAAATATTCCTATTCAATTATCTATTAATCATAGTTGCAAAGTTGATGGATTTGGAGATGTTAATGTTCCTAATGAAAAATTAAATAATGTTCTTTATGTTCCTGAGTTTAAATCCAATCTCCTTTTAGTTGCTCAGTTATGTCAAGATTACAAAATTGAATTTCATAAGGACATGTGTTATATTATTGATCCTGAGACTGATCATGTTGTTGTTAATGCTAATTTTGGTAATGATAATTTGTTAAGTTTTATGAGTTTGCCTCATCAAGGTACTCTTTGAAAGTTAATATTGATTTCAATGTATGGCATGAAAGGCTTGACCATTTAAATTCTGATTATATTTCTAGATTGCTAAAATCTAACATGGTAGAAGAATTACCACATATTGTCCCATCTAAAATTACATGCACATGGTGCATGAGCGGAAAAATGAAAAGGGAGCCCTTTCCTCATGGTACTTCATGGAGGGTGTCTCATAAGTTACATTTGATTCATAGTGACCTTTTGGGTCCAATGAAGAAAACTTATATTCAAGGTTCAAATTATTCTCTTACCTTTGTTCATGACTTTACTAGAAGAAATTGGATCTATTTCTTGAATAGTAAAGATCAACTTCTTGATAACTTTTCTAAATTTCATATGTTTGTGGAAAGGCAATCAGGTTCTAAGCTCTGAATTCTTAGAACATATAATGGTACTGAATATGTTAATAATGCATTTCATTCTTATTTGAGATCTTTTGGTATAAAACATCACCTTATTGTTCCTTATACACCACAACAAAATGGTGTGGCGAAAAGGAAGCATAGAACTATTATGGAAATGGCTAGATGTATGTTACATGAAAATAATATTCATTACAAGTTATGGGTTGAAGAAATGGATTGTGCCACTTATATTCTTAATAGAAATTCTACTAAAGCTTTGCAAGATATAACTCTCGAGGAAGTGTGGTCCAGTAGAAAACCAAATTTACAACATTTTTAAATTTTTTGGATCTATTGCTTATGTTCACACACCCAAACAAAAAAGGCAAAAAATTGATTCGAAATCTTCTACATTTATTTTTGTTAGGTGTGATGAATTTACTAAAGGTTATAGAGTTTATAATCTTACTACTAACAAGGTGCATATTGCAAGAGATGTTTTCATTGTAGAAAATGAAGTCCATGATTGCTCCAATGTCAAAAATGATGAATTTAAAGGAGGAAATATTAAGATTGCGGAGGACCAACCTCCTATTCTAAACCCTACTCCTAATGCTTCTATTTATATTCCTACTATTCGTACTAATGATGATGATGATGGTAATAATATATCTACTCCTCATAGTGATAATGTTGGTCATGATGATAATGATACTCCTCATAGTTATATTTATGTTACTTAATGTCTTCTCTTATGAACTCTAATGATCCTCAAACCTTTTCTCAAGCTAAAAATAAACCTCATTAGCAAAATGCTATGCAAGAGGAATATGACACTTTAGTTTCTAATAATACTTGGGATTTAGTTCCTTTACCTCACGATAAAAATCTAGTTTCATGTAAATGGTTATATAAAACTAAGTTGAATGCCAATAATGAAATTAGTAAGTTTAAAGTTATGTTAGTAGAAAGAGGTTTCTCTCAAATTGAATGTTTGTCCTATAATGAGACCTTTGCCCCTGTTGCAAAAATGCCTACCATTATAGTAGTTCTTTCTTTGGCTTCTAAAATGAATTGACCTATTCACCAAATAGATGTTAAAAGTATTTTTTAAATGGTGATTTTCATGAAGAAATTTATATGTCCCAACCTCCTGGTTTTATTAAAGAAGGTCATGAACATCTAGTATGCAAACTAAATAAATCTATTTATGGTTTAAAGCAATCTCCTAGAGAGTGGTATTCCAAAATTAATGCTTTCTTTATTTCTCAAGGTTTTGATAGAAGTAAAAATGATCCTAACTTGTATATCAAGCATAGTGAAGATGACATTGTTATTATCATTCTTTATGTTGATGATTTTATTCTTACTTCTAGTTCTAACCATTTAATTTATGATATTAAGTTCCAACTTAACCAAAAATTTCAAATGACTGATTTATGACTTTTACATTATTTCCTAGGAATACAAATTTAGAAAACCCCTAAGGGTATTTTTATTTCTCAAAGTAAATATCCTAAAGATCTTCTAGATAGATTTCATATGAATGATGCTAATCATGTTTCAAATCCATGTGAATTAGGAACTAAGTTAATGATAGATATGGAATCTCCATTTATAGATGCTACTCTTTATAGACAACTCATAGGTAGTTTAAATTATCTAACTCTCACTAGACCTAATATATCTTTTAGTGTTGGTTTAGTTTCAAGACTCATGTCCAAACCTCAACAAACACACTTCAAAATTGCTAAAAGAATATTATGATACATTAAAGGTACTATTAACTTGGGATTATTTTATGATGCAAATTCTGATTTTTCTTTAAAAGGTTTTACTAATTTAGATTTAGGTGGAGACTCCAATGATGGGAGATCTACTTTTGGGTATTGTTTTTCTCTTGGTTCAAGTGCTATATCTTGGAAAAGTAAAAAAGATCAATTTGTTTCTCTATGTTCTACCGAAGTTGAATACAAAATTTGTACTCATGCCTCTAAAGAAGCTTTATGGCTTAGAAGAATACTTGAATATTTGGGTCTACCTCAATAAGAACCTACACCTTTATATTGTGACAATCAAAGTGCAATAGCCTTGGCAAAGAATCTGGTTTACCATGCAAAGTCAAAACACATTTCTCTCCATCACCACTTCGTTAGAGAGAAAATTGAAGAAAAGAAAGTGTCCCTTATCTATTGCAAAGGTGAAGATCAAGTTGCATATATTTTGACAAAGCCTCTTTCCCGAGAAAAATTTGAATTTCATTGCAAAAATATGGGTTTGATACCCATTGATGTGTTAGAGTAATAAAGTATTTTCTTATTAATTAAATCATATTGATTTAATTACTAAGTCACTTATTATCTCTTTATGCTTAAGCTAAACTTTAGGCATATACTAATTAATTGCTTTATTAATTATTATCATGCAACCTAGGTTTGTTCACCCTTTTAGGATTTTGATCTCCTTTTATAAGGATTGATCTCCTCTTGTTTTCATAACTTTATAATAGATTATTCATTATTGAATTGAAAATTTTGTTTTTGCACATCAAGAATGAGTTCTCCTCTCTCGTGGATCAATGCATTCGGGCCTCCATAGCTTCTTACTTCTTCTCTCTCTTTCTGTGACAAGTGTTTGCATACAGGTGTTCTTGGGAGCTGTGGGTTGTTTACTCATCAACTCCAATATGGTATCAAAGCTTCAAATCTCTTTGCCCCTATCCTTTTCTTGAGAGATTTGGTTGTGTTTGTTAGATCTGTAGTTTCAAAGGGTCTTCTGTTGGATCTAGGGGGATCTCTCTTTCTAGTCATCTTGGATTCAAACAGACATCACAGTTGCATTTAGAGTATCTAAGAACCCTTAGATCCATTTAAAATTTGTCCAATTTGGACAAAGTTAGAATATGTGGTAAAAAATTTTTGCAACTAGCCCTAGTATGGATCCTGAGGTAGTCACTAGTTTTTTGGAGCACTCTGGACCCAAACAGACCTTGCCATTGAGCTCGAAGCACCCAAAGACCCCTATTTCCATATAAGGCACGTCAAATTTGGACGTCGTTACATTCTGAGGAATTTTTTTTTTGCATGTCAGGTTGTACAACCTTAGCACACAAATCGAGGCAAAAATTGTACCATCTTGACACACAAATCAAGGCAAAATTGTAATGCCCTGACATGCAAATTGAAGCAAAAATTTTATTGCTCTTACACGCAAATCAAGATAAAAAAATTTACTGTCCTAGCACACAAATTGAGGCAAAAATCCATGCGGCCTCACATAGATCCCGAGGTCCGCATGCAATTTTGAAAAAAATAATTTGGGTGGCGACGACCATTTGGCTGTCAAATTTAAGCCCAGGCAGATGTAGTTTCAGCCCTTGGTCATATGGTGATAAGGGGCCCAATTTTTTAGCTCCTGGCCCTTTTTTGCTACGGTGGCCATTTGGCTATCAATTTTAGCCCTGGGAAGTGCTAACATCAACACATGTAAGCACATCTAGACACCAGGTTTGGGCCCTTTAGAGTACCTATGGTTTTTTGCTCATAACTTGAGCATACGGTGTCAAAATCGTGCAAACAAGATATCATCTGAAAGTTGGTTTTGAGTTCTATATAGATCTAGAGGTTTGATTTTTTTATTTTTTAGTTTTGATAGTGTTTTTTATTGTCAAAGCCATATGTTCATTTTTACACTCCGGGAGCTCTATCTTGCACATCTAGATTTTGTTTTGAGAAAATGATATATCGTTGGAAAGCTTGTTCTAAGAGATTTCTAGTGCTATGAGTCTTTTTTCCAGATTTTGCTCAAGGTACATTTTATTCATATTTTTGCATATTTGCAATTTGGTAGATATCTTGGATGTTTCAAGTCTTGGGATCTCTTCCCTTCGAGGGATGGCTCATCTTAGGCTATTCTTTTGTTTCACAAGCTTTTTCTCTTCTTTGAGCAGTGTATACTTCACTTTTGTAGCATTCTTTTATGCACACACACTGATAAAGTGTCATTCTATTGCATGTATGAGATTTTTCACATGTTTGTGTTCTATGTACTCGCACTCCATTATAAAGTGTCAGGGGGGTTTGATGTTTTCCTTTGTTTTCCATCTACTTTTTTCATGTGACCATTCTTCCAATGACATTAGCCTCATGGATCTTTATTTGTGTTTGTACTCTCTCTGCACATTCGATGTTCCTGGTATCATGCAGTTCATGTTGGATGATCTTTTCAGTGCACCTGTCATTACTCCCTTGTCAACATTATGGGGGGGGGTTTCTACTATTGGTTCTATTGCTTCCTTGGTTGGATAGTGTGAGCTATGTATTCCATATTTGAATCTATGTACTAAGTAGATGCAGTGGCTGGGTACCTATGCATTAGGGTGAGATGGATCATTTACCATATGAACACTCTTTTCTTTCCTATTTTTGGAAGCACTCTTCCAGCTTTGATTGATCAGCTCTTCAGATTTTTGATATTTTTATGCCATCTATATTTTAGAGTTCAGGTGTTTTCCTTTGTTTGCCTCCTGATTCAAGTAGTGTCATTTGAGGGCACTCGTGTAGATTACAGTATTCTATATCTTTGACTTTAGTTGTTTGCCTCCTAATTTGAGTAGTGTCATTTGAGGGCACTCATGCATATTATAGTCTTTTCTACCTAGTCATATTTCAGTGGAGGATCTTCAAATCATCATTTACTTCTTGACAAAGTTTTTTGCTTCTTAATTCGATGATGTTGTACATGTTCATTCTTGTTCCTTTTTTCTAGAATATTCCTAGTTTTGGAGGCTTCTTCAGTCCTTCAGACTAGTCTTTGTCTCTTTTTGGAGTAGACTTTTTCCCATGTGGTTTTCTCTATTTCTTTGCTTTCTAGAGACTCTCTTTTGTACTTGGGTACCTAATCAAGCCTTTTGTTGTTGGGACCCATTTGCTTTCAGTAGTTCTTTCTAGGTTTTTAGATTCTCCCAAAGTTTATCTTAAGGGAGGGTGTTAGAGTAATAAAGTGTTTTCTTATTAATTAAATCATATTGATTTAATTACTAAGTCACTTATTATCTCTTTATGCTTAAGCTAAACTTTAGGCATATAATAATTAATTGCTTTATTAATTATTATCATGCAACCTAGGTTTGTTCACCCTTTTAGGGTTTTGATCTCCCTTTATAAGGATTTGATGGTGCTCAAAAACACTGGACCATTTTGAGGCCAACTGACAAGCACAGTAAATGCCTTTGCAATTCTGGTTTGATCGAACCAAGGTTGATAGGCCTGAATCAAATATGTTGTCTAACTACACAAACATGTGCATAAACAACAGAAATTCCTTCCAAAGGGGTTACTAATCCTTGGAGGAAAAAAAGCAACCTAATATCCTAATTGTCAGATAGCTTGAACTCTAAACTAAGGCTAGAAATTAATGCTAAACCTAATTTAATGCTTGGTAAATAGGATAACAAATAATATATGTACTTCACAGAAAGAAATAAATGACAAATCCAAATGAACAAATAGACTAGTGCCTGATACCAAAATGGGAATAGAGTCAGATACATTCAATGTTGTGTATAATTGGAGACGGTTTTAAGATAACTCACTTCTGTAAAATGAGACCATCAACCTATAAGTTTCTATTGAAACAAAATTTACAACAATTTATGCAATAGTTCCTATGGTTTTTAACTCAACTGAAGAGCCTGAAAGGAAACAATAATAGGTTCTCAGACCATGCTAGCATTATTCAAATTGTACAAATTAATCATAAATGAATACATGAAATAGAAAACATAGTAGGATACCCTGGCTAGAGAGTAATCCAAGAAACCAATTAAACGTAAAAAACTATATTAACAGTAGGGTACAAAAACTTATCTGATATTCGCACATAGGATTTTGGGCATTAAATTCCAATCCGTGAGAGGTAGATTTTTTGTCATGATTCATTGTCTTTTTTTCTTGTTTACAATTGAATACATATAAATATAAAACCCAATAGTTCCCTATGAAAGGACATGCCCTTTCACAGGACCTAATCATAGCAACTAACCCTAATATACATGATAAACCATAATAATGGTTCTTAGTAATGTTTTCCATACAAATTGATTTAGGGCTCTTTGGTGTTCTGTGCATAATAACTTGATATTCAATTACCTGCACGAAAACACCAAACATTAGATAATCAAAATAAAATTTATTACTTTCATACTATATAAGATTCTCACAAAAACTATAATTATTTATTTATTAATTAAGAATTAATCAAAAATAATTTCATGCCATATTTTAATACATGCATTTGATAAACAATGTGAAGAATAAAAATTTAATATTATTTTCTATGTCATCCTCATAAATTATCAAAAATATAAGCAATCACTTTAATTATTAAATCATAAAAGATTTCAGTAATGAGAAAATAAAAACATTACGTTTAGAATTATTCTTTTATTTCAAAAATATAATGCATTTATTTAAGAATATAATCCATTTATAAACATAGAGCAATGTAAAATTCAATATAGAAATATCTTGAAAACATTAGGGAAAAGGTCTTATAATCCATCTAATGAAAAAATATATTTAACCCTAAAGATCAAATCAATCCACTTAGGGATAACATATTAAGTTTACAAAACAATTACCCTAATGCTATAAAATATTTCTAATATAAAATAATATTATAACCATAAAAAATACATATAATTAAGGGAATCTAAAAATCTCACTTTCTAAAAAGCAACCCTAAAACATACATATTAAAAGATCAACTAATTCATAAAAAATAGTAGGGTAAAATTATTAATACCCTAAAATTAAAGTAAATGAGTAAGGAAAAAGTTACTCTTAGGGATTTGCAACTAAAGAATAAATGACAAACCCTAAAAACAATTTACATTATACACCATTAAAATATAATAATAATTCAATAATGCTAAAGCTTTTTCACCTTATTTGACAAAAATATTAATGTTAAAAATACATTAGGTGAAAAAGCTAAATTAAACGTAGGGATATGAAAAAATAGAAATTAATATCAACATACATCAAAACCCTAAACAAATTGATATTCATAAAATTTTACCTTTATTTCATCATATATTTTTACTTTTAGGGTTTTGGGGTAAATCACACATTAAAAATAAAATAATTATTAGTGATTATAACATATGAAATTCCTATCTCATAAACAATATTCATTTTAACATTTTATTTCAAAAAAGATAACATTTTCTTTAATTTATACATTTATTTACAACTACACTCCCAAGGAAAAATATAGAGCAATTGGTAGGGGTAGAGTCGAGTAGTTAGGTAGGAAAAGGAATGGGTCGAGAGGTCGAGTGTTCAACTCCCTCTCCCCGTTCTTTTTCATAAAAATGGAAAAATACATAAATTCATAAAGAAATTCCTAATTTTAATTTGAAAGTTAATTAGGGAAGAAATTACTCCCTGTGTAAGAGATTGCACTTTATTCCTCACCTGCACATAAAACAAAGATAAATAAGTATCTTCTCCTAACTCTCTCAAAGAAAACAAATAGACTAACTGGTTAGGGGGTAGGAGGGTAGATAGGTAGGAAAAAGGTCGGCTTGAGAGGTCAAGTGTTCAACTCCCTCTCACCGCCTTTTTGCTCAACTTATCTTATTTTTTATTTTTAGAATTATTACTTATTCAAAACAAATATGCATTAGAATAAAGCAATTTACAACCTAATATATGAAAAAAATAAAAAAAAATGCACACACCTTTTATCCATTTTTTTTAATAGGAAAATTATAAAATATGGAAAATATATATTATACTTCCTTGACGTTTTGTTCCTTTAGGAGCTGAAATTTTCAGTGTCAACAGGATTGATCTCCTCTTATTTTCATAACTTTGTAACAGATTATTCATTATTGAATTGTAACTTTTGTTTTTTCACGTCAAGAATGATTTCTCCTCTCTCGTGGATCAATGCATTCAAGCCTCCATAGCTTCTTGCTTCTTCTCTCTCTCTCTCTCTCTCTCTCTCTCTCTCTCTCTCTCTCTGTGATAGGTGTTTGTATGCAGGTGTTCTTGGGAGCTGTGGGTTGTTTACTCATCAACTTCAATATGATGTAATCACCCCAATTAAAGATTAAAGGGGGGTGTTAGGATTTATAATCTTTCCTTGGTTGTTTTATTTAATTTGAGGATAAACCAAGGTATCCTCCTTTTGGGTATGTGCAGGATCATAGTATGCCAAACTAGGCCCTTAAGTGGCAATGAAAATTCAAAAAATCAGGTTTAGGCAAGTTGACATAAAAAATTGAATAAGTTATAAATATTATATATAAAATATGTAAGAAGAGAGTCTATAGAAAATTTAATTTAGTTTCTAAGATACTAAGCATTTTTTGAAAAAAATTTATTCTAAATGTTGAAAATTTCAAATTTTAATGTAGTAGTACGAAAATTTCAGGAAAAATAATAAGTAGGTGTATGCCTAACCACCTTAAACAAAGTAAAATGATAATTTTTTTTAACAAGACTCTAGATATAAGTAGTAGACTCGTGTCTAGATGTGACAATTATTTTTTTGTAATTTATTTCTAAGTAAATAATTAATTATGATTTTTCTTCTACAACATTTCCAGAATACAAAAACTCTCATGTCTGACCACGTTAACTTAGTCTAAACTTTATCAAATTGAATTTTATTTTTATTTTTGTTGTAGTAGGAAAATCATAATATGTGACACATGTTTTGGATTTCAAAAATGTTATACAATTTGAAAGTTATAGCTATTTTTCAATAAGTCTATCAATCAGGACTAGAAAAATAACAAGCAGGTGTATGTCTGACCACATTAAACAAAATGAAATGATAATATTTTTTTATAAGATTCTAGATAAAAATTTTAGACTCATGTCCGGATGTGATGTATATTTTTTGTTTTTTTTTTCCATGTGAATAATTAATTATGAATTTTTTGCTACCAATTTTCTTGCATATAAAAACTCTCATGTCTTACCACCTTAACTTAACCTAAACTTCATCAAATTGAAATAATTATTTATTATTGTTGTATTAGGTGAAGCATAGAATGTGATGTATAGTTCAAATTTTAAAAAATTTATATTGTTTGAAAGTTATAGTTGTTTATCAAAGAGTCTATCAATCAGGACTTCTATTTCACATCGCCACTTTTTGGCATACCATGATCCTACACATACCCTTTTATTTAATTTTAGGATATTCCTATAGGAATCTCTACATGTAATTTTGTCCTCTAGTCCAAGTGGGAGGACAACTCATTTCCTGTAATTCCTTTAATAAGTAAATTAGTTTATTCCTCCTTATGAGGATGCTCACACTTGGCACACACTAGTATGAATGTGACATTCATTCACATGCGAGTTACATGCAAACTCCTTCACTCATCTCTACTTGAGAGATACTTCTCCACACACTTGACACAATTTTTCTCACTTTCCTACACACAATTTTCTCTTCTCTTGACATATTAGTTTTCTCATTATTGTATTGAGCTTCTTGCTCATATTCTATCTCTCTCTTTAGGCTTGTCTTGCCTCATTCATAATACACAAAGGGGTTTTTCTTTATTTTTCCCCTTTCAAAAATCTCTTGGCTTTTTGTTGGGATTCTTGGAGCATTCTCATGTTTTGGTGATTGATCTTGAAACTTTATCTCATATTTGGCTTATGGTAAACTCCTTCTTGCACTTCAATTTCTTGGATTATTTCATGAACTTATTTTCATTCTTTTAATACTTCTAACACATTTAAATACAATAGTTTATTTTAACTACATGTATGAAATGTAAATTAATTAAATATTAATTACATTTTAACTGACATGCATGAAAACTATACATATGAAATGAACATGAATAAAATAAGTATACTTAATGAACACATGAGAATTCATAACATGAACATGTATAACATGAATTTAT
This sequence comes from Chamaecyparis obtusa, assembly GCA_027943335.1. NCBI lineage: Eukaryota > Viridiplantae > Streptophyta > Pinopsida > Cupressales > Cupressaceae > Chamaecyparis > Chamaecyparis obtusa. Next base: position 1,791,208 of record BSBK01000451.1, on the reverse strand, counting down.
AACATGAATATATAACATGAATATATAACATGAACATATAACATGAACATACATTTAACATGAATTTATAAAATGAACTTTGTAGAATAGCACGTGTTCATGAAATAACATATGTATACATATATGTACAATGTACATATAAAATATCCAAAATATAGCATGTCTATCAAATGTCTAAAATAACATGTAATGTCAACTAGGGCTATGTCCTGATCCATGACCTAATGGTGGTCCACGTCCTCTGAATCTCTATGTGAAATAAAAGAAATATATATTTTTCATGCATACATGTCAAATAAATTAAATAATTATTTAAAAGAAAATATATAAAGAGGTCTAAAATTACCTGAGTCATGTTCCATGGGATTGCCAGGTGTCTGTAAATATCCATAACCTAACATGCTATCAAAAAGACACTAGAGTACATATAAATATTAATCATTTACTTCAAATTTTTAAAAGAAGTATTCTCAATTAGATACATGTACATAAGTATTAAATATTTAATCAAAATTTAAATAAACATATACCATAGTAGTATATAATGCTCTTCTGATATTGCTCAAGTCTGAATCATGTAACAACACCTTTGAGGGATCAATTTTCTCATCTATAAGCAATGTGGTGAAAAGTCGACGTGATGAAGGTTCTTGGGTAGGGGGGAGGTGCATCATCATCAATTGCATTATGCTGAGGAGTTGTAGATATAGGAATATCCTCCTCTCTCTGTACACCCTAAGAACCTGATCTAGTTGAACCTCACGAAATAATGTGGGTGACATGTGATGAGATCCCACTAAGAGGAATCCCAATGACTACTTGTAAAGCCTAATATGCACAAAGTTGATCACTAGATAAACATGCACCCATACAATGAAAAGAAGCCACCTCTAATAAAGTTGTGACCTCAAGGGGAGATGGTTTGTCTAATATCTGGTATGGATCATAATTGGAGGATGCATCATGTGCAAGTATAAGAATAGTAGAACAAGAATGTAACATGTGTATGTCCTTCATCAGTCATATGGCATCTCATGAACCTATGTCGTGATACTTGCAAGACTAGAATATACATCTCTCATGGTGTCATCTGGTACCCTCTCTCTTGCGACTATCATTTTCAAACCTTTTGGCATGACCAAAAGGTTTGGACCCACCTTTTCCTACTTATTAGCAGGCCTAGGGGCATCAACTGGCCTGAATCTATCTGATAAATGCCCTATCCCCTGCCCAACATAGCCTATACAATCTATGTAATCTACCTCATAATGCAAATAGAATTCTAGAAATAATTATTTGCAAAAATATAATGGAAGCTCATCCTTCTGAGGCCACCTTTGATGAGTAGCCAACCAATGAGGCTATATAAATGGTGCAACAAGGTCATCTATGCACTTAGAAACCATATAACCTCTAACCCAATCCATGTCTATGTAATGTGGAAACATAGTCTTCGCCATAGTGGTGGAGATCTCAGAGTCAATATGATGCAGGGGCATTCTAGGGTACTTGGTGAATCTTTATAGTGGTGTGTTGTTTTGATTCTATGGTACTTAGTTGTAGGTTTAACCAATGATCTTGGTTATTGAAGGAAGCTTGGTCACTGAAGGAATTCGGTGAAACCTCTTGTGCTCAGTGGAACTTGTGCTCAATGATGCCTATGTTGCTTGGCTTGGTCGGTTGTTTCACTAGTACTCGGTTGTTTCTCTGGCACTCGATTATTCTGGTTTACTGACTGGAGTTCTTGGAGATTTGGTTGGCCAACTTGGTACATTTATTGTTGGTATCTTTTTTTGTATTATCCTATCACTACTACATTTGGGGCCAAATTTTGACATAATTTTTCGACAGGTAACTTTTTATTATGAATTTGGTGTTTTTTTTGTAATAGGCCCTGATGGTGTCGGTATTTCGATGGGTGTTTAATTGACCATCAGAATTCTGAAAGATTCAGGGTATAGATGAAAAAAAAAAAAAGTGAAACGGCATCATCATTTTTATTTCGATTGGATAGAGGAGCGGGAGAAGGAGAAAAAGCTGTCCGTGGGAGAAGGTATGTGATTTCTTCATCTTTCAAGCCTCTAGCATCATATTCGAATGCATTGCATTTTATTTGATCACAAATGCTCTTAGAAATGACGCATTCCATTGGTGTTATGCCCTAGCCCATGCTTTAACTCCATTATTTGATGTTATTGGTGCTTGTGCTCAAGAATATCCATTTTTTTGAAATGTTGACTGTGGTTATCAAATGGACAGCCTGTGAGCTTCTAAATAGGTGTCATTTGAATATTTGATAGCTTAGGGCATCAAATGTATATTTTATCATTGATAGTTGAGACTTTGTTAAAAAGGAAATAGGACAAAGAATGATTTTGATTTAGTCTCTCTATTTTGATCCCTAAGTGGCTTACAACCCTAGAGAAGTATATGCAAATTTACGGATGTAGTTGCAGGATACATAGCAGCCGATAATTCACAAGAAATCCATGCATCCAATTTGAATAGAAATTAATACAAAGAAATAGGGTCCTCTAATGGCCCAATCATCTGGACCTTAACTACCCCCTCAACTAGTGACCCTTCAAAACTGGGTTATCATGCAATCAGTGAGTGATCCTTCATTCTCCTGGTGAGCTTCTAGCTAGGTGCCATTTGTATATTTGATAGCTTAGGGCATCAAATGTATATTTTATCATTGATAGTTGAGACTTTGTTAAAAGGAAATAGGACAAAGAATGATTTTGATTTAGTCTCTCTATTTTGATCCCTAAGTGGCTTACAACCCTACAGAAGTATATGCAAATTTACAGATGCAGTTGTAGGATACATAGTAGTCGATAATTCACAAGAAATCCATGCATCCAATTTGAACAAAAATTAATACAAAGAAATAGGGTCCTCCAATGGCACAATCATCCAGACCTTGACTGTCCCCTCAACCAGTGACCCTTCAAAACTGGGTTATCATACAATCAATGAGTGATCTTTCATTCTCCCGGTTTGCCCTACATCCAAACATATCAGAAATACACAATACAATGATAACAAGTCTTTCACAATCCCCCTTCCCTCAAGGAACACTATCAACCATCCCTTCCACATAGCATTTCACTATTTTATGAGTGGATTATGTAGGAACAGTTAACATTAAACAAGGATCAAACTCCTCAACACATCTTGGAAACCATTGAATTCAATAATAAATGAAACCTAACACCAACACTATTCCTTGCATAGTTGCAAGATACATAGAAGTCAATAATTCACAAGGAATCCATTCATCAAATTTTTATAATGATATCCTACTAATCAATAGGAATTTTCTTGAGATGACCAATGATTATGCATTTTGATGGCAGTGTGCTAGTTCAAAAGGATAATATAAATCTAAAACAATTTTCTCTAATTTTCTCAAACTATAAATGTGGTTAAAGGGAAAATATTATGTGAAAACCCCACAAACCAAGCTAGCAAATGATTGTACATCAAATTATTCCTATATTCATTCAAGTATTTCTATGCTTTAGCTACCTGACCTTTGAGATTCATCTAGAGGAATGTGTAGCTTTAAGATAGATTTACTTCTTGGGCCTTACAATAGGGTGGAATATGATCAAGATTTGTTTAGGCTATATCTTTATTAGTCCCCTTGTTAGGTTCTTATAGTTCATGGTTTGAATATATTATGATTATGTAAGGGATTTGTAGATGCTTTTTCTAACATAATTATTTGACACCATGATTGGAACAACTAGTTGTTGGTTATTGTAAATATGAATCATATCTGTCAATGGTTCTTTGTGTTCAAGAATTCGTTGATCAATCTTTGAGATTTATTGTCCCAGCTTTAAAAGAGTGATAAAAGATATAGTGAGCGCTATCTTTTCCAAGTGTTTTGTGGGTGCCATTATCTTCTAGGAGTAATTGCTGGAACCCAATTATGTTCTTTTCCTCTAGTAAATATTGTAGACACAATCATCTTCTTGGTGAAGGGTTTCTTCCATCCCCATGAGGCACTATTGCATGTTTTCCATTCCCTTGTAGTATAGTGAACCTAATTTAATACAAGTGTGCACTATTTTGGGATCCATAATTTTTGGCCCCTACAATGTGGTTGTTAGCCTAAGACAAGCCTACCTTTGCATATAATAAGAGGCCAACATGAAACAAACATCCATAGGTTAGGGGGTTGTTCCCTGTCCATAATTTATTATTTAAGTGCTAAGTGATGATGGGTATATCATGTAATTCATACCTAGTGTGTCTCTTTCTTTCTCTCCACATTTCACATTAGGAGTATATGCTATAAAATACTAATGAAATCAACTATTGGTCAAATCTAATCAAAATTGCAATTTAAAGATTAAAATAGATCTTGAAGAAATATGGGAACCATTTTTAACATATATTGTACAAATGAAGAGAATACTCCGAAGAGGAAATGCTTCAATGTGGAACAATTGAAGGACAATATTTTACTTTTATATGCACATATGTAATGTTCTTGATATATTTTTGAGATAACAAAACCATAGAAAGAATAGCATATAGAAGAAAGTAAAGAATAATGATCATACATTGAGATATTGTGGAAAATTAAAGCAAAGAATGTTTGGTGGGGTTATCATGCAATTAGTGACTGATCCTTCATTCCCCTCTTCCAATGACCCTTCAAAACTGGGTTATCATGCAATCAGTGAGTGATCCTTCATTCTCCCGGTCTGCCCTACATCCAAACATATTGGAAATACACAATACAATGATAACAAGTCTTTCAAAATCCCCCTTCCCTCAAGGAACACTATCAACCATCCCTTCCACATAGCATTTCACTATTGTATGAGTGGATTGTGTAGGAATAGTTAACAATAAACAAGGAGCAAACTCCTCAACACATCTTGGAAACCATTGAATTCAATAATAAATGAAACCTAACACCAACACTATTCCTTCCATTCAATTTTACCAAGAATAAAGAATTTAATCCATTTAACATTACATATAATTATTAGACAGTTACATTTCCTGACTGTTTAGAGGAACAGTCATGACCAAAATGACCAAAACTGTAGTGCCTCTCCAACTTTAACTCGAAAGGGAGCTATTTTTGGTAAGGAAATCCTCCATCACTCCTAGTATATGGCTATTTCAATTCTATGTTGTGCATATGATAGTCTAGCCTCAGACCTATGTTTGAATTATTTAAAAATTAGAATCTATTTAGTCAACTATACATTCTCATTAAAAACATCTTATTTCTCTCTAATATCATAAATATATATGTATGCATGTATGTGTGTATGTATGTATGTATGAACATGTCGATATCGATAAACATATATGTACCTACATACATTGATATTGGGATATTAGTTTTTATACTAACCTTGTATGTGTTAAGTAGAATAATCAATGAATAATTATATCTATGTAAATAAATTGATGGTGAATAAGACTAAGCTAGGGTCATAACACTAAAATATAAATGAAGAATCTATGTTATTTTATCATGTAAAATTGGTTTAGTTTTGTAGATAATCTCATGATCATCTAAATACAATTGATCATTTCATGTAGTATTTCTCTCATTATTTATTTTTCTTAGGAGAAAGCTGGAAATGATTAGTTAGGTACCTTTATGATATTTAATTTTCATGATTTTCTTTATTTCAATGCTTTTATCATAAAATCTAAAGATTTGCAATCATCTTGTAATTATGGATTGATTTATTACTAAAATAGATTATTAGATTATGGGTATCACTAGATTTTTATGTCATAGATCAAGTAATTAATAATAAAGAGCACAAGAGTGGGTAGTAGTTAGTGCCTTTGATAAGACCAACAATTTAAATGATTAAAATATCTCAATATATCATCGAAAGTGAAGAAGTCATCCCTCTTACAAAAGGGTGTGTCCATTCATATTTGTATTTGGTTGAGTCACATGTGTATTCAGTTTTGAATTTAATAGAAATGTATTTTACTGATGTTTTATGTGTTCCTATTGTCGATCTCTGTCATGAAGAGTAGAACAGTGATAAATATATATATTGGGTTTTGAGTTAGTAATAAAAGTCATATTACTTATGGTTCTATGGTATCGAGTTTCTATTGTCTATGGTTCAGATTTGTAACAGTCCCGATTGGGACAATGGTGATTTCTTAGACAGTAAGTGGAATTAAGATCTGAAGCAGTTTCAAGAAACCGTTACACATTTATTGTGTCCTATCTTGCAGCGGTTATCAGGAAGTTGATATGTTCTGTTATGCCATGAGGTTATTGTATTGTGTTACAATGTATTGAATCAATTATCGAAAGTGATATTGAAGAGACTACATTGTTTATGAATCGGGTTGCCCAACTAGTCCCGATTTGGGAATGTGGTGACAGTGTAATGTTAAACTTTGTCTATTTGTTCTGTTTAATACCAGTCCCAGTTTGGAATGTGACTGTGCACCATGCTTGGCAAAGAGCAGAGTGTAAGTTGCTATGCGTATTGAGTTGATAAGGGCCATTCCAAGAACCATTTTCATATTGAATATTGAAATGATTATTGTAGAGTTGGCGAGGTGTTATGCTACAAGGAAGGTATCTTTGGTGTTTGAAACATGCAATGGTGACCCGAGAGTATACTCTTTGCAGAGTTATTTAGAAAAGAGTCAAACACGACGATGATTAGTAGTGGACTTGGCCTGAGCAGTGAGAAAAGGTGATGAACGAGATGTGGTGAATGAAGATTAAGTATGTAGATTGGAAGCATACCATCGATGCCCTCTACATCATTGGGTTAGACCAAAGGGTTCGGGCTTGAAGGGGAATCAAGAGTCATTGTTCCACTGGCTCTATGGAACAGAGATAGCCGAGAGGTGTTGTATGTCATCCTTCCTAAGGTGACAGCCGAAGATCACCTTGAACTATGCTCGACCTTTGAAAGAGAAAGGTGGCAAAAAGGTAGTGCATCACACCACCATATTCATGTTAGAAATGGTAACCGATCAGAGTTGTGAACAGGTTCCATAAGACGTGCAAATCTTTGAGCATGGGTAAGTCATCGTGAGCACATGTAGAACTAAAGAAAGATTTTGAAGATCAGTCTATGTTGACTATTAAGGAGTGAAATGTTCAGTAGATGTTACATAGAACAATGAGATTTAAGAATTCAAGATCTTGTAGATGCAGAGCCTGGAAGGACATTGAAGAGTTTTGCAGCGTTAGAAGATTGTGAAGAATTCCTCTGCATCAGAATGAACGTTACAAATTACCGACAGAGCTATTTGCGTCCACAGCCGAATACATGTTATGAAATACCATTTTGAATACCAGGCGTATGTCATCCTACCCAATGTGTGAATCGGTAATCGATTTGGAAAAGGTGGTGAATGAGTTACATGCATGGTCGTGTTTGATAAGCCGCAGGATGATCGGGTAAAGCTCGACATGAAGGTAAGATTGGATCCATTTAGTAGTCTTAACTATTTATGTAATGTCTCATTTATTTCAATTATAGATAAGAATTGTAGGATACTAGTTTGCCAAATTTGGGTATAATCTTATTGGATAAAATAAATGGATATTCAAATATTATTAGTTGTAAGAATCAATTCTTTCAGGTTTAAAAGATAGGCTATTGACATTATTTCATATTCCATTTTAGATACATTATTATTAATCATAATAAATAGATGTAGTTATTATTGTAATAAATAAATAGAAACAAGAAATGTATGATTACTCTTGAATGTTAATTGTTAAAAATAAGAACAAAAGAAAAATACAATTAGATATATAAGTAAATCTCCTAAATTGTTGACAAATTCATATAATTGCTAAGGATATAGTAGACACTATAAGGTTAGATGTAGGTATATACATGTGTGTGTGTGTGAGTATCTATAAGAATTTATGTAATGGTCTCCAGTTGACAATCCTTTATGACTAGGAATTAGAATGAAAGGTGTTTGTTACTAGATGACATAGATTTACATGAAGATGCACATAAGTATTAGGGAATTTAAATAAGTTGTACATATGTACTCATCTATATGTATAGATTATTCTCTCTAGATGTGAGACTATATTATCTTGTATATTAATTTTACTATTGCAAATATTGATGTCTTGGGTTTCATTTAGGGGTTACTTATATTATTTGTAATGATATATGAGGTTAGCATAGTTTGAGATCAACGCCCTTATATGCTCCTATCTTTCTCTTGGTCATTTTGTATATACTTGAATACTTTTTTAAGATTTTATACATGTGCATACACTTATTGGATTGTGTTCACTTGTATCCTTATTTGTATTACATATTTTTGGTAGTTGATATAAGTTTGTTCTAATAATTATATATATATACATATATATATATATATATATATATATATATATATATATATATATATATATATATATATATATATGTATATATATATATATATGTATATATATATACATATATATATATATATATATACATATATATATATATATATATACATATATATATATATATATACATATATATACATATATATATATATATACATATATATATATATATACATACATATATATATATATATATATATATATATATATATATATATATATATATATATATATATATATATATATATATGTTGTGTCTTCTTGTAGTTTCTTATTGTTATGGTTGCACACTTGTAAACATTGTCCTTTGTAATATTAATAATTCTTAGTTTAATTATGGATAACTTCTTAATCATTTGATTTGATTTCATCATAACTAAGTTTATTGTTAGGAATAGAGAAGGCTTTAAGCCTATGCCATGATTTCATGAGATTGCATAGGTATATTTTTCTATGATGATGTTATTAGTGTTATAAATTACATGACAATATCTTAGTGGATTATATGTATTTCACTCCTATGTTTGCTTGGAAGGAACTTTAGAAAATACTATGATTAAGGAGGTTTCATGAATACTATATTAGTGTGAGTTACACTATGTTTTTGGAGTTATGAAATTTGTATGAAGTTTTCAATTTTAAGTCTAGGAATTTCTCCTTGTTCCACCTAAGTGGGTGGCAACCGAAGGGAAAACTGTCTGGGGGACAAGACCCTAGAAAGGGTTGCGCACCCGCTTTATTGATTTTATAAATGAGAGTTTGATATTGGAAGAGTCGAACTATGAAGTCTCTGAGTGTGAACGTAGGCAAGGCCATCAATGATGAGCCCCCGAGGCTTAGGTCCAATCCCTTAGGGTTTTTCTTTAAGTTTCTAATGTAATGATTTCACTTCATAAAAATTATTCACATAGATAAGATATAAATTAATTTTTATTTATGATCATGAATCTAATGTTTGTACCTAGTTGTATAGACATGCGTGTAGTTAGAGGTATTGGACATGGTGGTCATAATGCAAAATCAAGGTAGCAACTTTCAGGTATGTAATGATAATAATTTGTTATTTGAACATGACAAGTAGTATAATATCTTCCTCCTTTTGATTCCTATTTATGTTATATAAATCAAATGATATTATGTTTTGTTACTCTATTGAAAAAAAAAATTCTACATGTTTTTGCATGTAATTATGTCTTTGTGCTGAGGGTTCCTCGCCGGGGCATTACATCTAGTATCAGAGCACTAGGTTGCCACACTTGGAACTCTGGGACTCATAGCTCACTTATTGTTTAGTATTTTACATAGCTTCCTTTTGATTTTATCATTGCATTTGTAAGAGAGGATCCTAAATATAAGAACCATGTTCTTGGTATTTGTGCTATAATATTTTATTTTTTTTAAAAAAGTGTACCCATTCTTCTTTGATTAAGTTGTCTCAAATCAATCACTTATGTTTTCATTCTAGAATTAGTTAATGAGTCTCCTAAGTACTTTCTTAAATAGTGGATGTCTTTATTAATAAGGGAATATTAATGAATCCCTCATACCTTGGTGTCACCTTCTTGTTGTGCTCCTAGAAAGACTCAAGATATTATGTTAAGTTTTTATGTGCCTTAATTTTTGGTAGCAACTAACAGTACCTCCTAATCCCACCTCTCACAATTTTCACCATGAGTGCTTGTTATAATTATTTTAGGATTACTTGATTGGTTTGAAAAGGCTTAACACTCTATTTTCCTATAAATCCTAAATTTACATCATAATTTCTATGTCTAATCAATTATTCTAGTTAATGAGCTTTTATAAGTTGGAATTGAATTGCTTGCATTTATAGCAAGGAGTAAGATATTGCCATGGTAGTAGTTATTCTTATAGATTCAAAATGATGAAGTTAAGTTGCATATGTATTGTAGGCTATTGAAAAGGTTGAAGTATTGCATCTCATTTTCTTTTTTTCCTATTTTAAAAGAGAATTGACAACCAAATTGTTGTACAGAAGGGGAATTTAGAACCTTATTAACTAGGTTGCAACACAAGAATTCCCGGGGAATCCTTTTGGCCATGATTGTTGAATAATTATGAATAGTTTGGTAACATTTTCTAAATTAAGAGTGTGTTTATTTCTCTTGAGATTTATATGTAATTGATAACGTGACAGGATGTGTGATTGATTATGGTTTTTTCTAACCTATGAATGTTCAAATAAATTTCATTAGCGATATTTGATAATAATCACCACAAATTAAAAATAAATATCTCTTCTGTAGATTCATAATAAATGACCATCAGATGATGTTATCTATGTAAAGTAAATATATGATTTAATTTGGAAATTCTTGGTTAAAGGACCTAAGCTCCCAAGGTCCATTTGTGACTATAAGCCTATGTAGGGATTAACCATAGGGATGAAATTAGGATTTTTTCATAATGAAAGGAATATGTGTTCTTTTGGTACAATTATTGAAGGAAGAGCTAGGTTTGATGTAATATTTTCTTGACTATATTTCTGAAATTGTTTGTTCTGGACTTGGTGAATAGGTAATATTTAGATGAAATATGAATGCTATGGTAAGTCCAGAAATGATGTGATTATCCTCCCCAAATTGCAATATTAGGTAATTGAGAATTCAATGCATTTCCTTATTAGTATTGAAGTCATTATGTTAGTGAAAACTAGTGTCTTGAAATGTCTTTGTGGTTTGTTGTGTCTTTATTGGAGGGATTTATCATGTGTAATGAAAGTACCTAGCTAATTCATTTATTTGAAAAGATGATACTTGGTCCACTCTTGGTGCCCCTGATTGGGTGAAAAGTAAATGGTTTATAATGATTAGTTTTGAATTTATTATGTGACTAATAAATGTATGTAGTACAAATTTATTGTTTCCTCTACTTAATTAAAACAAATATGTGTTGATCTGATGACTCTTGAAGAAATATAATGTATCATTCTTCTTTGTGCCTTATTTTATATAAGTTAAAGTCACCTTGCAAATAGATGTTATTGTCTCATATTATGGGAATGGCAGAGATTGATATGTGTACATTGGATATTGGCATATACCCATGAGGAGGTGAAATGTGATTAAGTATGTCATTGGTATCTTGTACCAAGTAGACAAAGTGAATTGTGAAAATAAAATAAAATAAAAATTGGAATATATGGGTACTATGTGATGTTATTATGTACTTCCTTGTAAATGTGATAAAACTTGTGCCAGTGCTTATGTTGGGTGTTGTGTATAACCAGTAATTATTTGAGTTCCACGAAGTGGTGCAATATAAGTACCATCCACGGAAGTTATGTTTTGGATAAGGGTATGGGAGAGCCATACCACTCATGTGTTTCTTTCTTGTTTGTCACCCTACTAAGTGCCAACCCATGAGTGTTGGTAATTTAGTATGTGGAGGGGTAGTAGTAGCACCATTTCCTCAGGTATTTATGTGGTGTGCGTATAATGGCAGCACAAAGTGACCTTAGCTTCCACTACTTGAGAGAAAAGAGTAAACTATGCTTCCCCTTATGATGAACCTAAACATTTGGTTCATAAGTGTTTATCCTAATTTCCACAGTTCTTGAGCACAATACTAGTACTTGATATGAGCCTCTAAGAGGAGATATATGATTTTTGGATATGTACATTTCTATGTGGTCTAAAATGTGGAGGGAGATTTTGTTAGCCCATGCTGTGATGGATACCATATTCGCACATGTTCCGACATGATGCAATGAATATGATGCCATGCCCCACTATTGTTCTGACATAGTGTGAGGTGATGATGTCGTGTTTTTAATGGTAGTGAGCTGAGCTCGAGACCATGATGCCACGTACATGATTATGTGAAGGCACAGTATATGTATGTATTTTGTTTCCTACTTGATGCAGAGTATATTGGTGATACTTGCATGCTTGTAGAGGGGCACCCATGGATGATCAGTTTGTAGACGCGGTAGGCATATGGGTGGGCCCAAGCCATGTATACCTCTAGCTATGATGATGATCTATGAGTGACATCGTTATGCAGGGTGTGTCCTGTGTGTGCCTACTCCACAAGGAACACTACCATGTGACATACAACTAGAGTGTACTTACTCCACTTGGTGTATGGTCATGTCGGGTGGGTTGGCATGCTTATTCTGCACCATCTGATGTAGGGGTGTTGCCGAGGTGAAACCCCTATTCCATGTGGGTAGTGTTTCCCCGACCCAACCACATGAAGGGCTATTGCGATAGCTAGACGTTGTTCCCTCCTTCCTCGTGAGGTGGCTAGATATAGTCACATAGTGATGTGATGTGCAATTTATGGTGAATTTCTTTTATCTTCGGTTGTGTAGACCAACAATTTTCTTATCTTTTTCTTTAATAGTTTAGCCAAGAGTTATGAAATTTATCTTGGAATTCTTCTTATCTTATTGTTGAGATTGGTAATTCTATTTTATTTTATTTATTATTATTGTTGAGCTTTGATGGCTAAACTATTCTCTTTTGTAATGTTGGTCTTGTGTTATGTTGTGATTCCTCACTAAGGACGTAGCAGGCAGACTTGGTGAGTGTATACGAGGAAGTAGACGCAGGGAACCTTTAAGGATTGGGGTATGTGAGGCAGTTATGTAGCTAGCATCCACTACCTTCCTATGTGTGGTGTATGTTCCTTGGAGGCTAACCACCTTACACAAACAAGGGATATGACACGTGGACTTGTATGGAGGGTCTTCATGACAAAGGCCCAAAACACCATCAAGCCACTATGTGAGGTGTTGATTATGGATTATGGATTCTAAATATAAATGAGACTGGTATTGTATCCTAGAGTGTGAGCTTGTCCAGAGAGGCAGCCACTCTTGAGCCTTGTGATGTGTAATCCCGGTGATGTGGACTAGCATGTGTGTGTAGGAGGAACCTTTAGTATGTTCATTTTTTTATTATAGAGATATAATTGTATCACCATGCTTTGTTAGATATCACCATGTTCCATATGTTTTGATTGTATGCAAATTAAGAAATATGAAAAGGAATAGAAATGGTATCAAGATTAAATGTAAATACTTAAGGTGAAATTATGTGATTCAAGTTGTCTACTTTGCTTACTAGTTCAAGAAATGGTGGAACAACTGAGTGACATTGAGTGAATTAACATGAATTGACATACTTGTTATTTAATATTTCTTAGGAAATAATGCACCATTTTTGTTAAACTAAATCTATGATCTGTTTTCTACCTTAGCCCTTGTGACTTCCCAGAGTAAGTCGAGTCTTAAGGGGGGGACGATGTAGTGCCTCTCCAACTTTAACTTGATAGGGAGCTATT